>CM022880.1:20781261-20799112 GCA_012654025.1 Pachypsylla venusta | reverse complement strand
TTATTTTCCTTGGAGGCTCGTGCTCATATACCCTATTGCAAAACTGTCCTCCACTGAACTGACATCTATAATACGTCACATGTTGGTGAGAAATAGTGTTTCCTATATTATTTTCCTTGGAGGCTCGTGCTCATATACCCTATTGCAAAACTGTCCTCCACTGAACTGACATCTATAATACGTCACATGTTGGTGAGAAATAGTGTTTCCTATATTATTTTCCTTGGAGGCTCGTGCTCATATACCCTATTGCAAAACTGTCCTCCACTGAACTGACATCTATAATACGTCACATGTTGGTGAGAAATAGTGTTTCCTCTATCCCGACCGACACCTTCTAACCTCTAGCTGACACCTACTCAAGATAACATGATTTGATAGGTCGATACCGGGTGGTATTCCATCCGATATCAATAACATTTGAATTACATAATATATTCAAGCCCATAATGATATTATTAAAATATAATTATTTTTATAGAAGAATCGTAAGATGAAATAATTAGACAATATTGATTAAGATTAATTATAAAGGTGGCGAGTTTTAAATAGTTCTCAGACTACTATCGTCAAGACGATGTTGACTCCACGGTGTTAAGAATAGAAGTGGCGAGCTTCCAATAGTTCTCAGACTATCATCGTCAGGCCGATGTTGACTACACGGTGTTCAGAGTTGAAGTGGCGAGCTTTCAATAGTTCTCAGACGATCATCGTCAGGGCGATTCTACGGTGTTCAGAGTGGAAGTGAGGGTATCAGAGCATGAGATATTGAGATGTTATTGCTTAAGTAGATTGAGCAAGTTCTGATATATTCTCGTGCTGTTTCCTACATCGCTTTTGGAATTGATGGAGCATGGATTATGGTTAATATGGCCTTCTTCTTCTTCTTCTTCTTCTTTAACTTCAACTTTTCCCAATTCTATTTAGGGTTGGCGTTGCTTTCCTTAATTCTACCATGACATATCCTTTTTTTTGGTGCCTACTCTCTTTAGCTGCAACTCTTTCCTAGCACGGAAAGCCTCGCTTGTTTCTCACAGAATGCATAGAAACCCACATTTTGATGACCATTCATCATTGGTTTGAAGCAGAGTTGGATGCCCTTCCTAATACCAAACCTACAACCTAAGTCTGATTAACGGTATATTTTACTCATGTGAGTTTGTAGATGGCAATCTACTTGACCGTTCATTTCTTATAGCTCAAAACCGTCCAGTGAATCAGAAACAGCTTGTTGCTATTCGTGAGGCAATCTACTTGGCAGCTCATTTCTTATAGCTCAAAACCGTCCAGTGAATCAGAAACAGCTTGTTGCTATTCGTGAGGCAATCTACTTGGCGGCTCATTTCTTATAGCTCAAAAACGTCAAGTGAATCAGAAACAGCTTGTTGCTATTCGTGAACAACCAATGTATTTGAAGCCTACTTGTGTCATACCACTCTGTATGATGATAATTAATGACATATCATTAAACGTTTAAACGCATTTGCATGTTTGTATTAATGATGATAGATTGTTCGTGTCCGGTGCTGAGTTGTTCAGATCAATATGGAGATGGTTTCTGTTGGTGATGACAGATGTTGGCTTTAGCGTTCAGAGATCATGGACAGGAGATGGGATGATAAGTATCAACAATAGATAGTGACTTGGAACAAGTAGAGACAGGAGTTGGAACAATTAGAGATAGTGACTTGGAACAAGTAGAGATAGTGACTTGGAACAAGTATAGATAGTGACTTGGAACAAGTAGAGACAGAACTTGGAACAATTAGAGATAATGACATGGAACAAATAGAGATAGTGACTTGGAACAAGTAGAGACAGTGACTTGGAACAATTAGAGATAGTGACTTGGAACAATTACAGATAGTGACTTGGAACAAGTAGAGATAATTACTTGGAATAAGTAGAGACAGTGACTTGGAACAATTAGAGATAGTGACTTGAAACAAAAACAAATAGAGATAGTGACTTGGTATACCTCTAATGAAACAAGGCAGAAAAGTTTTTTGGCATTTAAATGAGGAAGCCAATTTTTGAATTGGAGGTTTTGAGTTTCGGATGGAGAAACTTGAAATGAAGGTATAGTATCTAACAGGAAAGAAAAAAATGACATCGAAAATTTCAACCAATAACAATCATCATAGGTTAACAGCCTTGAGGCTGATTTGAAACAACTCGCCATTAGTGTTGATAATTGAGAATCCTTACAGATAATGCAGTAGCTTGCTTTCTGTATGGGTAATGGAAAAGATATCATTTCCGACCCTTCCTTTAATCGCCTTTTACGACTGGCATAGACTTGGGCGCCTTGGAAGTATTCTTTTCAAGTCCCCCTATCCACAGGGCCACAGGGGAACTTGAAATAGAATACTTTGATTTATAGTTGCATCAACGGTAATTCAAATTTCAAAATGTTCTGTCGAACCTTACAACAAAAAGTTTAGATAGTAATGCAACTAATAGATACCTGTTTCGAAAATTGAACGGGTTCTACCCCAAATTCCCCCACTATATTGAGTACAATTTACTCACAGAACATCTTCTGCTGGAGCCCCTTGAAGCAAGAAGACGGAACGAACAAATAAAATTTCTACAAAATGTGCTCCAAAACAAAATATCTAGCCCCTACATTACAGAAAAAATTCAAATTCAAGTTCCGAAACCCAGACTCAGACCAACAAACACAAGGGGACAGTTATTCCATGTTCCACACAGAAGAGATTTTTTCAAATTCAAGTCTCCAATTATAAGGGCAATGGATCTATACAACAGCATGGATCCGAAGCCAGCCCTTTTTGAATAATTGTCTCGCCTCGTCATAATATAATCATACACACACATACGCGGCATTCACTTACTCCCTCACACACAATCATCACATCCACACACTCATCACTTCCACTCATTCATCATTTTCACAAAATAATCATCTCCCCTCTTTTCCACTCACTATCACAAACAGCGTCAGTAATTGCTCCACACTTCTTGGAACATAGAAGTGATGGTGCGTAGACGACTATTAAAAAAAAAAAAAAAAAAATAGAGGTTGGTGCAAATCTAAATTGAAAATCGGAAATAGTTGTAAAAGAAACGTGAAATATGACCGTGTCGTTCCGATAGAAAGCGTTTTTAAAATGTACTCCCTCTTATTTGCCTGATAGTTTTCAAGGAACTCAAGTTTGTCTGTTACACCCTGTATAGTTGGAAGGTTACATACACCCTGTATACATGAAATGTCAATAATACATGTCACCGACTGATGATCGGTTTTTCTATTTTTTCTTTGTTTTTCATTGCATATATGAAAAGATTTGGCACACATCTTTACATATCTTCTATCTATCTATAGCTACCTACTTATTAAACGCAAAGCACAGTTGGTATACTGACTAACTGACTGACTGATAATCAACTTAGCTCCACGATGGCTAAACGTAGAGACTTGAAACTTGGCACACAGATCCCTTTTAGTATGTAGGTTAGGTACGTAAAAAGAAAGGAAAACATAAGCGGGAGAAAGTTACCGCCCAAAAGTAAAGATGAAAGATCATCAGGAAAAAACGACAGTTTCTATGGATACTATGAGAAGCAAACTAGGATTATCGTGCCCGGAAAGGGTTACGGCTAAAGAGAGTATTGGGAACCTAACAAAATGTTGTGGAATGGTGGAATTAAGGAAAGCAACGCAAACCCCAAACTGAATTGATAAAGGGTGGAGTTAAAGAAGGAGAAGAAGGTAAGTAATTCTGTAGAATTGTAGATGGTCACTTACCAGTTCCACAATGATGTTCAGGCTTGACATTGTTGAAGCTGGGCAGCCTGTATAGAACGTGCAAAGCAGGAGAACTATGATCTCCATTTGATTTTTCTACAGGCTCAATGAAGTAGCTCCCAGAAGATGTCCTAATATGTCCTCGCTGAAACAGACAAACACATTGGGTAAAGAACGGGCGAGGCAAAAGAAATATGATCCCACCCATTTCGATATTTCTACACATGCCGAAATCGTCGAAAGTCCACATTTTTAATTTCATCAATATCAAATCTCACTCTTCCTTAGGTGGAAAACGGTCTTGTTTGGGAGAAAAGACTGTTGAGATTTAGGACAAACAATGGAAAGTAACTAACATAAATGAACATTTTTTTTCCCCTGGAGATCACCAAAACAGTAGAAAGTGGCAGAAAAATATTTACCAGTCAACTTGAATCCAACCAAAAATTCGAACTTATAAAAACTTATAAGTCATTACCCTTAAAGTCTTATTCTTATCCTAAAAATATATATATATATCTTCTATAATAATAAAACTCAATGTAACGATAAATATATATATGTATATGTGTGTGTATGTATCATTAATTGTTTAGCCAAAACGGTGAGAGATATCGAAAAATTGATGAGAATGGACCCCCCGGAAACCATAGGCTGAAACCCCAGGAAAAACATCAGAATCCAAAAATGTCGAACCGTTTTCGAATTATGGCCGATTTTTCGATTTTTGACAGAATTAAGCCGGTCATGGTCCGATATCTTAAATTTCGTCGCGACAACATACCAACTCAAAGCAAGAAAGTTTTAGGCGGCCTTTTAAACTTGAATTTGGAACATAGTTTGCAAAAAAACGGTCCAACCGTTTTCGAGTTCTGGCCGTTTTTCCGATTTTTGAAAGGGAAATCATAGAATACTATTAGCACGGGAACGGCCATGCCTCTAAGGCGCCAATCTATAGGCCTTAGCGAAGCACGGGCGAAACAGCTAGTATATATATATACCCCTACCTAGATACCATCTCTCTTTTAAAGGAAGAGTGAGATTCCTTTAAAACTCTCAATATTCTTCAGTCTTCAAACTCACTCCAAGCTCTGATGATGTGCTCAGGAGAGTACGAAACTAGTCAGCTCTAATTAACATTCTAATAATTTTATAGTCAAGTGAAGATTAAGTATTTTCTTTACCTCATTATAAATAAACATTTTACCCAAAAATTAGTCTATTCATTTTTTCAAAAGCCATGGGACTGGTTTGCAACAACTCGCCATGAGTTTTTGATATTTGAGAATCTTCACGGATAATGCGGTAGCTTCTCCTTGCTTTCTGCATAGGTAATGGAAAAGATATCGCGTTTCTGACCCTTACTTTGCTCGCCTTTAACGGCTGGCATGAACTTTGGTGCCTTGGAAGTATTCTTTTGAAGTCTCCCTATCCATGGGGGACTACACACCGGGTACAGATGAATGAAAAAAATTCTATACAATTTAGGGTAGGTTTAAAATACTAACAATAGAATGTTGACTAGCCAGCTTCTATGGCACATTGAATACACCAGTTCCCGTTAAATCACAGAAGTTAAGCAATGTCCTCTGAGGTAGCTTTATGTGGTTGTCCACGTTATGTTGCGTCCTGGTGATGCTGGTCATTTTTTCGGCCCAAGTCGGGCTGGGTGAGGTCAATGTAGGTGGCTGGTTTGGAAGTTTCGAGCGAAGGGAGGGCGAAACCTTCGTCTTGAATGACCAATAGATGTTAAGCCAAATAAAAAAGAAATGGGTGCGTGTACTTATGAATGCGCGTAAGAAGTTATGTGAACTCAGAACCTACCAACTATGAAACAGGGGCCACGACACAGGGCGTAGCGACTGGGGGTATGGGGGGGTGACACCCCCCAACTTTCTCCAACATTCATCAGTCGGCAAATCAATTGTGAATTTTTCGGTTCATGAAGATAAAATCGGATATTTTGGAAAATTTCCGACATTAATATTGGAGAATAATACGTAAATTCATATTTCAAACAGAGTGCATATTTTTCTTAGAAGATTTTTAAAATTTCATCATCAATATCAAAATTAGTTCCTGTAAAGTCAGCATCTTGTGAACGGTCATTTAGTAAATTAAAATTAGTTTTAAATCATTTGCGAACAACAATGGGAGATGATCGTTTGCATGCATTGATGATGCTATATTCTTCGAAAGATAAGGTTGACGAAATTAACGTCCATGAAATCGTTGAAAAATGTTCGCTCTTAAAATACCGCAGAATTCGAATCTGCCGTTCAAAAATCTGTCGATTCGAGGCATATAGATTCATGAAACCAATATTTCTGCATACTGTTATCCTGTCTTTTGTACACTTATGTAGTTATGTTATCAATTTGCTGTAACATATAGAATGAGAAAATAAAATATTTAAATTTGTCTCTCATCATTATACATAACACATAACTAACTCCATTTTCATCATAACTAACTTCATCTGTGTTAATTTTGTGTTACACTGTGCGGTGATAATTTTTGGGTACAGGTGCGCGCGCATCTTAAAATTTCACTCTCATCATTTTTTCATAACACGCCTAAAGAAGTATAACTTATAAAAGTTGATATCCGCGGTACATTCTATTAGTATTTTTAACCATTCCTGGTGCTTTTATTGACCAGGTGAAAACTCGATGAAATTTTCAATATTATATTCTAGGAATCTAGAAGTTTGTCCGTGCTTGGCTACGGATTTTTGGTGGAACCGAACCCCAGGGTGAGCACAGCTCCTATTTAGATAATTCAATAATTTACTCAAGGATATTTCTTTTTGTACTGCAGAACACATTTGTAACGAATTTCGGCTTTCTCGCTCATCCCGAAGTACTACTTTACAAACCAGCCATAAATCGGGGAGAAAGCGGAAAATTTCAACTTTTACATTTTTTATGGGGTCCTTATATACTATTTTGGGTGGGCCTATTTACTATCTTGGTCGTTTTTCGTTATCTTCTATAGTTTGCCCCAAAAAGGTTGGCAATAACTTGCTTCCACATGAACTTTCGATTTATTCCTTATTACGCACCTTCATACTAAAAGGAATCTGTTACAAATTTTGAGTCTCTAGGTTAAGTCATCGTGGAGCTACATTGATTATCAGTGAGTCAGTATACTAAGTAAGGCTTTGCGTTTTAAGTATAGATACTCCCTAACGTCTAATTTCACGGGCCGCCACGCCTGTCATGACGCACAAGATGTATATCGTATCTGATATCTCAATCATCAAAACAATTGATTTATAGTAATTAACAAATTATATCTTTAGGCTAAACATAAACACAGAGATGTGTGTATCTATTGCGTACACTCACTTCGTGGAACACAGCTGGATCACCGAATTGAAAGAAGCCGACACCATATGAGAAAATTAAAACAGAAACTGAGGCAACGATCAGTGTTGAACTTGTATTTGGCCTCTGTACCATGCGCGGATATAGCCCTCTTGTTTTTTTTTTTTGGGGGGGGGGGCACAATCGTACAATATACCAAATAGAAAATGTGAAGGGGGAGGACTCGTAACCTAGAGACTGGGGGTTCGAGTCCTGGGCAGTACTTTTTAATGCAATGTTTATCGAGGTACGATACTTAATTTGTTAAAAGCTGTAGAGTTTACCATAAATACCTTTCATAAGGGTGATAAGCGATTTTATAAACGTGATGACGAAAAAAAGTGCCATGACGGATGACAGAATTTTTTATTTACGTATTTCTATTTAGTCTCAGGATTGGGAATTATTTATGGGTCCGTGCCNGGGCCCGTGCCCCCCCCCCCACTCAATCGGATAAAAGACACAGCGGATCGCCATTTATTTGATTTTTTTTAACATTTTTTACGTGATTAGGTATAATGAAATTTGAGAAACACCGCCCGCTTAACAAAACTTGGGGGGCACGTGCCCCCCGTGCCCTCCCCTATATCCGCGCATGCTCTGAACGACCGTAGAGAAAGGAGATTTGTATTCGTGTAAGGTGTTGATATGAATATGTTGATTCAAAATTGAAATTTCTACTCGCAAAATGTGTTGCAGACATCAAGGAACAAGTTAGGTCCCTTTGCTGTCAGCTCTTCTTCTTTTACTTCACCCTTTCCCAATTCTATTTGGGATTGGCGTTGCTTTACCTAATTCTAACATGCCACTACCTTTTGTTCGGTGCCTACTCTTCTTATCTGTATGCTTTCCTGGCACGGTAACCCTAGCTTGCTTCTCACAGCATCAATTGAAACTGTGTAGAAACTAGCTTTTCGCTGATGATCTCTCATCATTGAAGTCGTAACACCAAACCTTCTGTATTTACACGGGCTAAGGACAGTCACCTAATGATGCTGGTTTGTTCCCCTCGGTGGCTACATTGGGTAGATTCGGGGATTACAGGGACGTTATTATAAGTGGAACAAATATCTCGATCCATCAAGGTTACTATAAAGGAGCATCCACAAAGTGTCAGTGACAGTGCTCTCTGACGCCGTGCCGTGATATTCACAGTGATTTGACATGAAAAAGTACTGTCTGAGCACGGAGAAAATACTGACGGGTGTTATTAAAATCACTGTGAGAGCACTGTCACTACACAGTGAAAGTGTCAGTGACAGTGCTTTCTGACGCCGTACCCTGATATTCACAGTGATTTGACATGAAAAAGTACTGTCTGAGCACGGAGAAAACACTGACGGGTGTTATTAAGATCACTGTGTGAGAGCACTGTCACTACACAGTGAAAGTGTCCGTGACAGTGCTCTCTGACGCCGTACAGTGATCTTTCCAGGGATTTGACATGAAAAATTACTGGCTGAGCACGGAAAAAACACTGACGAGTGTTATTTTTTTTTAAATTTGGCTTAACGTCTCTTTAACATCTATTGGTCATTCAAGACGGGGGTTTTTTACCCTCCATTCGCTGGAAACTTGCACCCACATTGACCTCATCCAGCCTGGGTTGGGCCGGAAAAAAGAGCCAACGATAAGTGGTGTTCCCACGCGGTCACTCATACAAATACTGACCACGCCCGATGTTGCTTAACTTAAGTGATCTGACGGGAACTGGTGTATTCAACGTTAAAATCACTGTGAGAGCACTGACACTGTCACTGTGTAATGTGGATACTTACTCCTAAACACTTTCCATTGTACCCATTCATATTATGAACGGATACAATGTGATTATTCTACTTCAAAAGATTCACCTTGTACAATAGTATAATGTAAATAAAAATCAAGATAATTGTTTATTTTAGGCTGGTGTTTGGTATCAACAGTTTAGTTTGCCAACATAAACAACGCACAGACTGAACAAGGTTTACAGGTGTACGGCTGTACGGACAATTTACTTAACGTAACAATTTAAATGTAAACAATGGCATCAGGAGAATGTTGTTTTTATTAATGGTAATTTGAGTAAAAAAAATGTAGTTTAAAATTTTGACTAGAATAATTTAACTCTTGGGTTGGCGCAATAGTAAATGATTGATCACAGAGGGTTTAGTAGAATGGTGTGTTCATAACGGAATTTACTCTTTGCTCTTTGACTAAAAACGCCCCGCATTCTATAAGATGACTAGTCATTCTATAAAACGACTAGTCATTTTGTGGAATGTCTGAATTCTGAATTATACACATTGACGGTAGCATCATATAGGTATTTGCAGAGTCTCTTGTACCCCAAAGAATTAACTCTAGCACCATTAGGTTATTTTGGAGGAAACTCAAAGGCGATACAAGTTAGGAAGTTAGGATGCAATTCAATTGTTTCATATTATAAGGAGCCAATCTCCGTTGTCGAGTTTGTTCAGACCAATGAAACTCTTGGTCCGAAGGTTGTGCGTTCGATATCCACCCAGAGCGAAAATTTTCGAATAGAATTTTCTCGTTTCCGGAATGGCATGGCGGTTCCAGGGCATGTTTTTTTATATAAAAAAAATAATATAAGAAGGAGTTTTTGGTTTATTATTTTCAATATTGAACATTTGGAATCGTCACGAAAAAAAAAAAAAAACCCTCAAAATTTGATATTTTACGTTTCAGGGTACGTATTAGAATCCAAAAATGGGATAAAAACATCCGTTTATCCGCCGCGCCGTCCGCCGTGATAGGCATTTTTGCCACTTAGTGTTGACCGATTTGAATGAAAATTGGTATATAGGTCTCATCTGGGCTCTAATTGTGCCCCGAATCTTGGGTGCAATCGAAAACCACCTTTGTCGGGTTTTGCCGCTTTTTAGTGGTTTCCATTATTGCTGTTTAAAAAGAGAATGGCAGGAGTTAGAGATTTTAAATATGGTATGTATCTCAAATTTAGGGCCTAATTAAGCCCCACATTTTTTTTTGGGGGGGGGGATATTTTTTTTAGCCAGTAAAATAATAAATCCATGTGTCACATTGGCTGAGTTCTTTTTTAACGTAAAAAAGTCTAGACTGGAGAGGTAGACTGATGTTAATATGATGGTGACTCACTATTCACTTCAGCCTCTTAAGACGAATTCTAATCAGGACACAGAAATCTTTTTCTTATCCCCGTCTGTACTTAAATTCACGCTAACATCTCATTCTAATATAAAATGAGCTTTGCATCATATAACAGACCAGAACGGAAGATAATACAGTAGTGGCTACTTCACTTCATATATAATTAGGTCACCTCTCAGGGGCGTGTCAAGGGGGGCAAAGGGGCGATCGCCCCCCCCCCCCGAGGCCAATTTTTTTTTTTAATAAGAATAAACTTTTGAATGAGAACATATGCATATACAAATACATTCACTAATAGAGTATATTGTGATTGCATTTCTTGGGACAGATCAGTATAAATCTGGTTTACAAATCAGAGGAGACGTGTCCATGTGTATGTGTATGGGTCCTACGCTGAGAAACTGAGTTCTTTTCGAGCAGTTGACGGCATGCTAATCGGAACCTAACTTTACTCCGTAGTATATATCGTCTGCTCAAATTTTCCGAGCACATGTCTCTGTCGCTATCGAAATATACACATTGCACATTACGTATGTTTTGGTTATACGATATCGCCATGAAGTTTATTAGCTGAATCTTGTCCGATTGAAATCGCCCCACCCCCACCGATCGCTCTGCATTCACCCCTGTCCCCTCTATACATATAATTATGAAGTAAACAACCACTAGAACAGCAAAAACAACAACAATAATTTCTAAATTTTCTTTCCTTAAATTTATTTTCGGGGATGGGGCTCAGCTCCCTTAAACACGGCCTTGGTAATAATCCTTTTCATTTCAGAGAATCCTGTCAAATAACTGCCTTTAAATTCTTTGAAATTTTCTCTAAAAAATTTTTTAGAGAAATTTTCTCTAAAATTTCAGTCAAACACCGTATAAATTCTACACCACACCGTTGATTCGACACTGAATTAAAACTCAAATTTAATGTAAATATTCCTAGGAAAAAAAATCATGGTCAATATTTGCTGCTGGGGTTTCGTTTTAGAGGGGCATGAAGAGGTTATTTTGATTATCAAATTTAGTTTGAAATTTTTAATATAATTATCTGGGGTTTCGTTTTAGAGGGGCATGAAGAGGTTATTTTGATTATCAAATTTAGTTTGAAATTTTTAATATAATTATCTAACTCTTGATTTGGCGAACTATTCACAAACAAGATAGTCCACGATCACGGGATTGATCTTTAGTTTTGAAGATTGAAAGCTGCGCACCGTTTTCAATCAAAACGATAGTGTTACATCACAGATGAAAAAATCGATATTGCAATAAAACTTTACGGCCAGGATTGGATTAACGACCTTTATACCGCTACATTTATTGGCCGAACAAAGTAAGGTCAAGTTTTAACTCTATGATTTTTCTCTTCAATTTGTCTGATTGTCTATTTGAAGATATACATTGATAACTTTCCAACGTTTATTTAGCTTCTGATGAATCTTAGTATACCGTATGTCTCAGAAATGCTAGTAGAGGCCCTGTAACTTTTGAACGGCTTGGATTTTTTGAATTCCTAAATCATCACCTTACTTCAGACTTTCTACTTGAATGGCAGTTTTTAAATTGGTCTAATTTTTACCTCCAGGAAAAAAATGAGATTTGACTTTGCCTATCTATGACACTGATGAAATTGTACACTTTCGGTGATCTAAGTAGTTGAGAAACCGTTTTGAAACATACAAGAAGAGAATTTTCATATGAAACTTGAAACTGGGCACTATCTACATGGTGTAACGAAATTAAAATTTTAGACCCCTCCGGCTGCGCCCCTGATTATTTTATTTAAAAAATCAAAAAGAAAACCCACTATCAATTTTCCCCCAAAAAAATAGGGGGGTTTGCATCGAACATTTTCTTCCTATTTCTAACGGTCCTCACCCTTAAAATGACTCACCCTACAGGGTGAGTCTTTTTAAAGGAGTGAGTAAAACAAAAAGAATCGTTAAATACATGAAAATAAATTAAATAAATCCAGTGTGTTATATTTAGAAGAGGGTCAATAAGTTGATTGGTGACACAAATGAAGCATTAAGGGACTTTCATGATTAACATCAGACCATCAATTCTTGAAGTAAATAAATTAAAAAAACATAAAAAACTCCAACGCACATACTTGTGAGGAACGCAGAATTTAAATCTGGCGTGAACATCACACGACTTTCCTTGTGTATAAAAAAAGAAGAAAGTATTATAATGGGCTGAAATTTTCTATGTCGAATTTTCAATGCCAAAACACGTTTTGAAGTCCCCAGAGCGGAAAAACAATTATATATTACACTTCGACCTAATTTGTATTCTTCAATTTCTTATATGAAATTGATATGAATTGGCACCAAATTTCAAGTTCTAGCTCTTTCCATTCTGCTTTTAGGCGGAACCACAAAAAAGCGGCCTTCAACCGCTAATTAGCGTCCAACAATATATTAAACTTCAAATTAAATTGTATTTTTCAATTTCTTGTATGAATAGGCACCAAATTTTAAGTTCTTGCTCTTTCCATCCTGGTTTTAGGCAGAAGCGCCAAAAAGCGGTCTTCAACCTCTAATTAGCGGCTAAAAATATATTAACCTAAGTTGTATTTCTCAACTTTTTGTATGAAATTGATATTAGGCACCAAGTTCAAAGTTCTAGCTACTGCCGTTCTCATTTTAAGCAGGAGATGCGAAAACTGCTAAAAAACGGCATAAAACCGCCAACGATATATCCGATTTCCGCCAAAAGCTTATTTTGCCGTTCATGGCATAAAACTGTTTTCAGTTCCCACGTGGTGATCTGACATAAATCTAAACGTTTTCAGTTCCCAAGTGTTGATCTGAAGTAAAACTAAACGTTTTCAGTTCCCACGTGGTGATCTGAAGTAAAACTAAACGTTTTCAGTTCCCAAGAGTTGATCTGAAGTAAAACTAAACGTTTTCAGTTCCCAAGTGTTGATCTGAAGTAAAACTAAACGTTTTCAGTTCCCACATGGTGATCTGAAGTAAAACTAAACGTTTTCAGTTCCCAAGTGTTGATCTGAAGTAAAACTAAACGTTTTCAGTTCTCAAGAGTTGATCTGAAGTAAAACTAAACGTTTTCAGTTCCCAAGTGTTGATCTGAAGTAAAACTAAATGTTTTCAGTTCCCAAGTGTTGATCTGAAGTAAAACTAAACGTTTTCAGTTCCCACGTGGTGATCTGACATAAATCTAAACGTTTTCAGTTCCCAAGTGATGATCTGAAGTAAAACTAAACGTTTTCAGTTCCCAAGAGTTGAGCTGAAGTAAAACTAAACGTTTTCAGTTCCCAAGAGTTGTTCTGAAGTAAAACTAAACGTTTTCAGTTCCCACGTAGTGATCTGAAGTAAAACTAAACGTTCTCAGTTCCCAAGAGTTGATCTGAAGTAAAACTAAACGTTTTCAGTTCCCAAGAGTTGATCTGAAGTAAAACTAAACGTTTTCAGTTCCCAAGTGTTGATCTGAAGTAAAACTAAACGTTTTCAGTTCCCACGTGGTGATCTAAAGTAAAACTAAACGTTTTCAGTTCCCACGTGGTTCTGACTCGAAAAGTTCTTTAGTAGCATTTCAAATGTTTTTTCAATGAACTAAATATTTTAGAAAAAGTTCGTCGGTTACAGGATCTGAATACTAGAATGGATTTTTATGAATCCCGAGCCATTGCGGCATTTCTGAGAACGAAAATGTAGATAAAGCTGCCAAGTTTCCTTTATCTGCCATTTCCTATAATCAAGTATCCTTAGATGACATCTTAAAAGAGAATAAAAAAACCTTATAGAACAACTAGGAGAAAGAATGGATTGATAACAACAGACATAACAAGTTGGAGGATCAAGAAAGTTGCGAAACCATGGAGATCTTCTTTTTTTTGGTACAACCGTATTGATGTAGTGCATCCGTGCCGGATTCGATACCGACCCATCAACACCTTTTCACTCGGCAACCTCCCCCTATATGTCAAACCTGTCTGGAAGTACTTCCTATAAAACACTTGTTGGTAGAGTGAAAATTGGAAAACTCGCTAGATAAAATATTGCAAGATGATCAAAACTCTGTTCTTGAGGCTTGACATCAAAATATCTTCTTGGCTAATTTATTTCCCCTCAAGATCGTGCGTACGGAACAAAGGGCACCACGCAGGACAGCGCGGTCATGTAGACAATATGCACAATTTAGATAGAACTTGTGCCGTGCGATTCGTGTTACCGCACGATCATCTGAACTTAGCCTGAATGTATTAATTTTTTTAAGTACGCAAAACATTTTTCAAAACTTTAATTATTATTATTATTTATTGTGTTTCAGAGGTTTCTTTAACCTCTGACACATTACAATAAGGTATATTAAGGGACCAGGGGGCAAAATCTGTAAAAGAAATAAATCATTAGTAGGTTCCTGAAAAAAAGAAAAAAAATCTTATTATTGTACTCTGGAAATAATCATCCAGGCAACATTCACTCTACCTCCAAAACCAATGATAAATGTTATAATAATGGGTTAAAATCACGGGCGAAACAGCTAGTACATTATATTTGTCTTTTAAAAAATGTTTGGTGTGGTGTATTCTACCATTATTAATGTAATGTTTTTTTCTTCTTCAATTTTAATATTGTCCGACCCAGATATAAGCACCACTCAGGGTCGCACAGTATTACAGTAGTAATTTTATCATCCTAAATACTATTAAACCCAGTAAGGTGCAGCCTGTCTGATAATATCACTGAGTGTAGATGATTCATTTAATTTTATGAATGAAATTGATAGTAAGTTGTAATCTGTGGCAACACTCGATCACAGTTCATTCATATCACTCATATTATAATCGTGCGAACATGACTACGCGGCACTTGCAGATAAATCACATCATCTTTGAAACCTATTTAGTCACAGACTACGTCAAATAAATTGCTATCTACACACAGATTAAATAATCATGTTATAAGTATCATATCAATGATGTAGATAACACACAACCTTTTGTTCGGTGCATACTCTCTTTAGCTGAAACCCTTTCCTAGCACGGTAAGCCTAGCTTATTCCTCATGCTGATGATCTCCCATCATGCTTTATGCTGATGATCTCTCATCATGCTTTATGCTGATGATCTCTCGTCATGCTTTATGCTGATGATCTCTCATCATTGGTTTGAAGCAGAGTTTTTTAAAGGCTGGATGTCCTTCCTAACACCAAAACTTCTGAGCTTATGACGTCACTTAATGAAGCTGATTTGCTCCCCTCGGAGGCTATTAAAAGTAAATTTAAACTATTTTTTTAAAAAAAATCCTGCGAGTGGGAAAATTTTCCGCACCACCCACACGTGCTGGACTAACATAATGGTAATAATGTGTAAAAAATTCAAAGCGCTAGGTTTGTTAGGTTGCTCAGAAATGGAATTGCCGATTGCCATTCCGTCAATCTCCCTAGTATGTTCTGTGATTTGTTTTTTTACTGATTGGGGCAAATCGGTGCCCAAATTCACAATGAACTGGTCGGTTTGTACGGAAAAAATAAATTGTCGAACCAGACGGTCCGTTGTTGAAAGTTGAAGAAAATGTACGTCCAGTGTGAGTCGAGCATTGGCATCAACAAAGCAGCGATCCCCATAAACTGGGACTCCTTTCAACACAGTAGAAGAGTGTCCACTTTTGGGTTAGTCGTGAAGGTTCTCACGGCCTCCAAAGGAACTTTGTACGCCAAAGTTGTACCACATGGTTAGACATTACACTTTCCCCGTACTCACAGAACAGATCTTCGTAAATTTGGGCACCGCTTTGCCCCAAATAGTCAAAAATCGAAATACAGAACAAACAAATGAGGTGGACGGAACGTTGATGGACAATTAACTTTCTAGGCAACACTACATCACCACTAACTAACCTGGCGCTTTGAAACTTTTACACAGTGTTACCCATATGTTAGTCCACGTGGGACTCGTGCGAAAATTTTTCCCAATCGCAGAATTTTTTTTTCAAAAAATAATTAAAACTTACTATTTGCACGGCCGAGTCCCTCGTACATTCACTGATAATGAAATCAGAATAATCTTTAATTATAAGTTTTACTATTCTTATAATGTGATCACTATATTTACTAATACGTTATCTTTGAAAAAATTATGGATTTAATAATTTTTGCTGGACATCATAGAACTACAAGGTCATTTTTTTATAAATCCAATATCTAATCTGTGTCGTCGTTGGGAAATGACTAACAGCTGACGCTACTACGAGATCCAAAGGAATGGTGAATGAAACTTCGTCCACTTGACGGGTTACAACGGACGAGGTTCCATTAACCTACATGCATTTGGATCGGTCTTCCATAGTCGCTTCCACTTGGAGGTCCATTCGTTGGATACCATTCTCCTTCGGTGTATCTCACTTGAAAATCCTTCCTTGTATTCCACTTGGGGGGGACCCCTTCGCTGTACACTAATTGGAAGCTCCTTTTTTGTACCCAGTCGAATTTATTGATATTATCAGCAAAAGTGGATTGGGGGACTCAAAAAGAATACCTCCAAGACACTCAAGTCCATGCCAGTTGTAAAAGGCTAAAGGAAGGGTCGGAATCGATATCATTATCTCAAGTATCAACAACTCATAGCGAGTTGTTGCAAACCAGCCCCATGGATGTTAACGATTGATGATGATAATCACCAAATAAAAAGAATTCTTTTTGTCATTAAGGAGACTTTGCTCCGTGTACCCAGTGGTACCTATTAATGTACCCAAAGTCTAGACTGCTGATATGAATGGTGAGTCAGTGAATCACTATTCATTCTGTATCCAATAGTAACTAATGTACCCAAAGTCCAGACTGTCGATATGAATGGTGAGTCAGTGAATCACTATTCATTCTGTATCCAATAGTATCTAATGTACCCAAAGTCCAGACTGTTGATATGAATGATGAGTGAGTGAAGCACTATTCATTCTGTATGTAATAGTACCTAATGTACCCAAAGTCTAGACTGCTGATATGAATGGTGAGTCAGTGAAACACTAGTCCGTCTTATCAGGACACGGAAATCTTATTCTTATCCTCGTACTTTGTGAATTTAGGACCTCATTTGAAAATGAGATCTGTATCTTATCATTTAATTGTCTAGTACCGAACCAATGTCATGAAATTAAATCTGTCATTGTCTAATACCGAACCGATGCCATGAAAAAAAATCTGTCATTGTCTAGTACCGAACCAATGTCATGAAATTAAATCTGTCATTGTCTAATACCGAACCGATGTCATGAAATTAAATCTGTTATTGTCTAATACCGAACCGATGTCATGAAAAAAAAATCTGTCATTGTCTAGTACCGGACCAATGTCATGAAAAAAATCTGTCATTGTCTAGTACCGAACCAATGTCATGAAATTAAATCTGTCATTGTCTGGTACGACCAATGCCATGAAATTAAATCTGTCATTGTCTAGTACCGAACCAATGTCATGAAAAAAAAATCTGTCATTGTCTAGTACCGAACCAATGCCATGAAATTAAATCTGCCATTGTCTAATACCGAACAAATGTCATGAAAAAAAATCCGTCATTGTCTAGTACCGAACCAATGTCATGAAATTAAATCTG
>CM022880.1:20746978-20777641 GCA_012654025.1 Pachypsylla venusta | reverse complement strand
AAAAAAAAAAAAAAAAGAAAAACACACAAAAGCTCAAACATCTTTAACAGGTACCCAGCTAAAATTTGAACAGATCAGACACTAATATTGTCTTTGAACTCTTTATCACCATGAGTTGTTGATAATTGAAAATCCTTACGGGTAATGGAAAAGATATTGTTTCCGACCCTGTTCTTAGTCGCCTTTTACGACCGTCATGGACTTGGTTGCTTTGGAAGTATTATCTTTATGTCCCCCTATCTATAGGGTACATAGGAAGGATATAGTGAAGTAGCTTCTCCTTGCTTTCTGCATGGGTAATGGAAAAGATATCGTTTCCGACCCTGTTCTTAGTCGCCTTCCATGACCGATACGTACTTGGGTGCCTTGGAAGTATTCATTTTTAGGTCCCCCTATCCACAGGGAACACTTTATCACTTTATATGCGAGTATAAATAAAGTAACTCTTCCCCAAATAGAGACTTGTTTTACTATACCGAACCAGGGTAAATAGCAAAATTTACATCACTGCTATAAGACCAGCCCTCTCCCTGTGGCTGCAACCTATTGACTGACCCAATACCACCTTAATTTATAGGGGAGGAGGTGGGGGATGTTTCCTCCTGACTACTTGCCTGATACCAGGTGGTACTTATTTATAGTTGTAAAATAAAATTATTACATTTTGATTTATTGAAAGTGGCACCTAAATGTAAGGATGTTCAGGAGGGGTTCACGGTAATGCATCATCATGTGTTTGGTTGTTTGGTTACATCATCCATTAAAGAGCGCCCGTTGTGTGCCGTACAAAATTTATGAAAAAGCGGTCGGGCTGGTTTACATTAACTCGCCATGAGTTGTTGATACTTGAGAATCCTTACGGGTAATGGAAAAGATATTGTTTCCGACCCTGTTCTTAGTCGCCTTTTGGACTTGGGTGCCTTGGAAGTATTCTCTTTAAGTCCCCCTATCTATGGGGTTCATAGGAAGGATATAGTGAAGTAGCTTTTCCTTGTTTTCTGCATGGGTATAATGGAAAAGATATCGTTTCCGACCCTGTCCTGCCAGTCGCCGTTTACGACTGGCATGGATATTCTTACTGGACTTGGGTTGGAAGTGTTTTCAAAATTGAAAGACGTTATTCTTGTAATGTAACCATAGAGAGGAGCAAGCCAGTTTCATTAGGTGACGGTGTTAGAAAGGGCAGCAAAGGTCATCAGCAAATTGCAGTTTCCATGCATAGATACTATGAGAAGTAAGCGCGAGGGTTACCATTACCATGCCAGGAAAGGGTTACAGCTAAAGAGAGTAGGTAGTGAAAATAAGGTTGAGGCATGGTAGAATTAAGTAAAGAAATGCCGACCCCAAATAGAATTGGGAAAAGTTTCTATGCCATGGATTCTTACCTCATAAAATCCAAAATTTTCTAGCAAAAGTTTTGTACCTGTACACATCCTCTAAGAGCATGTGTTTAATTTTCTCTTGCATATTGTATACGTACTATACAATAAGATTGAAGTATGTAGTTGTCTGATGAAAACACACTTTCTATATGTATACACATCCTCTAAGAGCATGTGTTTAATTTTCTCTTAAATATTGCATACGTGCTATACAATAAGACTGAAGTATGTAGTTGTCTGATGAAAACACACTTGCTATATGTACACATCCTCTAAGAGCATGTGTTTAATTTTCTCTTGCATATTGTATACGTACTATACAATAAGATTGAAGTATGTAGTTGTCTGATGAAAACACACTTGCTATATGTATACACATCCTCTAAGAGCATGTGTTTCATTTTCTCTTAAATACTGCATACGTGCTATACAATAAGACTGAAGTATGTAGTTGTCTGATGAAAACACACTTGCTATATGTACACATCCTCTAAGAACATCATAAATCAAAATTACACAAAATTTGAAAATAAATATTTATTTATGTATGTCATAAAATTTTCAGATCATAAACTGCATTCTATTGTATTTGGATCAGGGTCACGTGTGTGCAAACATGTTTCAGTCCCTCTCTCTTTGGGGTGAGCTGCAGGAGTGACGTTATGTGGTTGAACTTTTTATGGGACATATATAAAAAATATGTTAAAAGGGAAGGACAGAGACCTCGAGTAAGACGTAAACATACTTTAATAATTTCTTCCAATCCATTTATGACTTGCTAACTTTCCATGAGGAAAAGTACATCGTTCTTGAAATTGTAAGAAGTTACTTGAGGGGGACATCCTCACTGTCCGAGTTCACCTGAGCTGATGGTGTAAAATAACACAGAAAGCAACGCGGTAATATCATTATGTTAGTAACTATATTGTGCTTTGGACTTAATTATATTACCAGTGATTGTCATGGTTCTGAGGGCCCATGTTATTTATCAGCCCCCAAGAACAGATGTATGATGACAATTAAAACTTTAACAGTAGACTACAAGCTATCTGTAGCTGCAGTCTCATACATCTGGCTACCATCGGACACGATGATGCCACTATTGATTAATTGATATAGTTCAGCAGTAGACTACAACCTATCTGGAGCTGCTGTCTCATACATCTGGCTACCATCGGACACGATGATGCCTCTATTAAAGTGAAGAAGGAGGGAGATATTGAGTAAGACGTAAACATGCTTCAATATTTTCATTCACCAAGATACTAAGGTATCTAAAAAGTATGGGACCCTAGATTGTGAGGATACTTAATACCTAGTAGAAATAAGATATCTATTACTAATGAGAAAACAATTTCTAACTCCAATAAAATCATGGACACAAAAATAGCACTTTTTTGGAAAATTGCACAACCAATGGACCTTTGAAAGAAATTGTGACTGATATGGAACAGAGTGGATGCATTCATGTACATACGAGGGCGGTGCCAACATTTTGTGGCCTAACCTAGAAGGCGTTTGGCCATGTTGGTACCTCTACGCAGTTATGTGTGAAATCTGCTATCGGGTTGAAAAAACTATTAACAAAGAAGGTTCGTTGTTTCAGGTCAACGTCCCCTGTAGGAAGCTGTGAACGTTAAAGTTGAATCCCTGTTGTCTGCGAATAATTCATTTGAAATAATTTGATGAAAGTTAAACTTAGTGAAATGGTGCGGAAATATAAATTTCAAATAGAAAGCTCTTCTCATACAGAGCGTCTGTCTGCAAAACGGTATCACACAATACAGGGTGGAACATTTGGAGGAAGAGGGAAAGTATTTGGAGGAAACATAGGAATATGAAAAAGATATCACACAACACAGGGTGGAACATTTGGAGGAAGAAGGAGAGCATTTGGAGGAAGCATAGGAATATGAAAACGATATCACACAATACCGGGTGGAACATTTGGAAGAAGAAGGAGAGCATTTGGAGGAAGCATAGGAATATGAAAACGATATCACACAACACAGGGTGGAACATTTGGAGGAAGAAGGAGAGCATTTGGAGGAAGCATAGGAATATGAAAACGATATCACACAACACAGGGTGGAATATTTGGAGGAAGAAGGAGAGCATTTGGAGGAAGCATAGGAATATGAAAACGATATCACACAACACAGGGTGGAACATTTGGAGGAAGAAGGAGAGCATTTGGAGGAAGCATAGGAATATGAAAACGATATCACACAACACAGGGTGGAATATTTGGAGGAAGAAGGAGAGCATTTGGAGGAAGCATAGGAATATGAAAACGATATCACACAACACAGGGTGGAACATTTGGAGGAAGAAGGAGAGCATTTGGAGGAAGCATAGGAATATGAAAACGATATCACACAACACAGGGTGGAATATTTGGAGGAAGAAGGAGAGCATTTGGAGGAAGCATAGGAATATGAAAACGATATCACACAATACAGGGTGGAACATTTGGAGGAAGAAGGAGAGCATTTGGAGGAAGCATAGGAATATGAAAACGATATCACACAACACAGGGTGGAATATTTGGAGGAAGAAGGAGAGCATTTGGAGGAAGCATAGGAATATGAAAACGATATCACACAATACAGGGTGGAACATTTGGAGGAAGAAGGAGAGCATTTGGGGGAAGCATAGGAATATGAAAACGATATCACACAATACAGGGTGGAACATTTGGAGGAAGAAGGAGAGCATTTGGAGGAAGCATAGGAATATGAAAACGATATCACACAATACAGGGTGGAACATTTGGAGGAAGAAGGAGAGCATTTGGGGGAAGCATAGGAATATGAAAACGATATCACACAATACAGGGTGGAACATTTGGAGGAAGAAGGAGAGCATTTGGAGGAAGCATAGGAATATGAAAACGATATCACACAATACAGGGTGGAACATTTGGAGGAAGAAGGAGAGCATTTGGGGGAAGCATAGGAATATGAAAACGATATCACACAATACAGGGTGGAACATTTGGAGGAATCATGGAATATGATGGTTATACACTGCCTCTAAAAAAAATATTATCTTCTATACTTATAAAACGCAAAGCCCAGTTGGTATACTGACTGACTGATAATTAAAGTAGCTCCACGATGACTAAGCCTAGAGACTTGAAACTTAGCACACAGATCCCTTTTAGTATAAAGGTGCGTAATAAGAAAGGAAAAAATCGAAAGTTCAAGTTAATATTGTTGTTGAATTTCGTACCCGTAGCGAAGCGCGGGAAAACAGCTAGTATAAAAATAAATGATAAAAAAAAACTTACATAATAAAATCTAAACTATAGCGTTATCAGGGGGCGCGATTTATTCAGGAAAACACTTTTAATGGATCAGACCTAAACTATCACGAGATCTTATGTAGATAGAATTCAGATAAGCATTTGAATAAAGAGATGGAAAAAGTAAATAAATGACGTTATTAAAAGAGCACAGGAGAGTACGAAATTAGTCAGCTCTAATTAACATCTTACTAATTTTATAGTCAAGTGAAGATATAGTATTTTCTTTAGCTCGCAATTTAAAGTGTCAAAAAATTTAGAAATTCAGTGTTTCAAGTTCATCTCGAATTCATTGATACCTATTTGAGTAAAAACAAAAAAAAAAAATTCTTGACTTCTCTTCGTCTTACGTATTACGTATATTTGAAATAACTGTTGAAATTAAGGAACTTTTTGAATTTCTCTTTATTTTTGGTTTATTATTTTCAATACGAAATTTCACGAAAAAAAAAAAAAAAATTACTCCCCCTCAAAATTTTATATTTTACGTTTCAACGCTATGTGGCACTTTTGTAACTTAGCGTTGACCGATTTTGATGAAACTTGGTATATAGGTCCGATCTGGGCTGTAATTGTGCCCAGAAAGTTTAACTTTTGGGTGCAATCTAATATACCCTTGGCGTTTTTTGCCGCTTTTTAGATGTTTTCAGTATTGGTGTCTACAAAGAGAATAGTTTTGAAATTTTGTATGTATGTCATATTCGGGGTGTCTGTCAGTAAGTTCCGAAACTTTTGAGTGCAATTAAATATACTCTGGCGGTTTTCATTAATCCTGCTTAAAAAGGTAAGCAGGAAATGGTAAGGGCCAGAGACTTGAAATATTGTATGTATAACAAATTTACTGCCTATCTACGCCCAAGATTTTTTTTTTTTTGGGGGGGGGGTATTTTTTTAAGCCAGTAAAATAATAAACCCATGTCTCACATTGGCAGAGTTTTTTTCAGTCAAACACCATAAACATTTATGGTGTTTGACTGAATTCCCACAACATTTTTGCTGGGCCACTCTGTTTTAAAAATAAAAAGACGTCTGAATGGCGCTCGGAATTTTTAGGAGAAATTTATACAATCAATAATTCATGTACGAACTTTATGTGAACCAAGTTAATAGAAGCAACGAATGTGGCATTTGGGCAGGCAGAGCAAAGGCAAAGGAAGAGAGATAATTTAATTCAGAAAAAGTAAAGTTTAACGACCTTTGTAAATTGTGGGTGTGAGTCTTAGCAAAATTTAGACTATACCCATTCCGTTTGTAGGAAGCAAGGTCTATGTTTGGAAATCATTGATTATGATTTTGCACTAATAATCCCAGTTTTTTCTAATACCATCATAAATGAATTTCTATATTGAAAAGACATTCACTGCATGCATTTTCTCATGTCATCTATAAATCCGTCGCAGGGGAGCCGATGTTGTTTTAAGAGCCCTAGAAGGTTGGGTATTAGTGGTCAAGTGCTGGATCCCTAATTTATCGTCGTGCTGCGGCGTCTACATTTATGGGGGATAGGGGTGGTTTCAAAAGTTCGTGGCCCGACCAACAAAGGATAAGGGATTAATGTATTGTAGATCTGACAAAATTTACATGTCTTACACCATCTAATGATAATATACAAAGGTAAAATCCTCCAAATATTTTGATTAGTTTAATCGGGACATCAGGTTATCTTTGTTTAGGTTCCGAGTACATTTTTACAATCTCTTCAGCTCCTCCATGACAACGCCTCCTGTCCAAACCGCAGTCATTGCAAAGGCTGCAGTGTGTGAGTGTGGCTACAATTAGGTACCTCAGCCCCGGCCTATAGCCCCCTAGTGACTATTATTTATTTTAAAAAATGAAATCTGAGCTGTGTGGGAAAAAATGGAAGTGATGAAGAGATCAGGTCGACTGTCAAGTAGAGTCCTTTAAAAGATGTAAATAATGTATTGAAGTCAAGGGAAGGATACTAACTACTTATTGACGGACATAGAGATGTTACCCAAAAGATGTAAATAATGTATTGAAGTCAAGGGAAGGATACTAACTACTTATTGACGGGCATAGAGATGTTACCCAAAAGATGTAAATAATGTATTGAAGTCAAGGGAAGGATACTAACTACTTATTGACGGGCATAGAGATGTTACCCAAAAGATGTAAATAATGTATTGAAGTCAAGGGAAGGATACTAACTACTTATTGACGGGCATAGAGATGTTACCCAAAAGATGTAAATAATGTATTGAAGTCAAGGGAAGGATACTAACTACTTATTGACGGGCATAGAGATGTTACCCAAAAGATGTAAATAATGTATTGAAGTCAAGGGAAGGATACTAACTACTTATTGACGGGCATAGAGATGTTACCCAAAAGATGTAAATAATGTATTGAAGTCAAGGGAAGGATACTAACTACTTATTGACGGGCATAGAGATGTTACCCAAAAGATGTAAATAATGTATTGAAGTCAAGGGAAGGATACTAACTACTTATTGACGGGCATAGAGATGTTACCCAAAAGATGTAAATAATGTATTGAAGTCAAGGGAAGGATACTAACTACTTATTGACGGGCATAGAGATGTTATCCAAAAGATGTAAATAATGTATTCAAGTCAAGGGAAGGATACTAACTACTTATTGACTGGCATAGAGATGTTATCCAAAAGATGTAAATAATGTATTGAAGTGAAGGGAGATTATGTTGAAAAATAACACGCAGTGGGTTTTTATTTTCCTTCTCCACAGCTAAAAGTTAGGCCACGAAATGGCACCGCCCTCGTATGTAAATGAATGTATCCACACTGTTGCATATCTGTCACAATTTCTTTCAAAGGTCCCTGGGTTGTGCAATCTTCCAAAAAATCTTCTATTTTTGTGCTCATGATTTTATTGGAGTCATACATTGTTTTCTCATACTTACTGTGGAAGGGTATGCATAAATTATGTTGATAGACTCTCCATTATAATAAATTGTTTTTGTAAGCAAATGAATGGTTCATGAAGTTGATGCGACATGAGAGCGAGTGTTGTGATGATGAAAATGATGTAATGAGGAAAAATATGAATGAAGATATGGGGGTGACTCCTCATTTAGGATGCACCATAATAGACACAACGTCTGATGCTTCAGTCTTTTTTCGACAGATTTCGACAGATCTTTTTTTTCAGATAAATGTTTTTCAATTTTTTTCTGTCTATAAACATATCTAAGACACGTGTTTTGCCATGTCTGGAGCAGTGAGTTGCTTTCTGTGTTATTTTATACCATCAGCTCGGCCCGTGAGGATGTCACCCTCAATTAACTTCTTACAATCTCAATTATCACCTTATGGAAAGTTAGCAGGTCATAAATGGATTGAAGAAATTAAGTCTTCGGTTTAATGAATTTAATCCATTTTAATTAAGTCGTAGAATTTCATTGTTGGTATGAGGGTAGAAGACCGATAACATAATACTCTGTACAATTCTTTTTTAACTTCACCCTTTCCCAATTGTATTTGTGGGGTTGGCGCCGTTTTCCTTTGCCACAACCCGCTGTTCAATGACTACTCTCTTGAGCTGTAACTTTTTCCAGGCACGGAAATCCTAGATTAATTCTCACAGTATGCATAGAAACTGCATACAAATTGCATTGCTGATAATCTCTCATCCATTAGTTTGAAGTAGAGTTTTTTTTAAAGGGTTGATGTCCTTCCCAACACCAAAACTTTTGTATTTACACGTCCTTAGGATCGTCACCTAATGAAGTTGGCTTGCTCCCCTCGGTGGCTACATTATACCCCGTACAATGAATGACACGAGTTCATTTCAATACACATAATCATGTATTTATTAAAATTTTGATGAAGTCACGGCTGCTTTCCACAGTAAATATAAAAATCACATAATCTACAATTTGTCATGTAAAATGTTTCCTGTTTGTTCTACACACAATCTGGCATGCTCGTTCGTACGTTCGAGTACATGTTTCCTTTAATAAAAATATAACATCTCAGTTTGGTAATCTCAAAGATTTTGAAACTCTTCCAAAATTAAGCGAGCCTGTACCATGTGGGTACAACCTCGCTGGGTGTCCACTCGGGTTCGTGCCCTCGTGATGCTGACTATTTTTCCGTCCAAACCCAGGCTGGGTGAGGTCAGTGTGGGTAGCTGGTTTGTAAGTTTCCAGCTANAAAAAAAAAAAAAAAAAAAAAAAAAAAAAAAAAAAAAAGGGTATGTTTACTTATGTACGCGCGTGAGAAGTTATACTTCTTTCTAAAAATAAATTTAATAATATTTCAAAAAATCTTCAACGGAAAGAAGAATAAACTACAAGTCATCATCAAATGTGTCGACTTTAAACTTAAACATTGAGTGAGGTCTACTGGTTAAGTAAGATAAGCCCGCGTACGAGTCCGCAACACATTGGAACATTTTATGTATTTACAAATTAAACAAATATAACATAGAAAGTTCTACAGTTCACTGAACCACTATCTCTCTCTCTCTATTCATACTCGTTGACATTGAGTGAGGTCTATAGTTCACTGAACCACTCTCTCTTTCTTCATAGTCGTCGACATTGAATGAGGTCTACAGCTCACTGAACTATCTCTTTCACTTTGAGAGTAACGCTTTTTGGTAATGCTTTTCTATGCTATGTGCCAAAGTAAAGACATAAAATGTCAAAAATATACCACCCCACCCGGGAGTGAACTCAGAACTTACCAACTATGAGGCCTTGCCACTGAGCCACAATGTTCTATGGATATAGAATGAGAAAATACAATATTTTAATTTAACTCTCTTCATTTTTTTATAACTAACTCCATCTTCATATTTTTTTCATAACTAGCTGAGTACCTGAACTTCGTTTCGAGAAGATGAGAGAGAGAAAAAAAATCTGACTTTTACATTGGAAATCATATCACCGAGGTACAATCTTTTAAACGCGTTCAGAGCATACCACACATAGATTACAAACTACCTATCCGTTTGTTATCCTATGTAGAACAAGGGGAGTAGTAACGGGTTGTTATGCTGCGCAGAACGTGTTGGGAGTATAGTATTGGGTTAGGGAGTAGTGTTGGGAACCTAACCCAACACGAACCTAACCCAACACTACCCAACAAACTGGTTAAATTATATCGGCAGTAACCACTTTTGTATAAAATTTTATTTAAATCGGACAAAATTGTGCAAAAATTTTAATTTCCTTACAAGAATCCGCCGCCATTCGAAAAACGATTGGAAAGTTTTGAACTCTGATAAATTTTCTGGTGTCCCAATCTTTGGTTTTGGGGGAGGGGTCTCTTACCGTTTTGGCTAAACAATTAGTATTGTCTAAATTTTTTTTTGTGTCGATCCCGGATTCAAACCTGTAACCCTGGAATGGATAGTCACAATTTTGCAAAATATGTCCTAAATGAAGGAGTAAGATGTCACCTAAAACTTTCTCGCTTTGAGTTGATAGGTCGTCGCGACAGATTTCGAGAATAAATGTCATTTAGGTTGAAAAACGTAAACTTTTTTGCTATCACCCATCCATTGTTGGTCCATACTCGGTGTAGCTTAACATTAGAAGGATGGGACCTAGACAAAAAATTTCCCCACTTTCTCGCTTTGAGTTGATAGGTCCTCGCGACAAATTTCTAGAAAAAATGTCATTTAGGTCGGAAAACGTGCCTTTTTGCTGTCATCCATCCATTGTTATTCCCTACTCGGTGTAGGTTAACATTAGAGGGATGGGACCTAGACAAAAATCTTCCCAACTTTCTCTCTTTGAGTTGATAGGTCCTCGCGACAATTTTTGAGAAAAAATGTCATTAATTTATGTCGAAAAACGTGAACTTTTTTGCTGTCACCCATCCATGGCTTGTCCCTACTCGGTGTAGCTTAACATTGGAGGGATAGACAAAAATCTTCCCAGGAATTCACCCATCAACTGTGACAAATTTCATTGCCATCGGATAAGTAGTTTCGGAATGCATACAGTTTTGTGGGTGAAACAAACGTCGTGGTTGAAAAAAATCTCCCTTAGAAAAAATAGTCTCGCTTCACAGTCGTGGGTGAAAACCCGCGCCACAGAAAAATAAAATTTCACTCTCATAATTTTTTCATAACGCGCCTAAAGAAGTATAACTTCAAAAACTATATTATTTGGTCCTCGCTGTCAGATCGCATTTTGCAATTAGAAAATTTCAACCCCCGCAATAAAATGCTTCCCTACTTTCGATGTTTCGGAAAATAAATAGTTACATGGTCCTTTCAACTGATGCAGGCAATAAAACAAATATGTTCAACTGACCCTCTTTACTCCATATTTGTCTTATCTTTAACTACTACAAACCCATTATCAGAATAAACAATGAGCTTGATGACAAAGAGCTGATGAAATGTCGAAAGACGAACGTTTTAAAATAGGTGTTAACATACCTATGTCGAATTCCCATAAATACAGAGTGTACAAAAAGTTTCATTTGATAGTAAAAAAAAAATATCAATTTTCAATTATATGTGGTACTTGTACGTCTCCCATTCTTGTAATGCTGTCATGTCGTCAGTATTTCAATGAGGAAATACCGTACTGGTCAATGATGAACAAGACTTTCTCAGATATCTATGTCAAAATGACCAACCTTTGCCCTTTTGCGATATAATGTCTTAAATAGCGGCATAAGGACATAGCTTTTTCTATCAGTTAAAAATGCAAAAAAACCTAAATATTTCTAATGGAAAAATCACAACTTTTTTAACAGATGGTGGTGGTGCGTTGGATAAACACTGCAAAGTGCTGATACAATTTTGGCATAACTCACATTAAAATTGTAACACTTCCAACTAAAAATAACATATACACATAATAACATATGTTTGAAAAAGAAGTACATAGGCTCGTGTTATGAAATTAATGTACGTTGCTTGTTCCGCCAAAGATGCAACAGTGAGGGTGACTCAACGTAGGGGTCCACAGAATGTACAGAGCAAGCAATAAATAAATATTTTGCGAACAAAATAGATTGCAGATCGACTAACTTTAAAAACAAGAGGCAAAAGTGCCCATCACGGCGTACGGCGCGGCGGACAAACGGATTTTTTGTATTCGATTTTTGGATACAATACGTAAAATACCAAATTTTGAGGGGGGTATATTTTTTTCTCGTGACGATTCCAAAGATTCATTATTGAAAATAATAAACCAAAATACCTCCCCCCGCTCTCAAAATTAGATATTTTACATTTCAAGGTACGTAGAATCCAAAAATAGAATAAAAAAAATCCGTTTGTCCGCCGGGGCCGTAGTACGTGATGGGCACTTTTGCCACTTAGCGTTCACCGATTTGGATGAAATTTGGTATGTAGGTCCCATTTGGTTTCCAAAGGTTCATTATTGAAAATAATAAACTAATATCATAGAAAATATGTATTTGTACGTAAAACTACATCAAATTAAAATGAAGCCAAATAAGTGTTTGAGGTAAAAGTACGAGTACATCAAATTAATATGAAGTAAAATAAATGTTTGAGGGAATAATAAGTTTTTGAGGTAAAAGTACATGAAGTCAAATAAGTGTTTGTGGGAATGATAAGTGTTTGAGGTAAAAGTACATCAAATTAGTATGAAGTCAAATAAGTGTTTGAGGTAAAAGTACATCAAATGAATATGAAGTCAAATAAGGGTTTGAGGAAATGAAAAGTGTTTGAGGTAAAACTACATCAAATTAATATGAAGTAAAATAAGGGTTTGAGGGAATGATACGTGTTTGAGGTAAAATTACATGAAATTAATATGAAGTAAAATAAGTGTTTGAGGTAACAATGCTCAACACACAAGGCTCTCACATATTCAAAACTTATTTTTTTAAAAGCAAAATATGCCAAGAAATAGAGCTGAAAAAGAAAACAAATCTGAAATAACAATGGCGGTGCCAGAAAATTGAAATCTGAATTGCATTCATCGTGCTATATGCACCTCGAATGATCTTGAAAATAAGTATATATATAGAACTGCATTAAATTGCACTCTCCTCCTTCTCTCTGAAATGCACAGAGTTGCAGTATGCGTGGCACTGGTGAGACATTTAGTAGCGAAATTACGGCTAGTTTTAAACATCCGTCTGTTCGTTTCTCGATAACTTCTCCGACAAAATACTCCACTTAACACTGTTTCCTATGGTAAATCTTTCCTTATCTCTTCCATTGATCTCTGATACGCAGTACCGTATTCTATCCTAAATTCACCCACCTTTCAAATCATCTTTATTGGAGGCAGTCCGTGAAGGTTAACTCCTATTCACTATCATTTTCTTCTCTTCTCCTTTACTATCCTTTTCCTCTTCCTTCTAGTCCTAATCCTTCTCCCCTGAAGTAAGTGGTAGCAGTTAGTGAAGGTTTGTTAACTCCTATTCACTAACATTTTCTTCTCTTCTCCTTTACTATCCTTTTCCTCTTCTTCTAGTCCTAATCCTTCTCCCCTGAAGTATGTGGTGGCAGTCAGTGAAGGTTTGTTAACTCCTATTCACTAACATTTTCTTCTCTTCTCCTTTACTATTCTTTTCCTCTTCCTTCCAGTCCTAATCCTTCTCCCTTGAAGTATATCGTGTTAGTCAGTAAAGGTTTCTCTTGCTTTCTACATCCTTTCTACTCCGCTCATCCGATCAAATGACCGTTGGATTTGTAGATTTCTCTCCTTATCCCGGTAGTCTTTCTCTCGGCTATTTGCAGGAGTTCAATGCTGGGCGATGCGTTCGCCACATCCCTTAAGCCCTGTAGTATAAAATAGTAGATCACGATGATCAGGTGTTCACGTTAGTGTTGTAGACGTTTATAGAAAAAATATCTTGATAAAATTTAAAAAAATCATTTTCAAAAAACAGCAGCCACAGCAAATCAAAATTTTACGTTTCTACAACAAACCGCTAAAAAGATAAATATCATTTTCAAAAAACACAATATTGGGACCCCTACGGTCCCAGGGGGGGGCATGGCCCCCAAACACTATACAGTAAATTTTCTTCACACCCTAAATATGTATACCAAATTTCGTCAAAATCGGATGAAAATTGAGGCTTGTATCGCGTAACATACATACACAAGTGCATTTCGGGAGGTATATGGGAGTCAAAAGTGAAGTTCACTAACGTGCACAATAAAATATAAAATTAAAGGAAAAAAAATCTCGAATCCCTTGTCCGATTATGATGGACATGGATGGAATTTGAAAAACAAAAATAGCAATATAATAAGAATCGTAGGCGAAACAGCTTAATCTGCAATAAATCACAGCTCACATTAGCGACGTACATTTTGATTGAAATAAATTATAGCTTTTCAATTTACTGAATTACTACAACGAGTTGTTAACAAATTATTGTTGATAAGATGTAATCAACATGCCACAGGTAAGAAAAATCTTCAAGGTAGGTCTTAACTTGGGTAATTGATTAATACAATAAATAATCGTCTATTTTATTAATTCCCTGACCGCGCAGCAAGTTTTGATTACTGTAATTTATGAATCAATAAAATAAAAATCAGTAATCAATTGAATAACCATGATCTGACGAAAGACTTATGCAAAAACAGAAACGTACATCTCTCTCTATGTAGAAAGACTTATGCAAAGAGAAAGGTACATCTCTTCCTATATACAAAGACTTATGCAAAGAGAGAGGTACATCAATCCCTATATACAAAGACTTATGCAAACAGAAAGGTACATCTCTCTCTATATATAGAAAGACTTATGCAAAGAAAAAGGTACATCTCTCTCCATATAGAAAGACTTATGCAAAGAGAACGGTACATCTCTCTCTCTATATAGAAAGACTTATGCAAAGAGAAAGGTACATCTCTCTCTATATATATAGAAAGACTTATGCAAAGAGAAAGGTACATCTCTCTCTATATATAGAAAGACCTATGCAAAGAGAAAGGTACATCTCTCTCTATATAGAAAGACTTATGCAAAGAGAACGGTACATCTCTCTCTATATAGAAAAACTTATGCAAAGAGAACGGTACATCTCTCTTTATATAGAAAAACTTATGCAAAGAGAAAGGTACATCTCTCTCTAGATAGAAAGACTTATGCAAAGAGAACGGTACATCTCTCTCTATATAGAAAGACTTATGCAAAGAGAACGGTACATCTCTCTTTATATAGCAAGAATTATGCAAAGAGAACGGTACATCTCTCTCTATATAGAAAGACTTATGCAAAGAGAAAGGTACATCTCTCTCTATATTAGAAAGACTAATGCAAAGAGAAAGGTACATCTCTCTCTATATAGAAAGACTTATGCAAAGAGAACGGTACATCTCTCTCTATATAGAAAAACTTATGCAAAGAGAAAGGTACATCTCTCTCTATATAGAAAGACTTATGCAAAGAGAACGGTACATTTCTCTCTATATAGAAAAACTTATGCAAAGAGAACGGTACATCTCTCTCTATATAGAAGACTTATGCAAAGAGAACGGTACATCTCTCCCCATATAGAAAACCTTATGCAAAGAGAACGGTACATCTCTCTCTATATAGAAAGACTTATGCAAAGAGAACGGTACATCTCTCTCTATATAGAAAAACTTATGCAAAGAGAACGGTACATCTCTTTCTATATAGGGAATGAGTACTCATCAACATCAGGTGACTTCATCATCATAATCTGACGAAAAAATTCTGTCGTGTCGATTAAAACTTAACGGAACGCCATCCGTAGAGAAAACTAAGGCTTTCAGACAGTTGCTTACTTACCTATCGTATCTCACACAAAACACTGTTTATATAAGCAGGGAAAAAACAAATCCACTGGTTCTTATGGGAGTGTGCTAATTGCTCGATCTGCGGACTCCCATAAGAACATGTGTATTTGTTATTTCCTTGCTTATAAAAACAATGTATGATATGCGATATAATAAGTAAGTAAACGGCAGTCCGAGAGCACCCTAAGTAAACATGGAACACAATGATCTTCTGAAGTCAACAATCATCTCAACCTATATCTTTCGATCCTGTTCAATGTCTAGCATGTGGCAGAACCTGTAAGACCATGGCGGGAGACCGATCACATCAACGGAACGCCATCTGTAGAGAACACTCGAGAAACATCGGACACGATGATTTCCAAAAATCAAGTACAAGTTGGCGATTAAAAATTTGCATCTTACATACAAAAATTTCAGTAATGTAGCCACATGGGGGTGCAAACCAGCTCCATTAGGTGACTGTCCTTAACGCGTGTAAATGTAGAAGGTTTGGTGTTAGGAAGGGCATCCAGCCTTTAAAAAGATTCAAACCAATGATGAGAGATCATCATAAAAAAACGAGTTTCTACACAGTTGCAATTGATACTTGAAACAAGTTAAGGTTACCGTGCCAGGAAAGGGTTACAGCTAAAGTGAGTATTAGATACCGAACAAAAGGTTGAGGCATGGTAGCATTAAGGAATGCAACACCAACCTCAAATACAATTGGGAAAGGGTGAAGTTAAAGAAGAAGAACATGTAAGATAATGAATACATATGCTAAGTTCTAACAACATCGAGGCACTCGTATCGTCTGTTAGTTATTTATAATTCGATATTTTTGTAAGAGACTGATCTAAACAATTTCTCAAGTGGAGTTTACAATTTGAAACTATAAAAACTACAAGTTATAATATTATAATTTTGCTATACAAATTGTATCATCATGAGTTAACACCCATGGGGCTGTTTTGCAACAACTCGCCATGAGTTGTTGATACTCCTTGCTTTCTTCATGGGTAATGGAAAAGATATCGTTTCCGACCCTTCCTCTAGTCACCTTTTACGACTGGCATGGGCTTGGGTGCCTTGGAAGTATTTTTTTTAAGTCGTCCTATCCACATTGTAACACTAGTAATAATACAGTTGTAGACTTAGGGTTCGAGGATTAAGTAGTCGTTGATGAAAAACGCGTTAATTAAATCAATAACTCGAAAAGAAACTCAAAACACTTTATTAAAGAAAACTTAATCAAAAAGTTTAACAAAAAGTCTTACAGTCTTACACTGTTTATCTTTAAAAATCATTCGAGACGGGGGTTATGCTATCCATTGGCTGGAAACTTTCAAACCATGTACCCACATTGACTTCACCTTGCCTGGGTTTGTTCCGGGAAAATAACCAGCATCACGAGGGCGCGAACCCACGTGAACACCCACATGGTACAACCTTTGCTGGATGTTGCTTAAATTGAGTGAGTGATCTAACGAGAACTGGTGTATTCAACGTACCATAGACGCTGACTAACAAAAAGAACTTTATATAGTCATGGAAGACATTAAGACAAAGGATATTATCTGATAAAATATTTTTATGTTATTTGATATTCGTTATTTTAAACAATTTCTGAGAAATTAATTTTAATGACGAAAAAAGTGAGCCCATGTAGGTATTTGTTCTATGGCACAATAATGGTACTTTTTTATGTTTAACGTCACTATTGGTCATTCGAGACGGGAGAACTCCATTCGCTGGAAACTTACAAACCAGCTAGCCACATTGACCTCACCCAGCCCAGGCTAGGCCGAGAATAGCCACATCAAGACGGATAGATCCTATACATGGTCATCCACCATGTAAAATTAGTTTGACGTTTCTTAACATCAGTGATCTTACGTTAACTGGTGTAATCAATGTACAATTGATGCGGCCTATATGAAATCTTTATTTAGCCAGACATACGAAAGCTAATTTTAAACAACAAAATTTTGACGTGTCAATATAAAATTTTTTAGTTTGCATGGAAATGAACAATATAACATTCCAAACACATGGTGACTTTGAGTCCACAAAAGGTTTCAAACTTTGTTTGGTACTTCAGTAAGATTGAAGTCCTAATCTCCACAAATTGGGACCTTTCGATTAAATTACTTTAATATCGTTTGTGGAGTATGATGGTAGTGATTCCACTTCCCGAAATATCTGTTTTGAAATATGGTCTGAACAATTTGAAATCATTATGGAGAACTATGTATCAGTTGGTGACATTTCAAAACTGTCCTCATATGTATTTTTCTAAAACCAGTTATAAATTGATCAGTTTTCTTATGAGTAAAGATGACGCTAATAAATATGCAAGGTAGGATGAACGGGGTCACGAAGTCATTATAGAAAACTATGTATCAATTGGTGACATTTGAATGTCCTCATATCTATATACCTATATTTGGTATATAGGTCCCATCTGGGCTCTAATTGTTTCCCCGGTTTTTGACGCTTTTTAGGGGTTTTCAGTATTGCTGTCTAAAAAGAGAATGGTAAGAGTTAGAGACTTGAAGTGTGGTATGTATGTCATATTTGGGGTCTCAGTAAGCTTCGAAACTTTTGGGTGCAATCAAATGTACCGCTGTCGGTTTTACCGCCAGAGACTTGAAATTTGGTAGGTATGTCAAATTTACGTCAAGAGAAAAAAAATACCCCCCCCCTCATTTTTTGGGGGGGAGGGAGTATTTTCTTTGTCAGTAAAAAAAATAAACCCGTGTGTCACATTGGCAGAGTTTTTTGATTTCAAACAGTGTGCTCGACAAATATATTTGATCAAATTCGCTATTTCATCTGTGCTCGACAAATATATTTGAACAAATTCGCTATTTGATCAAACACAAAAGTGACCAAAATTTTTTTTCTAAGTCTGATAGTTTTTACACGCTTGATTGTTTTTGAAAACTGTTTCATGTCCTGTTTTTGGATGTCAAATTACCTGTGTAAAAATAACGTACGCAGAGAGCTGAGGCTGGGTTGCAACAACTGTAGTATCAACAACTAAAGAATCTTTACGGATAATGCAGCAACTTCTCCTTTTGCTTTCTGCATGGGTTTTGGAAATAATATAGTTTCCGAACCTGCCCTTAGTCACCTTTTAGGACCGGCATGAACTTGGTTGCCTTGGAATTATTCTTTTTAAATCTCCTAANTTGAGTCAGACCCCCCCCCCCACTATCCACAGGTAACTAATTTGATTTTATTTTATAACAATATAACCGGAGATTATGATATAACAATATAAATCTCCGGTTATAATGTTAAATATAACCGGAGATTTTCTTGTAGTTGCATCAACGGTAGCTACACCAAGTTATTTCCATTCTCCAGTCCGCTACAAATTATGATAATTGTAGCAATTTTAGTAGCAAAAAATACATGGTGAGTCATTTTAAAGGACAAAGTCAAATTATTTTGAGTAAAAGAGTAAGTCAAATCGAAAAGTTGGAAGAAAAATATATATTTTTTTATTACATAATTCAAAACAACCATCAAAAATACAGGGTTCCATTAAAGAGAAAACAAAGTTGACCTTAAAATAGCCCTGAACGCGACCTTAGAGAAAAAAATCAAAGTCACCATAATACAGGGTGCGGCAATTAGTTTTACCACATTTCAAAAAATCGTGGGAGGGGAAGTGATAGTGGGAGGAGCGAGAGGTTTGTGATATTCAACACGAAATGACATCTAGTTTTTAGTTGTCGCAATGATTTGTTCACGCGAGCATCGTGCGTTCGTTGTCGAGGTGTTTTTTTTTCAGGAGGCATTCCGCACAAGGTATGGTTTACAATCCACAGATCCAGTTCCTGGTCGAAGAACAATTTTGAGTTGGGTTCACAAATTTAGGACCACGTCATCGGCTTTAAGCTGTATGGGGCTAAGGCCTATGTTCCCCGGTCACGTGATCTCCTTCCGGCATAACATTTCGTGAGACCCTCGATCGCCGGATTTAAGTCCCTGTGACTTCTTTCTGTGGGGTTATCTCAAGGCTAAGGTATTCAAACATCGCCCTGGGACACTTGAAGAGTTAAAGGAGGCATTTTTGGAAGAAATTATCCAAATTGATACTGGTATGCTGACGAGAGTCATGGAAAACTTTCGCGAAAGGCTCCAAATGTGTATCTCTCGCCAAGGCCGTCATTTGGACGAAACTATTTACAAAACATGAATGAAAAAAAAAAAACTAGAATACACAAACTTTCAGAATACAAAATAATTTTTGAAATATCTCATTTCGTTTTTATTTGCCAGCTATTCCAAATGTGGAAATACTAATTGCCGCACCCTGTATTTCCCCCCAAAAAATAAGCGGGTTTGTATCGAACGTTTTCTAACATAGGATGTTCCCGACATATTTGACTATGTCCTTTAAAATGACACACCCTGTATACATATTTGGCGCCGCAGTTCTATACACTTGGCCACCATCGATTAAGATAATGCCGCCCTAATGATATCTTCTTTCAGTTCTCACCATTTCTATTATCATCAAAAGAAATCTCATCGCAATATTTTTTGTTGTATAAATTTAAACAAAACCATTCTTTGGACCTACGTTCTCACCGCATCAACTCTCCTTTATTTTATAATTCGAAAATTAATACAACGATATTTGATAAGAAATCAAAGGGAACAATGGAAAATAGAGGATGCGATTATAGACAAGGAGGAAATCGAATTGTACACAATTGATTCCATAGAAGAATTTGATAAATTATCCAAATCAGAATCATCGAATGATGCTCTCGGTGAGAAAATCAAACAGACCGACAATCAGAAGAGAAAAAATAATAAAACAAGTAAGTAAGAAGGTAAGTAAGTTTTGTGGAGTCAACTTGAAGAGAAGAAATAATAAACCAAGTAAGTAGGAAGGTAAGTGAGTAAGTTTTGTGGAGCCAAGTTGAAGAGAATAAATAATAAACCAAGTAAGTACGAAGGTAAGTGAGTAAGTTTTGTGGAGCCAAGTTGAAGAGAATAAATAGTAAGTTTTGTAAAGCCAAATTGAAGAGAAGAAATAATAAACCAAGTAAGTAGGAAGGTAAGTGAGTAAGTTTTGTGGAGCCAAGTTGAAGAGAAGAAATAATAAACCAAGTAAGTAGGAAGGTAAGTGAGTAAGTTTTGTGGAGCCAACTTGAAGAGAAGAAATAATAAACCAAATAAGTAGGAAGGTAAGTGGGTAACTTTTGCGGGGCCAAGTTGAAGAGAAGAAATAATAAACCAAGTTAGTAAGAAGGTAAGTTAGTAAGTTTTGTGGAGCCAAGTTGAAGAGAAGAAATAATAAACTAAGTAAGTAGGAAGGTAAGTGAGTAAGTTTTGTGGAGCCAAGTTGAAGAGAAAAAATAATAAGCCAAGTAAGTAAGAAGGTAAGTGAGTAAGTTTTGTGGAGCCAAGTTGAAGAGAAGAAATAATAAACCAAGTAAGTAGGAAGGTAAGTGAGTAATTTTTGTGGAGCCAAGTTGAAGAGAAGAAATAATAAGCCAAGTAAGTAAGAAGGTAAGTGAGTAAGTTTTGTGGAACCAAGTTGAAGAGAAGAAATAATAAACCAAGTAAGTAGGAAGGTAAGTGAGTAAGTTTTGTGGAGCAAGAAATAATAAACCAAGTAAGTAGGAAGGTAAGTGAGTAAGTTTTGTGGAGCCAAAAGAACGGAAATATTATTTCAAGTCAAAATATGCCTTAAAATAAATGATAGCGAGATACAATCAATTAATATTGACATCATTGTGTCCGATGGTAGCCAGATGTATGAGAATGCAGCTCTAAAGAAGTTGTTGTTTGCTGCTAAAGTTTTTAATTGTCATCATACATCTATTCTTGGAGGCCAATCATTAATAGAATCATGTCAATGACTGCAATATTATAATTACGTCTGTAACATAATAATATTACAGAGTCGCTTTCTGTATATTACACCATCAGGTGGACTCGGTCCGCGAGGATGTCATCGCAAGTAACATCTTACAATCTCAAGTATAATATATTTTCACTATACAGCGTGTCCCAGAATGACCGGTTACCCCCCCCCCCTTTAACTTTTCAGCGGATTGGAATTTTTGAATTTTGAAAAGGATAAAAGTNATTTTCCATTACATTTTTTTCAAAAAAAAAAAAAAAAATCTGGGGCGAATTTTAATCTAAAAAAAATTAAATTAAAAGGGCGTCCAAATTTAAATTTTGTTACACCCTGTATGACGATGTTCATTTTAACCTTTGATGTGAAAGTTTCCTTATTGTGCTCCAAAAAAGGTTTCTCATCTACCTAAACCATCAAAAGTGTGCATTTTTATTTTCATCAGTGTCGTAAGAGGACAAAGTCAAATCTCATTTTTCTCTTGTAAGTTAAAAATAAGCCGTTTAGAAAATGACAATTTTCGGGTAGACAGTCTGAAATAAGGTTATTGTTTAGGAACTATCGGACTAATGTACATAGTACTTAAAACGTTAATTTCTGAGTATTCTTCTTGAAAACTTTGTGCTATTTAATTTCATCTTCGCACAAAAGTGTTTACTTAATTTTCAACTCTTGGACAATAGGACTGACAGGTGTATAAATCTTATGTAGCTTTTCATAGTATTATCATGTTGGGATAATTGTAAACATACTGTTGTAGACCTAGGGTTCGATGATTAAGTAGTCGTTGATGAAAAACGCGTTAATAAACTCAAAAACTAGAGAAGATACTCAAAACACTTTATTAAAGAAAAGAAAATCTAAAAAAAGTCGTACACTGTTTATCTTCAAAAATACCGTACACAAAACACGAGAGAAAACTACGTAATTCACACACTGAATATTCACAATTAAATCACTTGAACTTAACTCACTGAACTGAAATATCAATATATAGATCTCAAACCGATTTCTAGAATTTTCTAGTATACGTATACAAGGATCACCCTATACCCTTCTACATTGTTCTTGAAAGGGGAAGCCAATTCGCAGTTCACATTCCAGAAAAATTCAGAAAATTCAAATATCAAGGAGTGGTGTTGGTATCTAGTGGATTTTTTTGGAATTAATTTTCATTAGAGCATTTGATTCAAGAAAGTTAACTCACTGTTATATTGTTCTATCCTTCATTTCTATCCTTCCTCTTATCCTTTATCCGTTTATATTGTTTCATTCAAGAAAGTGTAAAAAAAAAGTGCTGCTCTCAACTGTTCTATTCACTTCAATACTTTGTACAAATTTTAGGACTCCAAAAAGGTGCAACGGGAGATAGTAGACAAGAAAAATCGAAAAAGAAAAAAACCTGTGACAAAGGCTACCAAGACCAGATTAGTATATTTACAGCAATCGCTCAACCCATAATAAGTCTGAAAAATATTCTCTCGCAATGGAATGGGTCCAATTCAAATGAAGAATATATTGGCAATAATGAAAAGGTAAGAATGCTTGCAGACATTAGCATACATTTTTGAACATATGCAATATAATTCCAAACAATCTGCGTACTCGCATATAAGAATGGTGTACATTCTTATATGCGAGTACGCAGATTGTTTGGAATAAGATACGTAAGTCTGCAGCTGTCTGCAAGCTACTCTAATGACTGTGGAATTGAAAGTTACGTTATAAGGTGAGATAAGTACTAAGTAGGTACAATTAAATCCGATTATAAAGGGTTCCATTCTAAAAAAAAAAAAATGTTGCTGAATCGACTTTTTTTTCTTGAGGGTCTAAAAATATTTAGGAAAACCTTTTTGTTTCGTTGAATCCTACAAACGACCTTACCACTTTGGATAATCTAGTTGCCTCAGATCTCTGAAATTAAGCAAAGTCGGACGTGTATAGTATCTAGTTGCCTTTATCAGAGTACACTCAGTCTCTTGTGTGAAACTGAGTATGTTTTGCAATGAAAGGGCAGCCGAAGCATACACCTAGGTTAATATACTTATTAAAACAGCCTTTCTATTTCTTCTTTAACTATTATTAATTCCACCATGCCACAACCTTTTGTTCGGTGCCTACTCTCTTTAGCTTTACACTTCCCAGGCACGGTAAGCCCAGCTTGCTGCTCACAGTATCAATTAAAACTGCGTAGAAACTATCTTTTTGCTGATGATCTCTCATCATTGGTTTGAAGCAGAGTTTTTTTAAAAGGCCAGATGCCCTTCCTAGCACCAAACCTTCTCTATTTACATGGGCTTAGGATCGTCACCTAATGAAGCTGACTTGTTCCCCTTGGTGGCTACATTTAAATCAGCCTTTCTATAGCTATTATAAAAAATCTGCTCAAATATGTATTTAAATCTTTGAATAACATGTTAATTATAATGTTAAAAAATATTAACTTTTAAAATAAATTAAAACAAAACACTTACAAAATCACTATTTATAATTATTTATGAAGAAACTAGTCACGAATCATTCGATTCATCATCAGTCCACTCGAGTCAAAAAATAGAGAGTGACATATAAAACGTATGTCCATTTACTTAATAGGTGGAACCGTCCGCTTTCGGCAGCCGCCTTGGGGAATATAAACTATCAAAATATGACGTCGATTAGTTGGTATGTGAAAGAAGAACAAACAAACCCACTATACTTTTGCCCCATTAATATTAATAGAATTTGAATTTCACTCATTGTAGAAACAAATAAGAAAACAATCAAACCGTATTCAAACAAGAAGAAAATCCATATTAACAAAAATAAACAAAACACCAGAAAGGAACATGGAGCACGCTTATTATGGTAGAAAATCAGCAAACACATTCCAAAGAACAAACCAAGGAGTTAGTAATACTCATCAGCAGATTCAGCAGAACTGTGCACTAAATGAAGATATGTTTGTTACAAGTAATGCCACTAGTTTTCTCGATAACGAGACTGACGAAGAAAAAGAAATGCTTCTCATTGATTTACCAGCTAATTACCATTATCAAAATAATAAAAAAGATGGAATAACATCCACCCTGAATAGGTGAAAAAAAAAATGGGAAATTAATTTGAAATCTAGAAGTAGCAGTAGTACTTTCTCACAAATCAACCGTTCTTCCCATTTATAGATGCATGATTAATGTTAATGCTAGAAACAGATTGATATGAGTTTATCGAAAAGATTTTGATGGCCCTTGGCTGAAACTGTGATGGTAGGCGTTCCAGGTCGTCCTGGTGCGTAGAACCGGCCATCGTGAGGACGTTTGAAATCTAGTAATCTAGGGTCCTTTGTTAAACCCCTCCGGCTTTATTTCATTGTTTATTTACTTGGCATTATATTTGAGGTTTTTCCTGCGATTCTAATCAACAACGTGGAAGCTTTATATATTTTACAGGCTGTTTGCCCGTGAACTCCGTGAACGAATTTGAACAACAATTTCGAGATTGCGATATTAAACCTTCTCAAGTTTGGACCCCCCCCCACCCAGAATGAGCACGGCTCCTATTCAGAGAATTCAAGATTTTACTCAAGATATACCGTATCTTTTTGTACTGCGGAACACCTTTGTATTAAATTTCGCTTTTCTCGCTCATCCCGGTGCTTCTCAATTCCGATATTTCGGTGGTGAAAACCGGCCATAAATCGGGGAGAAACCGGAAAATTTCTATTTTAATTTTTTATAGGGTTCTTATGTACTATTTTGGAGGGTCCATTCTCAGTCATTTCGCGTTATCTCCTTTGGTTTGCCCAGAAAAATTGCAAAAAAACGCCATTTTTGCTGTAACTGTCTTACACTTGAACTTTCGAATTTTTCTTTCTTACTAAACAGTAAAGCACCTACATACTAAAAGACATCTGTGCCCAAATTTCAAGTCTCTAGGTTTAGGTGGAGCTGCGTTGATTATCAGTCAGTGAGTAGTCAGTATACCAACTGGGCTTTACGTTTTATAATTAAAACCTATAAAACTATTTAGACAAATTTTTGTCACTTTTTTGTTTGATATCAAATACAATCAAACAAATATATTTGCCGATCACACTGTTTGTTACTGTTTGAAGTAAAAAAAAAAGACAAAATTTGGCATCATGACAAACAGTGTGATAGTACCTTAAGTAAATAGAATAAAATAACAATAAAATTTGGAGGGATAGTAAAATTTAAATAAATTGTGCATGCATATAATTTTAAAGACTTACCATTCCGTTGCACAAATTGACAGCAATTGAAGATAAACTATCGCCTTTGACTTTACCCGAATAGAAACAACCGTTGGGTTTAAGGTTGGGTGCTTCCCGAATTGTTGCATTCTCCCATACGTGAGTGACCTAGACAAAAAAAAATCAGATTAGTTATTCATTCAAATCCTGAGAAAAGCACGCATGTTTTTTAAAAGGATTGCGGTGGATAACATTTATATGATCAGTTTTCAGTTAAACTATCATCATCACAGGTTAACACCTAGGGATACAGGTTGATAACAACTCGCCATGAGTTGTTGATACTTAAGAATCCTTACGGATAATGCAGTAGCTTCTCCTTGCTTTCTGCATGGATAATGGATGAGATATCGTTTCCGACCCTGCCCTTAGTCGCCTTTTACAACTGGCATGGACTTAGGTGCCTTGGAAGTATTCTTTTAAAGTTCCCCTATCCACAGGGGACAAGTTTATCAATTAAAAAAGAATTATTTCAGATATCAGTGACTCTTCACTAAGGAAAGGAACTTTAAATCCTCCTTATCTTTTCAAAAAAATACTCCTTAAATCAGAAAGCATATATTTTTAAATACAAACCCTATTTCCATTTGAATTAAAAATTAATAAATGGTTATCAAGGCGCTGTTCACCGCTCGATTGGTGACCAATAATCTTGGAACATGGAATGCTGGTTAGATTTCCAGCTGAGGCAGGTTATATTCACATTGATTTTAAAATTGCCCACTATGATAATGATGAAATTTCAAACTTAATACAAAAAATTTGAAAATTATTTCAGTGGTATTCGAAATTGTCACCCCTTACCACTTGATAAATAATGCACTACATTAATTATATTTTCTCAAATCTTCCCTCGCCGCCCAAAATTTTCCCCCATATCGCATGGGATGCATGATGGGAGGGAGCTTCATGTTTCTTAAGTTAATCCATGACTGAACATTTCCCAAAATATTAGGGAGGGAAGTGATTCTTGAGTCAGACCAGCCTGAACCTTTCCTAGAATATACAAATAAAAGATTAGGGAACGGCTCTTTGAATAATTTTATTGATACTGTTCATTAAGAATAATTTATTATATTCATTTAAATGCAGCCCAGAAGATATTTGATCGGACTAATTACAGAAACACTTTAATAAAAGTTGATAGTGTAAAGACCAATCCAGTCTCTAACAAATTATAGGCAGTTATAATATATCCTGAGAGATATTTTTTGGGTGATACAAGAGATTTCTCTCCGGTTCTTCTTTAAAGAGAAGGTGAACTATACAAGATATTACTCGAAAGATATTTGGGGGGTGACCTCCCCACATCCAGACTCCACCTGTGCTGATGATGTTAAAATATAATGTAAGCTTCGTTATTTCTACATTTCATTTTGAAAAAGCGGGATGAAAGGTATTAATATCAGAGAAAATAGGGAAGGTTAAGTAGCAAGGCCGTATTTAAGGGGGGCTGCAGCCCCCCCGAAAACAATGAATGGAAAAAATAGCAATTTTATTGTTGTTCTTGATGTTGTTGTTGCTGCTGTGGTTGTTCTTGATGTCGTTGGTGTTGTTGTTGTTGTTTATGTAGTTTTTGTTGTTGTTGTTCTTGATATTGTTGCTACTGTTTTTGTTCTTATTGATGTTGTTGTTCTTGTTGATGTTTTTGCTGCTGCTGTTGTTGTTTACTTCATAATCATATGTAGAGGGGTGACCTAATTATAGGTTTATGAAGAGAAGTAGCCACTACTTTGTTACCTATCTTTTCGGTCCCAAACATCGAAGCAAAATTCTAGTTACGGCCTTGCGACCTGATTGGAGGACCACCGCAAACCAGTTGTTTAACTACTATTATCATAATGAAGATAATACAGTGAAGCAATTGTTTCGTTACGTTCTGTATACATATTTCTTTACATAGATTTGCAATCCAAATCACCCGCGGAATGATTCCACAATAATAAAGTTATAATAAACACTTTGCATTCTAAATGCGTTCACTTCGAATGCGGACAAATAAGCAAGCAATTAGTTCTACGTTAGAAAGTTTATAAAATAACAAGTTTATCGAATCATTGGTCAATCAAGAGGAACTGGAAACCAATACGTTTTGATAGAGACTGTCACCATATTGTGAATATCATTGAGATGTGTCAGTAAACTGAGTTGAGGTACTCATCTTCTGGTTCTTGTTGGTAATATCCCTTTTGCCCTATAGAGCGTCGGGTTCTTCGTATATCCAGCGGTAAACATCTCTAAACATCTCATAAACATTCCAATATCCATAAGATCCGTAGTTTTTCCGAATAATTATTTCTCTGAATCTATTTAGAAGTAGAGTGAGGATTTGGCAATCTCTGCTTCTATCTGGGACGTCATGGTGGGAGTGCCTAGCCAATTTGCTCAGGATCGCCAATTCCAGTGAATTCAGTTACCCCTGAAGGGGGAGGTGTTACTCGATTATAAGAATACATTCTGAATAATTCATGCGGAATTGAACATATTGACAAATTCTCTTAGGGCGGACGGTCGACTGCTGCCCTTCAAAAGTAACTCATAGCGACTACTAGGTTACTCCACTACAAACGACTTCAAGCGGCAAACTCAATTTGAAGCCTTCTAGAGTGTAGTCGCTTGAAGTTGCTCGTATGGTAGCATGAGCTTGTTGTCGGTCTAAAAGTCTAAAAGGATGATCGGGGTTTAAAATAGAATGCAAACAATCATCCAGCAAAAAGCATTCAGGTCTCCGAGCTCATTTTTTAGATCATTTTAGAATATACTCAGGAGGTCAAAATGAGATTTTTCCTCTCCAAACATAAACCGGTAAATTCTGCCTTACGGAGATATAGAGTATGAGTCCTTTAAATTAATAAGGTCCATTTTACAAAAACTGTTCGAAAAAATCAATGGTAATTGATTTTTAAGGGAAATATCATGGTGACCTTGAACATTGTCCTTAAGGTCGCGTACAAGGTTAGTTCAAGGTAAACTTTTTTATATAGAATTGCATATTTTTGATTGTGGTATTGAATTTTGTACTAAAAAAATAAATTTGATAATTTTGTCATTGACATGCTCTTAGAGTGGCACATCTATTTGCAGATATTTTTGCATAAACCTTTGATGTTTCTCTAAAATTTCCAAATCTTTCAAATGTGTCGATAACTCTTCATATGTTAGATATCCCTTACTCGGAGCATGTGAAGGTAAAAAATATCTCGAAAACTCTAAGTCAAATCAAAAAAAANAAAAAAAAAAAAAAAAAAAAAAAAAAAAAAAAAAAAAAAAACAAAGTTGACCTTGAATGAGAAAAAATTCAAGATCACCATAATTTGCCCCAAAAATCAATTAACATTTTGTTTCGAAGGCTTTTTTGTAAAATGAAATGTTTTTGCGAAAATCGACCTTATTAATTAAAATGACTCACCCTGTATATATTTCCGCAATGCATCATTTAATACGGGTATATGCTTAGAGAGAAAAAATCTTATTTTGACCCACTGAATCAATTTTTTTTATCTAAAAANACAAAAAAAAAAAAAAAAAAAAAAAAAAAATGGGAAACCCTGTATAATAAGATAGGAAATTTATATGTGTGAAAAATGGCTTCGTCAGAACGCTCTTCCCCACGTTATTACTAATGTTTTGGTCCAAAAGGAACTGGCGTATTCAAGACATTGTGTTCCATACGGGTTACTTTATATGTAACTAGAAAATATACAATTTCGAGAAGGATTAGTGAGTCTTTTAATGGTGCATTACAAAAGTTCATTATTCAAAATAAAAAAACAAAATGTACCACTAAAAATGATGAGATTTACAAAACGTTAAAGTTAGTCCGAAAAAGACAGTTAATTCTGCACCACCCAGTACACATAGATTTTTTTTTATTTCCACATAGGACACTAAAAGTAACAAAGTATCCTTATCTTGATTTTTCCCCCTGCAGGCCTAAACAAATATTATAGTGGCCAGCGTCTTTGGCACGTTGAATACACCAGTTCCCGTTAGATCACTGAAGTTAAGCAACGTCCAGCGAGGTTATACCATGTGGGTGTCAACGTAAGTTCGCGCTCTCATGATGCTGGTTATTTTTCCGGCCCAACCCAGGCTGGGTGAGTTCAATCTGGGTAACTGGTTTGCCAGTTTCCAGCTAATGGAAGATCAAACCCCCGTCTCGAGTGACCAATAGATGATAAAGAGACCTTAAGTAAAATAAATATTATGGTGAAAAAAACAAACTTACTTCAATATTTGGAGCCACAAAATCTGAATCAAGGGCCAAACTCAAATGGAATAAATGACCAAATGCTTCAAACTCATATTCAGGATGTGGATCCCATATTGACGCCATCTGATGCCGATAGTGTCCAGAATGATGCCGAATTTGGGGCATTTCATCTGAAGCAAACAAAAATAATTAAAATCAATTATTTAATTTAATATTGAAAATCAAATTTTTTGATTGGACAAATACAAATATTTGTTCATATAATATTTTAATACAAAAGCATGTCGTCTAAGTGCCCTTAAGCAAATAGGTATTATGGTAAAAAAAAACTTACTTCAATATTTGGATATACGTCATGTAAAAGCGTGCCGTACTAGAAAAAATTGGTATTTTTAAGAGTTCATTATTTACTAAGGTCAATGCCGTAAAACAACAATCAACCGGTGTGATACATGGGTTTATAAATTTACTGGCTAAAAAAAATCCNCCCCCCAAAAAAAAAAAATCACATTTCACAATTCAAGGTACGCAGAGTTAAAATATAAAGAAAAAACGTGTTAAGACATCATCAATTCTTCAATTTACCACTCAATAATGATTTGGTGTGCAACACCGTCACTTCTTCCTCTTATCACTCAATGATGATTTGGTGTACAACACCGTCACTTCTTCCTCTTACCACTCAATGATGATTTGGTGTACAACACCGTCACTTCTTCCTCTTACCACTCAATAATGATTTGGTGTACAACACCGTCACTTCTTCCTCTTACCACTCAATGATGATTTGGTGTACAACACCGTCACTTCTTCCTCTTACCACTCAATAATGATTTGGTGTACAACACCGTCACTTCTTCCTCTTACCACTCAATGATGATTTGGTGTACAACACCGTCACTTCTTCCT
>CM022880.1:20713935-20745681 GCA_012654025.1 Pachypsylla venusta | reverse complement strand
GTAAGAGTTAATTTCAGACAAATTAATGGAGACGCAAGAATTAATTTCAGACAGATTAATGGAGACGCAAGAACTTATTTCAGACAAATTAGTGGAGACGCAAGAACTAATTTCAGACAAATTAGTGGAGACGTAAGAGTTAATTTCAGACAGATTAATGGAGACGCAAGAATCAATTTCAGACAGATTGATGGGGACGCAAGAATTAATTTCAGACAAATTACTGGAGACGCAAGAATTAATTTCAGACAAATTAGTGGAGATGCAAGAATTAATTTCAGACAGATTAATGGAGACGCAAGAATTAATTTCAGACATATTAATGGAGACGCAAGAATTAATTTCGGTGCACTCCTTTGTAGAGAAGTGCACCGAAGAAATTTGAAAGGGGTTCCGGAAATAATAATTTAATCAGAGATGTTGATTTCGGAGCTGTTCTAGGAAGCAGATATTTTCGAATAGGTCTACTTTCATAGCCTCCTATAAAGGTTTCTGTTGATCAATTCTTCTTTTACTGCGTCCTTTTCCAATTCTATTTGGGGTTGGCGCTGCTTTCCTTAATTCTACCATACCACAACTTTTTTTCAGTGACTACTCTCTTTAGCTGTAACTCTTTCCTGGCACGATAACCCTAGCTTGCTTCTCACAGTATTCAAAGAAAGCGTAGAAAGTCACTTTTTGCTGATGATCTCTCATCATTGGAATGATGCACATTGTTTTTAATGGCTGGATGCTCTTTCTCGCGACAAACTTTCTGTATTTACACGAGCTTAGGATCCTAATGAGGATCCTAATAAAGCTGACTTGCTCCACTTGGTGGCTACAATTCTGTTGATCTCTTATCTGGGAATTAAAAAATGTCCTCTTAAAATTGACATACTTGTAATTACTGTGGCCCATTATGCGATAATGTATGTGCGAAATAGCTGTAACTTCAGATTACCTAGGTTAAGCGACGTCGGGTATGTTTAGTAATTGGATGAGAGAACACTCGCGGGCACCACATGTTGCAAACAACAGCTGAGTCCCAGTTGTTGTTTTTTTTGTAGCGAGAAAGCAAGTTCTATACCTTACAGTATCTTATAACAGGTCCAAAATCAGATAATAAAATTATGGTTAGTTAGAAGATATTACTTCCTCATTTGACTAAAAAATAAATAGGTCTTAAGTAAATCTAACTAGTTTCATCTTCTCATGAGTACATCTTCAGAGCTTCTCATCAGATTGGTAGATTTAATGAAGTGAAGATTTTACTTCATTAAATCTACCAAAAAAAATCGACGGAGGGTCTCGTGACGATTCCGAATCTGGGGCGTAATTAGACCCTAAATTTGACATACCTACCAAATTTGAAGTTTCTGGCTCTTACCATTCATTCTCTTTTTAGACAGGATTAATGAAAACCGCCAGCGGTATATTTGATAGAACCCAAAAGTTTCGGAGCTAGCTGGGACCCCAAATATGACATACATACAAAATTTCAAATCTCTAACTCTTACCATTCTCCTTTTAGACAGCAATACTTAAAACCGCTAAAAAACGGCAAAAATCGGCATTGGTGCATTCGATTGCATCAAAAAGGACACAATTAGAGGCCAGATGGAACCTACATACCAACATACCAAATTTCATCCAAATCGGTCAACGCTAAGTGGCAAAAGTGCCCTAAGTGGCGTTGACCGATTTGGATGAATTGTTATGTACGTTTCGCTTGAGGTCTAATTGTGCTCCGACACTTTTCGGTGCAAGCAAACATACCGTTGGCGGTTTTTACCGCTTTTACGGTTTTCACATGGTAAGAGCTAGAGAGCTGAAATTTGGTATGAATGTAATATTTGGGGTCATAGTAAGCTTAGAAACTTTTAGGTGCAATCAAATTTACGTCTTTTTAGCGGTTTTTGCAAACAAGCTACCCACATTGACCTCACCCAGCCTGGGTTGGACCGGAAAAATAGTATCACGAGGGCGCGAACCCACGGTGACAACCACATAGGACAACCTCGCTGGACGTTGCTTAACTTCAGTGATTGAACGGGAAATGGTGTATTCAACCGGCCATATAGACCCTGGCAGTCCGAGACTTGTAATTGGTATGTCTGTAAAATTTGGGGTCTAATTATCATTCGGATTTTTTTTTTTTGGGGGGGGGGCTAATTCTTGAAAGAAGGAGGTATTTTTTAGCCACTATAATAATGAACCCATGTGTCATATTTGGCAGAGTTTTTTATTTTCTTTGATGCATAGTAAAATACCATACGCTACGTTAATAATATAGAATCTTCAGTGGAACAGGACACTTAAAGTATATCTGTATAATACCGCCTGGGATAGTTCTCAGAAAGATCCATTCACCATCTCAATTAATCATTTCTATTAACAAAGACTTATTGAAATGATTGAATAAATTATAATTTAATCAAGACATTACACATTATGTATATCATTGACATGTTTGCTTTGTGCATGTTGGATGGGGTCAATTGTACATATGTTTGTATGCTTTACAACCCATAAGGAAGTCACGGCGCTTGTCTTATAACACTCGATGATTAATTTAAATTTATTTATCAAAAGTAAAATGCAATAAATATCCTACGATAATGTCAGATAAAGTATTTATATACAGTGTGTCATTTTAAGGGACATAGTCAAATATCTCGGAAACTGTTAGACATAGGAAGAAAACGTTCGATCAAATCTACATTTATTTTTTGGGGGGAAATTTAATGGTGACTAAAAATTTTTTTTAGTCTGTTTTTCAAGACTTTTCAAGGTAAGTTTTTTCAAGGAAATTTTAAGGTCAACTTTGTTTTTTTTAAAAAAACGGATTTTTGATGATGGTATTGAATTTTGTATTAAGAAAAATGTTTTTTGCTCAATTTTTTTTTTGATTTGACCCACAGTTTTCAAGATAATTTTTACCTTGACGTGCTTTGAATAAGAGATATCTATCATATGAACTATTGGAGATAGCTATCCGCACGCCTATTTTGAAATTTTGGTCATAAATGTGTTAATTTGGTCATAAATGTGTTAATTTGGTCATAAATGTGTTAATTTTAGTGAAACATCAAGGGTTTATGCACAAATATTGTCAAATATGCGTGCTGTAATGCTACACATGTTAAATATCTCTTACTAAGAGCACTTCAAGGACAAAATTATCTCGAAAACTGTAAAAAACAAAGTTGACAAATAACCCTGAACGCGACCATGGAGAAATAGCCCATCAAATTTCCCCCGAAAAATGAGGGAAGGGGTTTGTATCAAACGTTTTCTTCCTATCTCTAACGTTTTCCAAGATAATTGACTATGTCCTTTAAAATGACTCACCCTGTATTGTAAAGAATATTAACCATTTGAAGCAAGATAAGGAACTGGTCGTAAAAAAGCTGAATGATGACTATTTGAGTAAATTGGAACACTATGTCAAGTAGAACTAGAATTAACACAACTAGATAATCTACACTCACTGGCAAAATTAACAGCCCACCATTTTTTTTTTTTTTTTGTTAAAGGCGTCCACTAGGAGTGAAAGTGTTGAAAGTGATTTTTAATTATTCTACGCTCACCGTCAGAAATAACCACCCACCATGAAATGTTATTCTTAAAGGCATCCAATAGCAATGAATGTGCTGAATATGATTTTTACTTATTCTACACTCACTGGCAAAATTAACAGCCCACCATAAAATTTTATTGTTAAAGGTGTCCAGTAGAAGTGTTGAAAATGATTTTACTTATTTCCCATGAGAACAAGTAATATGTTGTGTATGTTTGATGTAACAATTACAAAGCAAAATCTCATTTTACCTAATTAATTAATTTTTGGTCAATTAGTCACAATTGAACCCTCGGAATAAGCCAATCGGGAGTAAATTTTATTTGAATTTTTGAATATTTTCTTTCTTCTTCTCGAGTTACAAATTAAAGTTACTGATCAAAGTCTCAAGTTACAAATTAAAGTTTCTGATCAAAGAAATTCCTTTAACCGATGTTGAGATGGGTTAATTCTCTACCAAGATGTTTAGCTGAAGTTTTTAGACAAGGAAACACCGCGATCAAGATGAAGAGACGAAATGAAATAAATAGTAGAGACAAGATGGCAGCCGGTGTCTTAAGATAGAACCCAGAGGAATACTGCGAACAAGACGGAGAGACGAAATGAAACAAATAGTAGAGACAAGATGGCAGGCGGTGGCTCAAGATAGAACCCAGAGGAATACTGCGAACAAGACGGAGAGACGAAATGAAACAAATAGTCAGGCGGTGGCTCAAGACAGAACCCAGAGGAATACTGCGACAAAGATGGAGAGGTAAAATGAAACAAATAGTAGAGACAAGATGGCAGGCGGCGACTCAAGATAGAATCCAGAGGAATACTGCGAACAAGATGGAGAGATGAAATGAAACAAATAGTAGAGACAAGATGTGACTCAAGATAGAACAGTTTGAGAGACTTTGGAAGAAACTCTTGTTAAAAAGTATTCTTTCTTCAAGCTCAAACTAACTAGTTTTAAATCTCCTGAGAACATCAACAGACTAGTTGATGTGCTCAGCTGGTATCCTTGGGCGTGGATGCTATTTGTGAGCTCTCGCTTTTTAAGTGAAAATAACGACAAGTGTTTGATAAGGAATGACCTTATTCTGCCGATTATAACTGGCTCTCGGTACACTATAGAATCAGCCAACACTAATTACATTTAATTTCTAGATTACCTCCTTGTACATGAACGGGTTAAAAATAAATATAACTTTTCCATATTTAGCTGTAGAAAAACAAGACCTATTATAAATCATTTAAATTACAGTACAAATATAGTATGGGAGATTATATTGGCATAAAAAAAGCAAGGAAATGGTAGCATGTGTTAGATACTCGAACCATACAGGGTGATCGCGAAGTAGTCTGCTCTTCCATCACTGCATTAGCCCTAATTGTGCCTTTGTTATAGCTCAGTTTTCTCCGCTATACATCAAAGCCGGTCTCACAACTCTCTTGTACACCCTTTCTTTCATTAACCTATGATGTTGATAAAACCCTATCAGACTATTTAGACAGAGACGAAACCCCATCAGACTATTAATTTAAACCTTATCAGACAAGACAAAATTTGGTTACTTTTGTTTATGATCCAATACAATGAAATTTGATCAGATCAGACCAATTCGATCACACTATTTGGTACTGTTTGAAGTCAAAATTAACCATCATGACAAATAATACCTTAACTCTTGAAAGCGTTGTCCGGTTTTTGATGAAGTTATGGTATGGGCCGTATTTATGTTCATAGAAGTGGCCGATTATTATTTGTGCCCTGTTCAAAGTTCACAGAATCATCATCATCAAGGTTAGCAGCCATGGGGCGAGTTTGCAATAAATCGCCACGAGTTGCTGATATTAAGGAATCCTTAGGGCTAATGCAGTAGCTTCTCCTTGTTTTCTGCATGGGTCATCATCATTATCTAACGGCAAAGCCTTGTCGTTGTAACCATTCATTGCGATCCAATGCTGTCTCCTTCAGTTCTTGATAAGAGGAACAGTTCATCAGGGATAGGATAACATTCTGCATGGGTAATAGAAAAACATCTTTTCCGATCCTGCTCATGGTGATATTTTTAAGATTCCTTCCCTCTGTGTGATCGAAAATTCAAAGGTGCAATCTTTTTTTTTACTCAAATTCCCACAAAAGAGTTTATGTATATCTAGGTACGTAGAATTCCTGAACCAAATAACAAAATCCGTTCATCTACCGTAAGTAAGTGGCAGTTTTGGATGTACAATTTTTATATATTTGGTATCTAGATCCTGTTGAATTTAAGGTGAAGGCTTATGGGGAAAGTTAAGTTCTGTCGTAATGTGTCACCAAACGGAGTAAGCCAGCTATATTAGATAACGGTCCTAAGCTCGTGTAAATACAGAATGTTCGGTGTTAGGAAGGGAACGAAGCCTTTAAAAAACTATGCTTAAAAACCAAAGATGGAAGGTCATGATGCTATGCTAAAACAGCGATGGTTACCGTGCCAGGAAAGGACACAGCTAAAGAGAGTAAGCCCTTAAAAATTTAGGAAGGCAACGCCAACGTTACCAACCCCAAATATATGAAGTTAAAGAGGAAAGCTCTATATACAACAGGTCCCGTACAAGAAAACGAATTAAAAAATTGTGCGAAATTGGCAGTAATATATGGAAGTTTTGTATTTTACGAAAGATTAATGGCTTTCGCCTGTTTCATCGGGTACCTTATTAGGTGTACGTGGCCTTCTTAAAATGTTATAACTCAGTTTATTACTTCTACTTTATATTCCCCATACGAGGTGTATCCTCGTATGGGTTTCTTCAAGATTCTTGTTTGAAACGCTTGAAGTCCACACTTGTTCCTTGAAACATTTTGTTACAATCAGGCACATGAAAAAGGTTCCATATTTAAAAACTCTGCCAGTGACACATGTGTTTACTGTTGTACTGGTTTGAAAAAAATTGGTATGCAGGGGTAATCGTGTGCTGAATCTTTGCGTCTCTGTGACTCACATATATAGGGTTCCATACTAAAATTTACTATAGAACCTTATATGTCACAGAGACGCAAAGTTTCCGGGCACAATTAAATCCCAAATACAATACAAATGCCAAAATTTGAGTCTCTAGCACTTATCATTCTTTTTTTAGACAAGATAAACGAAAACCGCTAGAAAGAGGAAAAAGTACCATCGTTTCGGGACACAATAATTATTAGAGCCCAGATTAGACCTACATACCAAATTTCATCCAAATCGGTCAACGCTAAGTGACGGAAGAGCCCATCACGGCGTATGGTGGACAAGCGGATTTTTTTATTCGATTTTTGGATTCTGCGTACCTCTAAATATAAAATATCAAATTTTGAGCGGGGTATTTTTTTCGGGACGATTCCAAAGGTTCATTATTGAAAATAATAAACCAAAACAGCAAGGGAGAAAAAAAACTATATTTCTCATAGCAGTAGAAATAAAATTCTTAATATTCGTATAGGGTTTTACCACATTTGAAAGTTCCACTTTTCCTCCGTACCTGGGTAGAAACCGTCACCACAGGTTTTACGAGTTACCAAATATCGTAACAGATCAATGAGGCTTAAAAAATCTATTTATGAATTGCTAACTTGGAAAGTTGGCAAGTTATAAATGGAAAAGTAAATTGAGGGTGACATCCTTACGGGCCGAGTCCGCCTGAACTGAGTGTGTAAAATAACACAGAAAACAACTGTAATATTATACTTGTAACTGTTTGTTTTTTTTTTGTTTTTTTTACGGATGTTAACATTATATATTGACGTTCATGGTTATGATTACAATTAAAAACTTTAGCAGTAGCCTACATCTTATCTGGATCTAAGGTCTCATACATATCTGGCTACCACTGGACACGATGATCCCACTTTTAAATTAATGATGAGCTTTAAGGCATTCCCCCTAAAGAACAACCACACTGTCTTCTTCTTCAACGTCACCTTTTCCCAATTCTATTTGGGGTTGGCGTTGCCTTCCTTAATTCTACCATGCCACAACCTTTTGTTCTTTGCATACTCTCTTTACCTGTAACAATTTCCTGGCATGGCATCCCTCACGTGCTTCTCACAGTATCAATAGAAACTGCGTAGAATCTCCCATTCGCTGATGACCTTCCATCATTGGTTTAAAGCAGAATTTTTTAATGGTTGGATGCCCTTCCTAACACCAAAACTTCTATATTTGCACGGGCTTAGGACCTTCACCTAATGGAGCTGGTTTGCTCCCCTCGGTGGCTACATTAAACCACACTGTATAAGAGAAGTGTAAATTGCAACAGATCGGAATCAGTCTGAGGGGAGTAGAAACTTGATTGTCGATGTACAATGTGATTCTTTGTTCATAATATAATTATATCCAATAATAGCATCAATTCGTATTATCTTCCTTCTTTTAAATTCTGATCTCTAATTTCTCTTACGAGCAGGTTTGCTGTGGGCAACTTTAAGGCATGGCCTGTCTGTGTGTTTAATATTTTTAATTTGAATTTTAATCGAAAGGATTGTTCTGAGAAATTAGCCAAACAATGACAAATAATGTGTTCGTCATAGACAAATTTTGTTCACTTTTGTGTTTGATCAAATTAAATACAATCTAACAGCGAAGTTGATTACAAATATATTGGTCGATCACACTGTTTGGTATTGTTTGAAGTAGTGATGTGATACCATATTTTGTAAGTCAAGAATCGATTGTTCGACTACACTCATTTAGAGTGGCCAACATGAGACCCCGAGAAGCACAATAGGAGCCAAAAACTAATCAGCAAATACTATCCATATAATAAATTCAATCAAAATGAGACAGGCGTTCGAGAGTTATTGTGGAACGAACAAACCGACGTTTAAAAATGCAGAGTTTTCTATCTCTGACCGTTTGGGCTGTGTTTTTACAGCGTACATTATTTCTCTACAAGTTCGCAAATAACCCAATAACCACCTTATATGTCAAATTTCATAAAAAACTTAATTCATACAAAATCCCAGTGGCGGCCCGTAAATATTTCGGTCGGAGGTGCTACATTTCACCATTTCAAAAAAAATTGAAAACAGAAGCATGCAGCATCCTAAAATGCAATGGCACCAAGCACCATAAAGCTTGCATTACTAGTATTTTATTTACAATTTCCACACTATTCCAGACAAATATATAAAAAGTAAAGTAAATGTATATCTCTTTGTGTTATTATGACACATTTATTGTAGGCATCATAGCATTACAATGTATTCCCAACAATCACTCCAATATCACTAAGCCTATAAGCTACACTTTAACAATTTCCTTATAATGCTATTACTTGTCGCTATTATCATTAGCTACTCAAGTATCCTCAGGAGGCTGAGTTACCAGACCAAATAGAAAAATCGAAAAAGACCTTTTCAAGTTTTGAAAATCCAAAGAAAGTGATTACGAATGCTATAGGCGACGAACAAAAAGGTCCGTTAACAATCCATTAAAATGAAGATGTGATGAGATTAAGAAATGTTCTTTTTTTGTGGGAACAGATGACTTAAGGCCCTTGATTAATCAACGTTTTGATACGCGTTCATTTAAGTGTGTCTTCTCTCGTGTGAAATATGTGAAAATTTAAATTGAAGATATGATGAGACTAAGAAAATTTCTTCTATTGTGGAACAGATGACTTAAGGCCCTTGATTAATCAACGTTTTGATACGCGTTCATTTAAGTGTGTCTTCTCTCGTGTGAAATATGTGAAAATTTAAATTGAAGATATGATGAGACTAAGAAAATTTCTTCTATTGTGGAACAGATGACTTAAGGTCCTTGATTAATCAACGTTTGGATACGCGTTAATTTATGTGTGTCTTATGTAAAATATGTGAAAAATTAAAATGAGGATATGATGAGACTAAGAAAATTTCTTCTATTGTGGGACAGATGACTTAAGGTTCTTGATCAATCAACGTTTTGATACGCGTTGATTTAAGTGTCTTGTGTGAAATATGTAAAAATTTAAATTGATGCATTTACATACTTGCAGTCCGCATCATGTGTGTTAATGTAAACCCGACTTAAATACAGATTAGAAGATTTACAAAGTCGATGTTCAATTTGAAATTCTTTCAGAACATTATTGCTAGTAGGTATTATCTGATTTAAAACTTTAAATAATAGTTATATGCAATTACAAGCTAGTAATAGATAACGTAAGGTACGGGGTGGTCAGTAGTCATCTTGTGCTTAATATAAGGCCACACTAGCTTTCGTTTCAGATCTCTGGCGTTGCCGTATTAGATACTACTGATGCGTAAGACGTCTCCGTGGTACAGTGGGCATTACACTCAGCTTTCACTAGGGAGGTACCGGGTTCGAGGCGAACATTTGTAAAAGGTTTTTTTCGAATTTCTACTTGCATGGTCTGGTATTGTTTGGGGGTAACTCAGCCTCCAACCTACAGGCAATAATGACAAGTGGTAAAATTATAAGGTAATTGTTAAGTATAGTTTAGTGTATTATAGGGATTGTTAAAAAAAAAAAACCTTGCTATGATGTCCACAAAATTGTGATATAATAACACAAAGAAATCTACATTTATATTAGATTTTACTAATGATGGGTAAACGTGCTCCATTACGGTTACGAAATTCAACAGCATTTTCCAGATTGGGTCATTAAAGCTGCTCAATTATGAATTTTTGGTGGAACCAACCCGAGGAGTGAACACTGAACACGGCTAATATTTAGAAAATTCAATATTTTACTCAAGGACATTACTTTTTGTACTGTAAGGAACTAATTTGTATTAAATTTCAGTTTTCTTGCTCATCCCGCAGTGGTACTTCTCAAATGCGATTTTTCGGAGGTGAAAACCGGCAATAAATCGGGGAGAAACCGAAAAATTTCAATTTATGTATTTTTTCTGGGGTCCTAATATACTATTTTGGGAGGTCCACTACCACTTTTAGTTTGCCCAGAAAAAAAATTGAAAAAAAAACAACAACGCTAAAAAGGGATATTTTTGGCGGTGACTTGTTCCACTTTTTTTTTTTCCTTTCTTAATACGCACCTACATAGGTACTAGAGGGAACTGCGTGTGTCAAATTTCAAGTCACTACGTTTAGCCATGGTGGACGTACGTTGATTATCAATCAGTCAGTCTACTAACTTAGAATAGAGTTTTATTTATAGATTGTGTTCACACATTCCTTTTTATTATCCATCCTGTATAATTTTTAATCTAAACCACCAAGTTGAATCTCTGGACTGACAAAGGAAGAGTCAGTTACAAAATATCTACGACTTGTTATAATAGAGTAGGTATGATATTTACACATTTTAGACTACTTCTCACGTTCCGCTTCCGCAATACAGCCGTGGACCGTAGAAAAAATTCATCCGAATCAGATGAACGACATTTAAGGGCCAGTTATGTCGAACACATTATGTCGAACACATAGACAGTGAACCTATTTTCATCTTGATTTTAATAATACAATTCAATTCAATACCTATGTAAAATGCAAATTGATTTTTTAATTTGTAGGGTTGCAGTATCGAAAGAAAATTATCGATATCAACGATATAGATATGATCAAAAGCTTAATATCGATAGGCGATATTATCGGATGGTTTTAAATTATCGATGTTATCGATATAAAATATCGGTTACATTGAAACCTAATTATCGATGTAAATATCAACAGCCCTAGTAGCAAACGAGTACCTTAATAGTTTTTAGTTTCGATATTTTTTCTCGATAATATCGATCTGACGTAAGTACCTTAATACTTTTTAGTTTATTTCGAAATCTTCATAAAACATCGATTATATCGAAAACCGAATATCGATATAATGTGGACATCCCTATTATTTTGTGCTTGAATACAAATCAACTGGTAGCAGCGACATTCCTTTCAAAATCATGTCTACTACATACTACAATAATTATTGGATTCAAAAAGGGCAGAAATTTATTGATATGAGATTACCGCACAAGTTCTTATGGCTCTTGGTTGAAGCATTAAGAAAAGTGTTCTAGGTCGTCCCGGCGAGTAGTTTGGAAGGAATATTTCATTTAAGCGCTTCAAAGGAATGTTTGCAGCAGCATTAAAAACAATGTACCCTGTATGAAGGTATGTTTATTTATTTTATCCATACACCACCTACAGAAGAGAAGCATGCCAATACCACACACACCATTCAGACAACAATAAACCGAATTCTTTAACGTGGAACAGGAATGACCCGAGGAAAACAATTAGGAACGATTCAATCACACGCATCCTGTTTGGAACAAGTTCTTATGATTGTAAGCACCAAATACCCTTGTCAGGTTCCACTGGTCCTGAACCGGCAATCGGTATCAGCGAAACTGAAGCACGCAGTTCATGTGTCTCACTGGACTAAAACTTCAGGACAACGACTCAGCAAACAAATGATGATGGTCAAACCATCAAAATCTCGTAACTGCTGATCTCCTTCGCTTAAGTCGAAAACAAATGAGACTGGTCAGCTGGTCACTGGATTAAAAACGGGACATTGTGGTCTCAGAAAACACCTACACAATATGGGAAACCCCATTGTGTGCACTATGTGGGGAGGAAGACAGCTTCTCATGTGATCTTTGATTGCAGTGCCCTACTCAATTGGAGAGTGAGTATCATCGGCCACTAAACCCCAGATAGGAACTCGTCCAAATCCATCTGGTAAGTAGACTGCTAAAACTCTATGAGCAGTTGAACCTTAGCTGGATAAATCAGTTATTCCCAATACACAAAAAGCCCATGAGGCTGAGGTGTAAGGATTCAAAACCTTAGGGAGTAAAGCTTAATGAAATGAATGAATGAGGTTCCACTGGTGCGGCAGAATGGAAACTACATTCAGCTTGGATATCTTTTTTTCTGGCCCGGGTGAATCTGGCCTAATAATTCATGTTTTCAGATTATTAAATGCCGCCTCCTACCCCTGTCGTCAGGCCTGGTTGTGTTTCGTAACTCAAAACGCTAGAAAAATTTGTCGGGAAAAACGTGGAATGGAAGATTGGATTACGTTCTTCTCGCCATTTTCTCAATGCATGCACCTAAAGAGCATACCCGATTAATATTTACGCGCAGATAGTCTTTCATATTTATGCGTCAAAGAATTTTTCGTCCCAAAAACCTTGGATTTGAACTAAAACCTTAGGTTTGGAACTACTAGTAATAGAAGAATGGAATATTCTTGGACACTCAGTCGTTACCTCCTCGGTATTGTGGATAGATTTCCGAACACCGTAGAACCAACTCCAGTCATCTAGTCTGATGGTGAGCTATTGATAAAATATCGAAAGGGTATTTATCAACATTCACTTCCTCTCGCTTAATAGAAGCTTTGTTTGATTATATACAACAATATCATAGCACCATATTCATATTGAACTCACAAGTCTCCTCTCAGACAAACATCTCATAAATAATAATTTACTTCACAAATCGAGGGGAACGGAGAAACGCAGTGTAGGCCATTAGTATTGCAATATCTTAATCAACATCACAACACAACTACCCAAGTTCATGGTCTCTGTACTACACTTACTATAAATTACGAGCATTGTATTCCAGGAACTTCACACGCTTCTACTATTATTACTATCTCCAAACCGTTCATGACTGATCTTATGACATCATGAATTTTAGAACATAAAGTGGTGTTTTAAGCGCCGGAATAACAAATTAGCTCATGCACCTATGCAGCCAGACAATAAAGATGTTCATGACTGATCTTATAACATCATGAGTTTTAGAACATAAAGTGGTGTTTTAAGCCCCGGAATAACAAATTAGTCCATGCGCATATGCAGCCAGACAATAAAAGATGTTCATGACTGATCTTATAACATCATGAGTTTTAGAACATAAAGTGGTGTTTTAAGCCCCGGAATAACAAATCAGTCCATGCGCATATGCAGCCAGACAATAAAGATGTTCATGACTAATCTAGAAACATCATGAGTTTTAGAACATAAAGTGGTGTTTTAAGCGCCGGAATAACAAATTAGTCTATGCGCAAATGCAGCCAGACAATAAAGATGTTCATGACTGATCTTATGACATCATGAGTTTTAGAACATAAAGTGGCATTTAAGCGCCGGAATAATAAATTAGCTCATGCACCTATGCAGTCAGACAATAAAGATGTTCATGACTGATTTTATGACATCATGAGTTTTAGAACATAAAGTGGTGTTTTAAGCGCCGGAATAACAAATTAGCTCATGCACCTATGCAGCCAGACAATAAAGATTTTCATGACTGATCTTATAACATCATGAGTTTTAGAACATAAAGTGGTGTTTTAAGCCCCGGAATAACAAATTAGCTCATGCACCTATGTAGCCAGACAATAAAGATGTTCATGACTGATCTTATAACATCATGAGTTTTAGAACATAAAGTGGTGTTTTAAGCGCCCGAATAACAAATTACCTCAAGCGCATATGCTGCCAGACAATAAAGATATACTGTCGACACTTTCTGAACCTCAACAGGGACTATAAATAGAATATTTGCAAGACACAAGTGTTTAAATCAGCTTTTTGTCCGAGGTTGAAACGGTAAGTTCAAATGAAATGCTGTGACGCCCACTAAAAGTTGTTATTTAATAATTAAGAGAAACATTTTACACTTGCATTACATTTTAGCTGAGGTGTCTCTTCCTTTGCATTGAGTATGATGATATGTTCCGGTCAGACAAGTAACCAGACTTCATTACGTGGGTGTTTTACGAGTGTGATCATTGAGGACACGCTTGGGACCGGTTGTTGATAGGATAGGATAAGTTGTAACACAAAGAAACTTTTCATGTGACGCGCCTCTGTGGATGAGTAAGTACCCATTAATCTACTTTACTGGCTGACTTTCCTCGTGGATATTAAAATTCAACAATATTACTTCTAGGATGGAAGCCGATGTTGGTGTTAGAAGGTGATTGAGGACCTCAGGGCTCTACCACGACAAAGGTGAGCAAAATTTTTTTAAACGGTGCGGCGCGGAGAGCCAAATTTCAAAGATTTCGATTTACTCCGTGCTGAAACCAATTATGCGGGAAACACCATTTATTACCATGTCCCAGAATAAAATATAAAATAAAATATGCAAAAAGTCATCTGGACGTGGCAGAAAAAAGTAGGCCTTCATACCTAAAAACTTTGTTTCGTTTTAATATAGTCGGCAGCTTTGCTTACTCTTGACGTGCGCGCGTCTACCTACATGCTTTATAGGAATATCATATTTTGCGTATTTAATTCTAGAAAAATTGAACCAAGTCAAGCATGGGTTATAACACTATCTCTATACTCATTACCACATCTGATTCTAAATTTGTCGATTTCATTATGTTGGTTGTTTGTCCGTGGTTCGCTACAAAATCTAGCTTGGCGCCTTAGAGGCATGGCGGTTACCGTATTCCATGATTTCTATAGTATTCCATGCTTTCCCTCACAATAATCAGAAAAAACGGCCGTAACTCGAAAACGGTTGGGCCGCTTTTTGCAAACTAATATGTCCTAAATTGAGGTTTAAAAGTACAACTAAAACTTTCTCGAGAATTTTAAATGGAATGGTACCAATTTTATTTTTTAATTTAAAAGTTGGACCAACCAACTTTCATTTAGACTGTTTGAAAAAAATAATCAGCGGCGGAGATAGAGGGGGTCTTGACTTCTTATTTTGTTACACCCTGTAGAACTGCCCCGGTTTCGAGCTTCGATATAAAAGTTCAATTTTTGTGTTCTTAAAAAGGTTACTCATCTAATGAAATCATCAATAGTTCACATTTTTATTTTTATCAGTGTCGCAGACTGACAAAAGTCAAATCTAATTTTTTTTTTTCAGGAAGCTCATTTTTTTGCATTCAGGTCGTTTAGAAAACGGGCGTTTTAGGGTAGAGGTGACGGTCCCAATATAAGTCCTTGTAAATACAGAAAGTTTGGTGTTGGGAAGGCTATTCAGCCTTTTGAAAACTGTGCTTCAAAATGATGAGATTTTATCAGCAAAAAATGAGTTTCTACGCAGTTTCAGTAACGCAGTTAAACAGAGTAAACACCGACCGCAAGGTTGTGGCATGGTAGAATTAAGGAAAGCAACGCCGACCTCAAATGGAATTGGGAAAAAATGAAGTTAAAGAAGACATCCCTGATAAAATCTAAGCATTCTTCGATAAAATGATATCTTAAAAATAGATCCTGGATTTAATATATATAAAATCACACATATGCAAGGGAGAAGTGAACACAAATGACATTAAGTCTGATGTGAATATAATAAAAATATGCCAGCAACTTACAGACTGCCCGAGGACATTACGTTTATATGAGAAGATAACTATAATCCACTTGAAATGATTTTATGCTGAAAGGAGTATCAAAATTAACATAAATAATCAATTTTTTTGGGTGTATGTGCTAAATGAGAAGGGTGCAGCAAACTGAACGCTCAACAATCTACAAAATGATATTGTTTGAATGTTAAATAGGTTAACACACATCTTCAGATCTTCTCAAGAATGACAATGACGTCAAATTGATAACAGGTGGAAGGAATAAGATTAGTGGCTAGGCATGTGGATATTATATCGATAATATCGAATATTGAGTATGGAAAATATCGGTTATATCGAAACTTTAATACAGATATGCGATATTATCAATGTAAATATCGACAGCCCTAGTAATTTCTAACGTAGGTACCTTAAACATTTTGTTTCGATACCGATATTTTTTTTCGATATTATGGATTTTTTATGTCGATATTAAGATTTAGATACTATCGATATTATCTAAAAGTTATGGGGCGCAATAAGACCCTGAATGGGATCTACATACCATGTTTCATCCAAATCGTTCAACGCTGAGTGGTATAAAAGTGCCCATAATGCAGCACAAACGGATTTTTTTAAATTTTTGGATTATGAAACATAAAATATCAAATTTTGAGGGGGGGTAATTTTTTTTCGTGACTATTCCTTATTGAAGGTGCACTATTTAAAGTAATAAAAAAAAGTTTTAATACCCTTTCCCGGCATGGCAACCCTACCCTGCTTCTCACATCAGGTTCGCATATTGTGATTTATGAACGAAATCTTTGATCTTTCCAATCAATTATCTGACAACTAATGAAATTGAATATTTTGATTTATCTATCAAGTATATGATTTGCCCCGATGAATAGTCGCATAATTTCACACAGGTCATTGAGGTTCAAGTTTATTGTCCAATGAACCCTATACGATAGCCTTATAATAAATTGGTACGAACTGTCCCACCTTTTTAAAATTGGACCCCATTCATAGATTTCAACTGTCCCACCTTTTTAAAATTGGACCCCACTCACAGATTTCAACTATACCACCTTTTTAAAATTGGACCCCACTCATAGATTTCAACCGTCCCACCTTTTTTAAAATTGGACCCCTCTCATGTATTTCAACAGTCCCACCTTTTTAAAATTAGACCCCACTCAGAGATTTCAACCGTCCCATCTTTTTAAAATATTACCCCACTCGTAGATTTCAACTGTTCCACCCTTTTGAAATTGGACCCCACTCATAGGTTTCAACTGTCCCGTGTCCCACCTTTTTAAAACTGGACCCCACTCGTAGGTTTCAAAGAGCCAATTCTCTTGTCAGAAATTTCTCCAAAAACCTTGTTGTTTGTTCTCCAGCATCTCAAACCATTGTCTCTTCTCTATTTTTATTTTAATTAACTAATTATTATTTTTAAGTGTGATTTTAGTGCCAATATTTTTTACTCCAGCAAACTGTCTTTTTAATTTAATATCAGTCCACTTTATCGTGCAGGAACATTATTCAAATGGATCGGCTGGAATCAATATTATTCTAGCTGATGATTTATATCAATAAAATTCACATTTTGGAGTCGTAACGAAAAAATACATCTTCCCTCAAAATTTGATATTTTATGTTTCAAGGTACGTTGAATACAAAAATCGAATAAAAAAATCCGTTTGTCCACCGCGCCGTCCGCTGTGATGAGCACTTTTGCCACTTATCGTTGACCGATTTGGATGAAATTTGATATATAGGTCCCGTTTGGGTTTCTAAATGTGTGTAGCAAATTTTGTGTGCAAACAAATATACCCTTGGCGGGTTTTGCCACTTTTTAGCGCTGTCTAAAAGAGAATGTCTAAAACTCATTATTATAACATTTACCATTGGTTTTGGAGGTAGGGTGATTGTTGCCTGGATGAGTATTCCCAGAATACAATAATAACTTTTTTTTTTTTTTNTTTTATTTGGGGGGGGGGTATTTTTTTAGTCAGTAAAATAATAAACCCATATGTCATATTGGCAGAGTTTTTTTTTCACAATCTTCTTTTGGGGCACACGTATTTCCGTGTCTGTCAACCACCGATGAACTGATGAACTCTTCTTTTGCCAGGCCGTCTGACTGCAACACGACGAAGTGCAATGTGCTAGTGACCCCATTGGTCGCCAAATCCCCACGCCACAAAGTTTCAGAAACATTTTCACTAGTAGGAAAGTACTGGGGATGGTTATTGGTCGACTACAACACGAAATGCAATATGCCTTGGCGATGGGGTCGCCACATTTCTGTGGTGCCAGTGCGTCATTCTAATTAGTGTCATCGTGTTTGAAAATAATTTACACAAAATAACGTTCATGTATAAGTTTGATGAAAAATATTATTTATATATTTATGTGTAATGATGATATAGTGGTGAGTCTCACTAAATATATTAGTCAGCACTTTGGAGCGTCATAACGGATTAGAAAATCAGTTATTCACAAGAAGGGCGATAACGCTTCCTAATCCATAATCATTATTGGGGAACATAATATTGCCGTAAAAATTACATTATTGGGTCGTAACTGACTTTTAATACATTTTTCAGGAGTCCCAAAAATTAATTCGATGATTTGAAAATAAACAATTGTGCCTTCGAAGTTTTGAAAATAAATACTTGGGCCATTGATGTTTTGAAAATAAATACTTGGGCCTTTAAAGTTTTGAAAATAAATACTTGGGCCGTTGACGTTTTGAAAATAAATTCTTGGGCCTTTAATGTTTTGAAAATAAATATTTGGGCCGTTGATGTTTTGAAAATAAATACTTGGGCCTTTAAAGTTTTGAAAATAAACACTTGTGCCGTTGATGTTTTGAAAATAAACACTTCTGGCGTTGAAAATTAACACTCTAAGGAATAGAATTCGCTTATGTCTGTTTTTGATGGGACGTGCGTTCTTTTTACCCTAATGGACTAAATGCTAAAAGATGAGAATTTTGTTAGTTACGGCCTAATGTGCTGTTGTTATTATAAATTACAGTGACGATGAATATGTTATTATACGGCGACATAAATATCGCCTTCAAAGAAGAGATTTTTTGATAAGCTGAAATTATAACAATTCATCGACTGTAACACATAGGCGAGTCAAGATACGATTTGGGGTGGAACAAATTCCAACCAAATTTTTTTGCTAATACTAAATCTCCTTATTGCTTAATTTTTTTTTTTTTTTTTNTTTTTTTTTTTTTTTTTTTTTTTTTTTTTTTTTTTTTTTTTTTTATCAAAATCGAACACCCAAGACGGCGGCCGTTTTTGATGCAGATTTGCAGTTTTCATTCGAAATAAGTTCACGAAATCCGAGCGAGACAATTGAGGTGTCTATATGATCTAGTATATGAAAGATACATAAATTATCAAACTCGGTTCAGCCGATTTTTTTGAAAATCGGTCATAACTTTTTGATAAGCTAATTTTTCAAAGAAAACTGCTTATAACTTTAAAAGGAAACATTTTAATGATTTAGTACCTCTATACTTTATGATTAACAAAATAAAAATTGTCGAAATCGGTTAAGACAATCTTTCACAATCCACTATTCAATACTTCAGAAATAACGTACATTTTGGTGCCAATTTTGAGTTTTCACTTCGCCATGAGTTCTATTTGATCTAGAAGAGATCAGAATTGTCAAAATTAATCCAGCTGATTTTTTCGAAAATCGAACATAATTTTGTGAAAACCTGATTTTTTAAGGAGAAAAAAATCGTTTATCTGCTATAACGTTAAAAGGATACCATATGTATGAATTTCTAATTCTATAATTTTTGACGTGCAATATAAAAATCTGTCAATATAAAATAAGATGTGACAGCATTACCCTGGTTACACTCTTTAACCAACAATAATCTCCAAATAAACCTTGAACAATCCAATCTTCAAGTAATTAACCTACACACAAACAAACTGCTCAGACGTTAACTCCCTAGACCTAGACCGTAGACAATTGATAGTCATTATTAGACAAACGTGATCCGTGTCAATAACATTTGGGCTAAAATATCTATAGCGTCCCAGAATGACAAACGTGATCCGTGTCAATAACATTTGGGCTAAAATATCTACAGCCTCCCAGAATGACAAACGTGATCCGTGTCAATAACATTTGGGCTAAAATATCCACAGCGTCCCAGAATGACAAACGTGATCCTTGTCAATAACATTTGGGCTAAAATATCTACAGCCTCCCAGAATGACCGGTAACCCCCTCCTCCTGCCCTTATATTTTGAACGGTTTGGAATATTTGAATTTTGACAAGCTCTAGGGATAGGAAAAGGACTATGGCCAATCGAATGATTTGGTTAAGGTGGGATCCAGGTTCAACCCCCGCCCCCGGAAGTGATGCTTCTTATTGACAAAGTGTTGATTTCTCAAGAAATTTAAATGGAATGGTACAAATGTAATTTGTTCAAATAAGAGTACAAATGTAAAAAAAAAATAATAATAAGCAGGGGCGGAGCTCGAGGGGTCAAAATTTTAATTTTGTAAACACCCTCCATAACGGTGATATTTTAAAATTTATTGTAAAACCGTTTCACAGTATCAATGGAAATAAGCTTTTTGCTGATGATCTCTCATCATTGGTTTCAAGCAGAGTTTTTTTTAAATGGCTGGATGCCCTTCTTAACACCAAACATTCTGTATTTACACGGGCTTAGGACCGTCACCTAATGAAGCTGGCTTGCTCCCCTCGGTGGCTACATTTTATCTGGTTGTCATCTTAAACACGATTACCCGATTTTCATAATATTCGTTATGACACATGGAATTAGCTGACCATATTGGTCCACCCGAGACCAAATCTTGGTCATTTAAGTGAGTGAGGTCTACAATTGTTACCTTTGGAGAACAGAAGCCTAAAACAGAATTCGGACAAGATTTATTTGAGTGAACTTTGAAACTTTGTGATGTTCCCTCACTTCCTCGATTATTTTTCTATGAATGTAGTAATTACACTTGACATGATAATTGTGTCACGAGGGCAAGGCTATTTATTAGGTCTTCCTACTAAAATATGAAACATCGAAAAAAAAATATGTTTTTAATTCATACAATAGACAACATCATTGTCTGCATGTCAAGTATTAACATCATCAAATTCGATGATAGCTATGATGTTTGTATGAGTCACATCTTAATTAGTAGTTGATGACATGAACCAGAAGACCCATGTGAAACCATTATCAAGAGATCAGTTCCTCCCCCTAACAAAAGAAAAACCATCTCATGAGAGGATCAACATGTGTCCCGTTTTCTACCTGAACCAAACATTGAACTTGTTTTAGTACCGGATGGAATCCAGGTCCTAAGATAAGAAAAACCATCCAATGTGAGGATGAACATGTGTCCCGTTTTCTACCTGAACCAAACATTGAACTTGTTTTAGTACCGGATGGAATCCAGGTCCTAAGATAAGAAAAACCATCCAATGTGAGGATGAACATGTGTCCCGTTTTCTACCTGAACCAAACATTGAACTTGTTTTAGTCCCGGATAGAATCCATGTCCTAAGATAAGAAAAACCATCCAATGTGAGGATCAACATGTGTCCCGTCTTCTACCTGGACCAAACATTGAACTTGTTTTAGTCCCGGATAGAATCCATGTCCTAAGATAAGAAAAACCATCCAATGTGAGGATCAACATGTGTCCCGTCTTCTACCTGAACCAAACATTGAACTTGTTTTAGTCCCGGATAGAATCCATGTCCTAAGATAAGAAAAACCATCCAATGTGAGGATCAACATGTGTCCCGTCTTCTACCTGGACCAAACATTGAACTTGTTTTAGTCCCGGATAGAATCCATGTCCTAAGATAAGAAAAACCATCCAATGTGAGGATCAACATGTGTCCCGTCTTCTACCTGAACCAAACATTGAACTTGTTTTAGTCCCGGATAGAATCCATGTCCTAAGATAAGAAAAACCATCCAATGTGAGGATCAACATGTGTCCCGTCTTCTACCTGGACCAAACATTGAACTTGTTTTAGTCCCGGATAGAATCCATGTCCTAAGATAAGAAAAACCATCCAATGTGAGGATCAACATGTGTCCCGTCTTCTACCTGAACCAAACATTGAACTTGTTTTAGTCCCGGATAGAATCCATGTCCTAAGATAAGAAAAACCATCCAATGTGAGGATCAACATGTGTCCCGTCTTCTACCTGAACCAAACATTGAACTTGTTTTAGTCCCGGATAGAATCCATGTCCTAAGATAAGAAAAACCATCCAATGTGAGGATCAACATGTGTCCCGTCTTCTACCTGAACCAAACATTGAACTTGTTTTAGTCCCGGATAGAATCCATGTCCTAAGATAAGAAAAACCATCCAATGTAAGGATCAACATGTGTCCCGTCTTCTACCTGAACCAAACATTGAACTTGTTTTAGTCCCGGATAGAATCCATGTCCTAAGATAAGACAAACCATCCAATGTGAGGATCAACATGTGTCCCGTCTTCTACCTGGACCAAACATTGAACTTGTTTAGGTCCCGGATAGAATCCATGTCCTAAGATAAGAAAAACCATCCAATGTGAGGATGAACATGTGTCCCGTCTTCTACCTGAACCAAACATTGAACTTGTTTTTTAATTTTTATATTTTTTAGAGGGTCCTTATTTACTATTTTGGGGGTCATTAATCAGTAATTTTTCGATATCTTTTTAGTTTGCTAAGAAAAAATTGAAAAAAAACAACATAAAAAACGTCCTTTTTGGCGGTAACTTGCTTCCACTTGAAATTTGGATATTTTCCTTTGTTATTACGTACCTACATATACTAAAAGAAATGAGTGTGCCAAATTTCAAATGTCTAGATTTACCCATCGTGGAGCTACTTTCATTACCAGTCAGTCAGTATATATACCAACAGGGCTTTGAGTTTTATAATTGCGGTGATAATTGCAATCAATCTGAATAGAGATCTGCAACTAGTTTAAAAATAATGATAATTTCACGAAGAAAATTATCACCGGTCAGAAATTGAGCTCTCAACAGCGACAGCAGACCAATAAAAAATATACTTAAGGATCACATTAAGGCAAAAGAAAGCAGAACCACACATATACCAGCATACTCCTACATGTGTTTGCCATAAATCTATTAACATTATTACCAAAAAGACTGATTTAAACATTGCTATGTCTGTATGTGTTGCTATAATAGTCATAAAACCACAATTACTGTATGAGCAATCATACTGTTTACGATATCTTCAATTAGTTGTTTGGATAAAGGGAGTCCGTTATTAGTATACGGGGTGACCCGGCCGCAACTATGTTTTGACACGAAGCCAGAAATACAGAAACCCATGTTATTGTTATCAAGGACGTTAATTTTAATTCAAAAGAACCCCTGGTGGCCACAAAAAATACTGTAGAAGGCTTTGTGTTAGGAAGGGCATCTAGACTTTAAAATAAAATCTCTACTTCAAACCAATCATCAGCAAAAGGCGAGTTTCTACACAGTTTCTATTGATACTGTGAGAACCAATCGAACAAAAGGTTGTGGCATGGTAATATTGAAGAAAGCAGCGTCCACCCCAAATAAAAATAAGAAAGGTGAAGATATTAAACAAAATGTATTTGAGATATTTACCAAGTAATAATGGCAGAATAGCACACAAAAACTACGGTTATTATGGGATTTTTCAGTCCATTTCGGGAAGTATAAATAAAGTCTATTGTTATTTTTTTATCTATGTCCCCCCTGTGGATAGGGGGACTTAAAAAGAATACTTCCAAGGCATCAAAGTCCATGCCGGTCGTAAGGTTTTAAGGGCAGGGTCAGAAAGGGGGACTTAAAAAGAATATTTCCAAGGCATCAAAGTCCATGCCGGTCGTAAGGTGTTTAAGGGCAGGGTCAGAAAGTAAGGAAAAGCTACTGCATTATCCGTAAGTAACTTATACTTTGGCCCTATTAGGCAAGCCGTCATGGGTGCCCCATCCATGACGGCTTAAGCAGCTAGATAACACATTTTGAGTCTTAATATCCTGATACATACTAAGAAATTTCCCACAGAACTACTAGTAAGGCAGGGGCGGACTAGACCACCGGGCAAATACCCCGTCCCCCCTGCGCCCGGGGCCCATTGGGGGAGGGGACAGATATATGAAAGAAAAATACATGTGAAATATGTGCAAGAAAAAATATGTGGCCACAAAGGGCCTCCGGTTCATAGTGAGGCGTTATTCTAAAAGAAAAATATCGGTAAAATATGTGAGAGAAAGAAGATGTGGGCCGCGATGGGCCTCCGGCTCATCGTGGGGCAAAAATATCCCGATAGGCCTTTGGAGTCCCAGTCCTCCCCTCTAGTAAGGCATATGGTTTTTTGAAAATGGCAGGTCAATTGATGGTGATTTGGTGATGAATATACTGAGGTCCAATACAAGTAACACTTTATAATCACACTGTATGGGTGACTGTTGGGGTTAGCAAGTTAAGTTACAATCTAATTGTAGTAAAGTATTCAGTTAGAGGTTTACACTGTTTAGAGAGTGTATGCTGGGTGTCAATTGATGGTGATTTGGTGATGAATATACTGAGGTCCAATACAAGTAACACTTTATATTCACACTGTATGGGTGACTGTTGGGGTTAGGAAGTTAAGTTACAATCTAATTGTAGTAAAGTATTCATTTAGAGGTTTACACTGTTTAGAGAGTGCTGGGTGTCAATTGATGGTGATTTGGTGATGGATCACTTATAAAACTCAAATTATAAATGAATCAATTTGCACCGGCTTATGCTTTGGACCGTTTCAAAAGGACACGACCTTTTGGTAAAAAAAGGTTACTATTACTGTTGACGTTGTTACTTCTCTTAACACATCACAGGTAGCTGATCATATCAAATAACATCAACATTGATCTGCTAATGTAGTGAATACAATGAATCTTTTCCGTGACGTGTTGTACACTAATGGGGTGAGACAAAATCTAGCACAATGACTGGTCTCTTGACCCCCCCCCATATTTTACACATTCGAGACGTTTCCGATATTAAATTTATTAATATTTAGTGTGTATATTTTCGTTTAATATTTTCATAATAATGAACCTTTGGAATTGTCGCGAAAAACAATTACCCCCACCCCTCAAAATTTAATATTTTAAGTTCTAGGTACGTAGAATCCAAAAATCAAATAAAAAAAATTCGTTTGTCTGCCGTGATGGGCACTTTTGCGTTGACCGATTTGGATGAAATTTTGTGAATAAGTCCTTTTTGGGGCCTAATTGTGCGCCGAAACTTTTGGGTGCAATCAAATATACCGCTTTTTAGCGGTTCTCATTAATCCTGTCTAAAAAGAGAATGGTATTAAGAGGTAGACACTTGAAATTTGGTATGTATGTCATATTTCGGGTTTCAGTAAGCTTCGAAACTTTTGGGTGAAATTAACGCTGTTAATTTTAACTGGTTTTTAGCGGGGGGGTATTTTTTTTAGCTATAGTAACGTAATAAACCCATGTGTAACTTTGGCAGATTTTTTTTTACAATGGATTGGTCAATTTGAGCACACACATGCTGAGAACCAAATTTGTTTGTTGTTGTACAAAACGTATTTGTCCGCATGAAAATTTCTGTTTGAATACAAACAGAAATTTTACATACATACGAAATTTCAAGTCTCTGGCTCTCAACATTCTCTTTTTAGAATAAATACAAACTAAAGCTAATGGACATACGTACATAAACCATCCATCCCTTGTTTCGTTAGATCAAAATAAAAAGAATAATTTACGGAGACTCAACTATCCCCTGTATCTGAAGAGGGTGAGATTGACAATGAAATATTATGTACCGGAAAAATGAACCCCGAGATTTTTTTTCAATTTGGAGTTACTTTTAAGTATCCCCTTAAAGTTTTAATGATTTTTTTTCATGGTTCATTTGACATTTTTTTGTTTGTTAAAGAATATACGGAAGTAAAGATTATTAAAGCACAGAAGAATATTGGCATTATGATGCAATCTAATACAATGAAATATTGATTGATTCCTGGTATAAAAATGGTAATGATCATACAGTTCTTAAATGATCTTCCAAGAGATTAATATTTGAAGTCTGAACGTGGAAGTAATGTCTCAGTGGACACCACAAAGAGTCATTTCACAATGGACTACTAGGACGGAAAGAGAAAAGCTCAAGTAGCTATACAACTAGAAGAATGAGCTACTATGAGTAGCTATACCGCTACACGCTACTTCGAGCAAATGATCCTATCACATGTGTGTTAAGCTTAGAACACACTGCGACCGATCCGGACCGGAGCCGTCAAGATGAGAGCCTTACCTCACCGGAGTCTGGTAACACACCGCAACCTGACCGGGCCAGACATAATCTCTGCTTGTTCAGCAAAAAGTTAGTTTGTAGGTTATTTTTGTTCATTTATTTTTACATATTATTACTACTTTCTTCAATATTGTGATTTTGTGTGAAGAAATTATGGCATCCAGAGCTCTTCTATTTCTTAAATTAGAATCAGATTCAGATTCTGACTCTGATTTTGAATTTATTGCTTCTTCGCTCTCAAAAAGTAGGACGATATGGTTGAGTCCAAATGTGAAAANCACACTTATTTTTTTTTTTTTCTTAAAAAAAGCGTCAGTATCACCATGGAAGAAAGGTAGTTTGAAAACTGAGTCAGGTCGGCAACCCATACACAGCGGATTCGTTCTGGACTCAGGAAAGCGACTCGGGTTGGATCAAGTCTGGTCAGGTATAAGTGTGCGTTCATAAATATATTTACCTCGTTCGGGTTTTGATACTGTGTCGGGTCAGGTCTGGTTCGGTCGCAGTGTGTGCTTACCGTTACTGGAACCTTGTTCACTGAAAGCGCATAACATCGTAGTAGTATGAGCTTGTAGTCGCGCGTATAGATGTTACCGAATGACGTGCATCTTGTGGTTGCCGCGACGAAAATATTGAGAACAATTTAATAAAAATTCATGTAATACAATTCAAAATTTGTTGTTAGGAAGGGCATTCAGCCTTCAAAAAACTCTGCTTCACATCAATGATGAGAGATCATCAACAAAATGCGAGTTCCTGTGTATACTGTGAGAAACAAGCTAAGGTTACCGTGCCAGGAAAGAGTTACAGCTAAAGAGAGTAGGCACCGAATAGAAGGTTATTTATTTTTATTTATTTATTTTTACAATTCTGTATAAATGATGTCCCTACCCAAGCTATATTGTAACTTCTAAGTAAGTAAGTAAGTTGTGATTTGTGATACAAAAATGGTGGCAGCGCTGACACCAATTGAGAAAGGATGAAGTTATAGAAGAAGAATTCATTAAAACGTTATTCTCAATCTATGTTCTACATATGGAACACCCTGTACAATGTGGTTAGGATTACCTTGGGCAATCCCCTTTGCCTACCCTTTTGCTGATTGCGATTTCATATTGTACCAAGTATATTGAATTAATAGATCTAATATTGAATTCTCACTCTGAAGAATTTGGCTCGAAAACAAAGTAAACATAAAAAAAGAACACAAATCTATAGATTTCCATTGCTAAACTCATTCGTATGGAATATGCTAAAGTTCAGTTTCAATTAACCCTCAATAACCTGACGAGGGAAATAATTATAGATTCTCATTGCTAAATTCATTGGTATGGAATATGCTAAAGTTCAGTTTCAATTAACCCTTAATAGCCTGGCGAGGGAAATAATTATAGATTCTCATTGCTAAATTCATTGGTATGGAATATGCTAAAGTTCAGTTTCAATTAACCCTCAATAGCCTGACGAGGGAAAGAATTATATATTCTCATTGCTAAATTCATTGGTATGGAATATGCTAAATTTCAGTTTCAATTAACCCTCAATAACCTGACGAGGGAAATAATTATAGGCCTTTTTTTTACAAACTAGTGAAATTTATGTCCCAATCAAATTCGGATGAAATTGTATCAGGAGTGGCAAAACGAAATTCAAACAAACTCAAAAATGAACCTTCAACTTTGGGCACCAGCTTCATTCCTATAGAAAACCTTGAGGTAGCTATTTGGCCTTGCTCTTTTGGTGGCCTCTGTCTGTGTTCTCCATATACTGGTTGATTGTCCTATTTTCACCAACTAAAGAAAAACTATCTGTAAATCAAGTTTTGTAAACCTAGCAACACTATTGAGAAACTCCCCTGAAGAAACAAATAAAGTACTTTTTCCTTTCAATCACAAAACTCCTTAAAATCAATCTTTTAAGGTCTTTCAAAACACAAAATCCCAGTGTAGTTGATCGGCTTTTTTTGTTGTAGTTTTTTGAAATAATAATAATAAAAAAAAGGTTCAAAATAGTGAAAATATGGCTCAAAAGCAATAGGAAATGACATAGTTGGGTTCTGGTCAGACGATTTTTTTAAGGACAAAAATATGTCCAAATATAATGCACGATTACAAAAAATTTCCAAATTTAATGCACGATTACAATAAAACAATTTCTCAATATTTGTAGGATCCCAGTATGGTATGGACATTCATCACGTGGATAGAATTAGTATTTGGGCCTTGCTGGGCCAATGGGGCACCTTACTGCCTCTTAAATAGTATTATTTCAGTATAACACATTGCATCATATTAAAAATACAGGGCAAACACAAGATTTTCTTATTTAAGATCTCGATACGGATAAAACTGGTTGCAGGTCTGATATACAGAATATTATAAAAATGGTTGCAGGTCTCTAATGAGGTAATTATCATTGCGAAATTTGTTTTAATCTATTGTGACCCAACAGATACATTCTTAGAAACTGAGTGAGTTCTACAGTTCAAAGAACTACTAATAGGTATGAATTATGTTTCATTTTCCCTCCCCAATCAAAAGAGATTGATTAGCCTCAGTAGCTCACACCGTCTGCCTCTGCCTGTGGTAATCCAGGACGATCAATCATTATCCAATTGCTTTGAATTTTCAATTTTATCTACAATGCTGGAACGGCTCGCTATACGTATTTATTATCTCCATAGTTACTCATAGTCATCACGAGGATTTCACTGCCAGGATTCAAACCTGGGTCTCCCAAGCGCAAGATATTGTCGATATTAACGGAATCTTAATATCGATTATATCAAAACCCGAATATGGATATTCGATATTATCGACATAATATCGACATCCCTATCTCTGCATTGAATAACATGAAAACATTTTTCCTACTTTCGTGAGTTCCTACGATGCTAACTGAGGGTTAAATATTTCTATTCTACTTTTACTTCAATATTTGAAATATTATTTCAATAATGAAGTAAAAAAACATAGATCGGAAACTTTGATGCAAATTAAAATGTTTCTTTTTAAAAGTTCATTGCTAAAGTTATAAACACTCGAACACTCCTAATAGATAAACTCGTAATTTTTCCAATCTAACAATGAAAAACTGAAAGAAATAATCAATTGAATAATATGTTTGCTAATAATTTATAGGAATTTAATCAATAACAGTGGAATGGGGTGAATAGAAACGAACTGAGAAAGGAAAACTCTGCCATCTTGACACACAGATTTAATATTGTACTCTGACAATAACGGTGGAATGGGGTAAATAGAAACGAGCTGAGAAAGGAAAACTCTGCCATCTTGACACATAGATTTAATATTGTACTCTGACAATAACGGTGGAATGGGGTAAATAGAAACGAGCTGAGAAAGGAAAACTCTGCTATCTTGGCACACGGGTTTAATATTTTACTCTGACTATATTAACTTTAAGTAAATTAAATCAAAACACTTAATACCAAAAACACTATTTATAATTATTTATGAAGAAACTAGTTTCGAATCATTCGATTCATCAGTTTAGTCAAGTCGAAGGATGGAAGTTGACTGAATATTATTCTTTGACTATTATGATCGTATTCTTGTGTAAGCTGATTTTGGTTTATTATTTTCAATAATGATCCTTTGAAATCGACACGAAAAAAAAAACCCTCAAAATTTGATATTTTACGTTTCAAGGTACGTAGAATCCAAATTAANAAAACACTATTTATAATTATTTATGAAGAAACTAGTTTCGAATCATTCGATTCATCAGTCTAGTCAAGTCGAAGGATGGAAGTTGACTGAATATTATTCTCTGACTATTATGATCGTATTCTTGTGTAAGCTGATTTTGGTTTATTATTTTCAATAATGATCCTTTGAAATCGACACGAAAAAAACCCCCTCAAAATTTGATATTTTACGTTTCAAGGTACGTAGAATCCAAATTAAGAAAAATAGTTTGTCCGCCGCGCAGTCCGTCATGACTTTTGCCACTTAGCGCTTTACCGATTGCTATGTAGGTCCCATCTAAGGTCTTATTGTGTACCGAAATTTTTAGTGCAATTGAATTTACCCTAGGCGTTTTTTCATTTTTTAGGGGTTTTCACTTATCCTGTCTATAAGAGAATGGTAAGAACGAAAGACTTGAAATTAGTATAAGAAGTAACCATAGAAATCGCGATTGGCAATCATGAAGTTATTGTATTCCAATTATAGTTGCAGCGACATAACTTGTCCTTTAGCATTTGAAAAGCGACTGACAATCATGGAGTTATCAGATTCCAATTATTGTTGCAGCGACTTGTCGTTTAGTATTTGAAGATAGAAATTGGAACGCAACAAAAGCTCGGTAGAACTTCAATGAAATCAATAATCCCAACAAACTGTTTAATCAATTAGAAAAGATAAGAGTCAATTAAACAAAAGGTCAAAACATTTAATTAGTCTGATATTTCTTTCATCGATGATGAAGGAAGGGTGTAACAAAAATCGGTTCACATAGAGGAATAAGACATGATTAGTATTTTCTTTTTGTAATACTGTGATGCCGAGATTATCTCAGCCTCACATAAATTACATTTCTAGAGGTATAATTACAGGACCTCTTACAATAAACCCTAGGGATATAGGAATGACACTGACTAGTTGACTTTGTTCTTGCGTTACAAGAATTAAATTCTTGTAACGCAGTTTTTCTTCTTGTAATACTGTGATGCCGAGATTATCTTGGCCTCACATAAATTACATTTCTAGAGGTATAATTACAGGACCTCTTACAATAAACCCTAGGGATATAGGAATGACACTGACTAGTTGAGTCTTTGTTCTTGCGTTACAAGAATTAAATTCTTGTAACGCAGTGATAACTACTTTCTTTTAGTGGAGACGCCTGGTACACTTTGTCATCATCATCATCATCATAGGTTATCAGCCGTGGGGCTGGTTTGCAAAGCGCGCCATAAGTTCTTGATACTAAAGAATCCTTACGGATCCTTACAGTAGCTTCTCCTTATTTTCTGAATGGGTAATAGAAAAGATATTGTTTCTGCCCTTAATGGCCTTTTACGACCGCCATGGACTTGGGTGCCTTGGAATTATTTATTATTTTTATTATTTCACGAAGATATATGTTCCCTGCGGTATTCACTGCACTAGTCTGGTTCAAACACTGGTACGGGCTATCATTTGACACTGTGGTTTGGATGTTTCGGGCCCGTTCAGCATCGAAAGGCGATAATAATCCGTATTTACACTGCTCGAATCGGACTGAAGATTTCCTTGACATCGGCAATTAGTGCGTTTTTATATCTCAAATTCATAAAAACAAAATTCCATGAGTTGACTAGGTTTGAGACCACAAACTAAATTTTAATTACCCCTATTATGGAGTAGCTATGGAGATGAATGTGCATAGTAACTTGATGCCAGCCAGCATTTTTGGGTAATTATAGATTTTGGAAATATGCTACAATGAACACCAAAGTTTTGACATAATAACACAAAGAAAGCATTTTTGGATTAATTATTTTCAATAATGAGGTAGAAATTTGAAATTTGGTATAAATGTCATATTTGGGTCTATGAGGTAATTATCA
>CM022880.1:20665031-20701521 GCA_012654025.1 Pachypsylla venusta | reverse complement strand
GTCACTAAAGAGCAAAGTCCGCAGCCGAAGGCCGCAAAATCTTTTTAAAATAATGGTCAACATCAACAGAAAATAGAAATATAACAATAATATCACTAAAAGACTTAAAACGTTTGAAGAGCAACATCTTCATTCGGTGGTAGTCTGATGGAATGATTAAGGAAGAGAAAGTCTAGTACGGTTTTCCGTACCATTTATTTTTTGATATTATTGTAAACTACGAAAAAAGCAACGGGACTCTCTCATGGTCGCTCACATTATTTTTTTTGGACAAAAACGGAAAAAATATCCTGATGTTATAAGGTTTCAACGGTATATGACTTTTTCCGTTAACTTCTGTATTCATAGAGAAATTTCTATTTTAATGTAACAAAATCATGAAAAAATATGCTATTTTTTTTTTTTTTTAATTTTTTTTTTTGTAATGTCATTAAGTAAGAAAAGGAAAAATTATACTTGGAAACTAATGAAATAATAAATGTTAAAACAAATATTTAAAAAAGAATGTACGAGTATGCACATAAAAACTCGAATATATTTTTTTCATTCGAAGGGGGGAGGTGGGGCTAAACCCCCTCCCCTTTTGCGCTGAAAGAAGGCAATATGGCAAAAACATGGAAAAGAGTTTAGTAGAAGTGAGTTCTACCTTCCATTTGCCGGAAACTTACAAAGCAAGTATGTATATTGTACATTGACCTAGCCCAGCCTTGGTTGATCCAGGAATAACCAACATCAAGAGGACTCCCACAAAAGTAAAACATCGCCAGACGTTGCTTAACTTCAGTGTTCTAACGGAGAGTGGTGTTGCATGTGCCATAACTGAGGATTCTCAATTTCTTTGTTAGGTTTATTCTAAAATCTCATCAATGACTACTTCAACAACAGATTTTCAATATACATTTATGAAATCAGTTCGTGTTCTTACTCCTACAACTGTTCAACCATAATGGTGCAGATCATTTCAAATTAATTCAGATCAAGATAATGGATCGGTCCCATCTTATCAATCGAATACCAATTTGGATCACATTTGTCCAATTTAAATACGAAATACAGTGTACAGAAGAGGGCCAGAGGGAAGCATGGACTATGGAGTGTTTTGTAAAATGACTACCAGTGGTCCGTTGAATACACCAGTTCCCGTTAGATTACTAAAGTTACGCGACCGACGCCGACGTCTGGCGAGGTTTCATTTAGTGGGTTGCCAGTGGGTTCGCGTCTCGTGATGCTGACTGTTTTCAGCTGGGTGAGGTCAATGTGAGAAGCTCGTTTGTAAGATTCCAGCGAATACAGGTTATGCTGGCTGTTCCCGGGCTGGGAGAGATCAATGTGCGTAGCTCGTTTGTCCAGCGAATGGAGGTTTTTCTGGCTGTTCACAGGCTGGGTGAGGTCAATGTGCGTAGCTCGTTCTTAAGTTTCCAGCGAATAGAAGTTATTTGGCTGTTCCCAAACTGGGTGGAGTCAATGTGGATAGCTCGTTTGTAAGTTTCCAGCGAATGGAGGTTATGCTGGCTGTTCTCAGGCTAGGTGAGGTCAAAGTGGGTAACTCGTTTGTAATAAGTTTCCAGCGAATAGAGGTTATCCTGGCTGCTCCCAGACTGGGTGAGGTCAATGTGGGTAACTCGTTTGTAAGTTTCCAGCAAATAGTGGTCATGTTGGCTGTTTCCAGGCTGGGAGAGGTCAATGTGCGTAGCTCGTTTGTAAGTTCCAGCTATTCTTTTTCATTTGAAATGGGCTGTAAGTGAGACGTAAGCCAAAAACAATTTTATTAATGCTTGTTGTATTGACTATTCATTTCATAATTAGGTTATGCAAAATCAAATCCTTTTCAAAACGATGTCCTGCTGTGATCTTCTCAATATTCTCACGCTACGGCAACGTATCAAATATAGTTTTTATTTGTCATAGCGTTTTGCCATGGATATGGCCAAGGTGTGTTTTCATTGAAAACTGCCATCGCAAGTGATTCTATTTTCAGAGTTCGTGCTGATCTAGGCTTCTAGGAACAACATTACATTTGAGAAATTCATTATTTGAGAGAAAACTGCCATCGCATGTGATTCTATTTTCAGAGTTCGTGCTGATCTGGGCTTCTAGGAACAACATTACATTTGACAAATTCATTATTTGAGAGAAAACTGCCATCGCATGTGATTCTATTTTCAGAGTTCGTGCTGATCTAGGCTTCTAGGAACAACATTACATTTGAGAAATTCATTATTGAAGAGCAAGATTATGTTCCGAGAGGGATCTGGTCTTTAGAAAATTAAATACTCTTTGAAAAGGATATTAGATTGTATACAAATAACATGGAGATGATAGATCAGTGGTTGCCAACTAAACGAAGTTGTGGCTTAGTGATCCTCCCTGAGTGGGGTATCTAATAAAATATATTAATTAATAACCCAATAATAAAATAGATCAGCAATGAAGAAAAACTGGCAGCATTGCCTCTCAATAATACATTGTTGCGTCAGATAAAATTTTGACTTTCTACATTTCCAGTTCTCTCTATTAAGTTCTTCCCGATTGTCTTCATCCATCGCGCTCCTTCTTCACACCAAATTCCCATCGTCTCAGCCGCAAACGCTACAAAAATCATTCCTCTTGCCTTTCTATTTGTGTATTTCAAATGCTTTCTAGTTCATGCCATTTCTGCCGCAGGCCCATGAATTATACTTGTCCGATATTCATAGCTGACAGATAATGTGTCGGAACAAGTAAAATCCAAAACCAGACATTGTCCTCTACTCCATGGGATGATAGTAACTCCTGAAGATAACAATAACATAAAACTTTGGGGATTCTTAGGTGTCATGATTACTAGACTACATGACTAATACAAACTTGACATCTAAAGAGGAAACAAGGAATATGTTTTTACTGCAAATTCTGTAGATGTTATCTTGCTATTTGTAGCAAATTATGTAAATGTTATCTTGCACTATTTGTAGCAAATTATGTAAATGTGATCTTGCAGTATTTGGAGCAAATTATGTAAATGTTATCTTGTAGTAATTGTAGCAAATTATGTAAAAGTTATCTGGCAGTATTTGTAGGAAATTATGTAAATGTTATTTTGCAGTATTTGTAGCAAATTCTATAAATATTATCTTGCAGTATTTGCAGCAAATTATGTAAACGTTATCTTCCAGTATTTGTAGCAAATTATGAAAATGTTATCTTGCAGTATTTGTAGCAAATTATGTAAATGTTATCTTGCAGTGTTTGTAGCAAATTATGTAAATGTTATCTTGCAGTATTTGTTGCAGGTTATTTTTTTGAAAAAAAAAATCTAGATATGAATGAATTAATAAATTATGAGTGTGTCTAAATATATAAATCAGAAATTTGTGTGTACCTAATTAGTAGAGTTTGTCTGTTACAATAACACATCCCAAACGGTAGCAGAACGCGAAAAATTGATGGGAATATACCCCCAAATCATGGTCCACGACCCCAGAAAAATTATCAGAACTAAAATATCGGACAGTCATCACGATACGATATTTTTTGGAAGTAACTCAATGTACTGGGGACAAGTATGTATCTATGGTAATAGCGACATGTAGTAGATATTTTTAGAACCCTTTAAGCGGTAAATATTTTTGCTTTCGTGTGTAACCGTTGCCCACCGAAAAGATTCTTCTGGCCCATCAGTTGAGCAACACTGTGAAGATATATGGTTGTCTTTAAAATAAAGTCACTTGCTTTTGGTGATTTATTCAGGGATAATATTTCAAAAGTAATTCGATGCACAACACTGGAATTCAATACTTGACCTGTCTTCACAAATTCAATTTTCAATATTTATCAAAGAGGGTCAGGTGTACGAGTATATAAAGAATGAAAAAGGGTCGTTTAGAGTGGTTAATGCGGCGTTCATTTTAAGACCGCATTTAAGAGTTAAGTTGATTTTATAGTTTGGCTTTAGTAAGATAACAATTTAGTTACGTATACAAGACGTCTGTATACAAGACGTCCTTTGAATCAATTAACGGTTTTTTTATTTATTTATCATTAATATTTTTTTTTACAGCTATTCTAATCTTTATACTATTTTTTCCAGGTTTAAATATTATTTATCTAGGTATTCTAATTATTTTTTACTATTTTTCAGGTTAATGTGTCAACAACCACCGGTTGTTGTACACAATAAAACAATAATAATAATAATACGAGGCCTGAATAATGGAGCAATAGTATTTTGCGAATGGTGCAAGAGTTTTTAGGGATAAACTTCGAGTTTTTACCAAAAAAAAAAAACTTCATCATCGAGGCATGGTCGATCAAAACGTTTTCTAACCTCTCTGGTTTGGGGGACGTTCATCTTAGCGCTTATTATTGATAAAATAAACAAACTTGTTCTTCTCATGAAGTCGCTTATCTCTAAAAAACTATTGCTCCATTCAGATAAAAAACTATTGCTCCATTCGGGCCTTGGGTCGAATCCGTTTCCTGCCTAGAAAGAGTACGGAAAGTGCTAGAGCTCAAAATTTGGTGCTATTTTTATCAATTTTATGCATGGAATGCATAATGACACTTTTGAAATCAGAATCTACGTGTGGTGTTTTTTTCCCGCTTTTTAGCCGTTTTCACGAGCCTGGGCATAAAAAGAAAACGGTAAATACTAAAGATTGATATTTGGTGTCTATTTTTATTTTTTTTAAGATGAATCTCCTTTAGGATCTATTTTCCGTGACGATACCATTTTTTCAACCGCTAATTAGCTGTTGTTTTCCGAATAGAAAGAGCTAGAACTTGAAATTTGGTGCCAATTCATATCAATTTCACTAAGAAATTGAAAAATACAACCTAGGTTGAAGTGTAATATATTGTTGGCCGCTAATTAGCGGTTGAAGGTCGTTTTTGGCGGTTCTGCCTAAAACCAGAATGGAAAGAGCTAGAACTTGAAATTTGGTGCCTATTCATATTAATTTTAAGCATTGAATTCACACTTTAATTGAATTCTAATCTTATTGTTGGCAGCCTATTTTATATAGATAAGAAAAATCATGTGATGTTCACACCAGATTTTTCTTGTATTATCCTAGATCAAAAATATTATATTTCTTCTCGTCCATCATATATGAAGCACACACACACTCCACACTCATGCGAACATACCAACAAGTCGTAAAACAATATACAAGCCACAAGAACAATAACCGCGTCAACAATAAAAACACAAGCGGAACATATCGCTATGATCGTCACAAAAAAGTCACGTCATGTGTGGAACGTCCTCTATCTAATCCTCAAACATATTTTGCCAAGTAAGGCAGAGTTCTTTGCTAAGCCCAGTAGTCACATGTTAACCAGAATTTCGTTAGAAATACGGCTTAGTCATAATCGTAGGTTAGCAGCTGTGGGGCTGTTTGGCAGAGTTCTTTACTAAGCCCAGTAGTCACATGTTCACCAGAATTTCGTTAGAAATACGGCTTAGTCATCATCGTAGGTTAGCAGCTGTGGGGCTGTTTGACAGAGTTCTTTACTAAGCCCAGTAGTCACATGTTCACCAGAATTTCGTTAGAAATACGGCTTAGTCGTCATCATAGGTTAACAGCGGTGGGGCTGCTTGGCAGAGTTCTTTGCTAAGCCCAGTAGTCACATGGTCACCAGAATTTCGTTAGAAATACGGCTTAGTCATCATCATAGGTTAGCAGCTGTGGGGCTGTTTGACAGAGTTCTTTACTAAGCCCAGTAGTCACATGTTCACCAGAATTTCGTTAGAAATACGGCTTAGTCGTCATCATAGGTTAACAGCGGTGGGGCTGCTTGGCAGAGTTCTTTGCTAAGCCTAGTAGTCACATGGTCACCAGAATTTCGTTAGAAATACGGCTTAGTCATCATCATAGGTTAGCAGCTGTGGGGCTGGTTTGCAACAACTCGCCATGAGTTACTTATTGATCATGAAGAATATTCTTCTTCCATAACTTCACCTTTCCCAATTCTATTTGGGGTTGACGTTGCATACCGTAATTCTACCATGCTACAACCCCTTGTTCGGTGCGTACTCTCTTTAACTGTTAACCTTTCCCCGCACGGTTACCATAGCTTGCTTCTCACAGTATCAATTGAAACTGCGTAAAAACTAGCTTTTTGCTGATCTCTCATCTCTCAATGATATCTCATCATTGGTTTGAAGCAGAGTTTATTAAAGGCTGGATGCCCTTCTCCTTGCTTTCTGCATGGGTAATTGAAAAGATATCGTTTCCGACCCTTCCTTTAATAACCTTTTACGACTGACATGGAAGGATAATGCAGTAGCTTCTAACCCTGCCCTTAGTCGCCTTTTACGACCGACATATACGACGGGTGCCATATGGTAATTGTAGAACCTTAGTATATGAACGCACAGACTTGCATATCTTATTGCATAGCACACAATTTTGTGTACATACATGGAAAAAACAAATTCACATGGTATATGGGAGTGCGCAGTGCGCAGCTTACTCAATATAAATATAATACTGCTTATTTATACTGCTCGAATGAGACTAACGAGTCCCTTTACCCCAGCAGTAAGCTTGTACTATTATTGTGATTAAAATCTCAATTAATTGAGAGGATAAAATCCTACCTTGGCTGGGTTTCGAACCCGCGACCTCCTGATTACCAGGCGAGCGCTTGACCACTGAATTACCAAGGCAGGTAGCTCAGTGCTATTAAGAACATGCTGGGTATTTTTATTTCCTTGCATATGGTATGACATTCCACTCATAAAGATGAGTGCATTGCAATAAGATCAGTAAGTAAAAACTTTGGGTGTCCATCACGGAGAGTGATAGTGGTGGAATTGTTGGGTTGTATATTATGCTACTCTGAGTACGCCGGAGTACATGTTGATAATTCCGGCCCCTTCCATGTTCTCCAATAGTGATAAAAATTCCAAATTCATGGGGATGAAATTCCATGAGTTGGTTGAGTTTGTACCAACGCCCTGCTGTTTACGAGTCAGATTTTCTCTGCAGGATTCGTGAAAATCGCAAAAAAAGTGGCTTAACCGCCAACTACACATTCCATTTTGATTAAAATCGATTAAATGTCTGCATGAAAAATAAAATTTGACATATACGAATTACACTGAACGGACAGTCCTCTAAAGGCGCTGGCGAACTATTAGCACAAGAAATCTGTTCTTGGCTTATATACAGGGTGTACACGAGGTGCTTCCCTGCATCACCTTTTCCTGAATATGAATAACTGTTGAAAAATAATAATACAAGAATCGCAGTAAAGCACTGCTCTCCTCTGTGTGCAGTGCTTTACTGCGGCATAAATTTACGCAATTCGTAAATTTAATTGTTATGCAATAAATTTACGAATAATTAGGAAAAAAGAAATAATGTAGCCACCGAGAGGAGCAAGCCAGCTTCACTAGGTGACGGTCCTAAGCCCATGTAAATATAGAAGGTTTGGTGTTAGGAAGGCCATCCAGCCCTTAAAAAAAACTCTGCTTCAAACCAATGAATGATGGGAGATCATCAGCAAAATTTTCTACGAAGTTTCTAATATGGATACTGTGAAAAGCAAACTAGACTTACCGTGCCAGAAAAGAGTTACGGCTAAAGAGAGTAGGCACTGAACAAAAGCAGCATCGACCCCAAACAGAATTGGGAAAGGGTGAAGTTAAAGATGAAGAATTAAGAAATGAAAAGTGATATCTTATTTTTGTTAAAAAAAAAATGTCTTAACGTCTCTTTAACATATATTGGTCATTCGAGACGGGAGTTTTACTCTTCATTCGCAGGAAGCTTGCAAACCAGATACCCATATTGACCTCCCATATTGTCTGGCTAGTGATATATTACTTACAAAGTCATTGTGTACATAAATGATCAATTGAACAAACTCGCTGGAAGTTGCTTAACTTCAGTGATCTAACGGGAACTGTTGTATTCAACGTGCCATAGACGCTGGCTAGTGATATATTACTTACAAAGTCTTTGTGTACATAAATGATCAATTGAACAAACTTGCTGGAAGTTGTTTAACTTCAGTGATCTAACGGGAACTGGTGTATTGAACGTGGCATAGTGATGTCTTACTTACAAAGTCATTGTGTACATAAATGATCAATTTAACAAACTCACCTGCAACAATTAAAAAAAAATCTATTAGCAATAAAAAATTTCTGGTGAATTAACCGATATCGTCAAGAAAAATGGGACTTGGGTATCGATAGAATTATCGAGAAAAGGGACGTATCTGTTGAAAATGTCTCATTAATACGGCCCTGTTGTGTATTAGTGTGAGTGATAGTAATTATTTTTTCTTGGCTAAAATAGTTCCTTATTGAGGCCACTCCCCATTTTACTTCTTAAATCATATTCTTACTGCAGACCTTATAATTCAAAATGAGCCTCTCTTAATGAATTTATACATCAAAATAAAATTCGGGTTTCGTTATACAGGGTGTAACAAGTTTTGGTTTGAACCCCTCTGGCTCCGCCCCTGATTATTTTTTGAAAAAATAAAAATGGAAATATTCCTTATTTTATTGGGACTTTTAATCTTCAAAAAAATATTTGTACCATTCCATTTAAATTTCCCGAGAAATCGACACTTTGTGTCAAAAAAAGCCACTTCCGGGATTCGAACCTGAATACTGATATTACCATTCGAATGGCCATATGCTCTTTGCTCTCCCTAAAAACAAACAGAATTCAAAAATTCCAAGCGGTTCTCGAGTTTTTAGGGGTGGAACGTTTTTTAAAAAACACCCTGTATATCACGGACAAATTTAGTTGAAAATCTCTTTACCCTTGTATTAGAATTTACCTTGCCGTTGGAATATTATGACATTTTTTGACACATTATTATAACCAGTAAATGCAATTTATTTCCTTAGATCTAATGATCACTCCGGCGAAGCAGACAATGAAAATGAAAGGAATGCAAGAGAAGAATATAATAGATTAAACGANAATATCAAATTTTGAGTGTGGGGGGGGGGAGTAATTTTTTCGTGACGATTCCAAAGGTTCATTATTGAAAATAATAACCAATAAATAAAAGGAGAAGTTAGAAACACCAAGATTCTTTTGTCTATATTTGGCTTAACGTCTCTTTAACATCTAGATTGGTCATTCGAGACGGGGGAACAGCCAGCATATCAGCATAAACTCCATCCTCGGGAATCTTGCAGACCAGCTACCCACATTGCCCACTCCCAGCCTGGGTTGGGCCGGAAAAATAGCCAACATCACGAGGGCGTGAGCCCAGGTGAACACCCACATGGTACATCTTCAGTGATCTAACGACTCCAAGATTAGATATATTATTTTAAATGAGCGTCGAGTGGTTCGAATGAAATCATGCACAGAATTAGACGACTTTGAGACGGTAGAGTGTGCGACCTTGTGTTCTATGAACAGTCAATAAACAAAGTCACGAAAAGAAAAAATCAAATTTTGGTGATTTATAGTCTGAATTAGTAGAAAATCTAACACATGTTTCCTTCCTTCTACCAAAAACCTTTTAACTATTTCAAGGACTGGCACTGACACTGGACTACACGAGCATGTAAATTACCAGACAAACTATTATTCAATCAATTTAATTATACATTGGAAATATTATTCAGCAAAGCAATGGAAATAACACATTTGATATCCGATTAATAAAAAAAAAAAAAATACGCAGAATCATTGGAAACGAGGGATTTCTAGGTTTTATGCGAAATTTGAAAATAAAGTATCCAGGATTTTATTTAAATAAAAGAAATCTAAATCTATTGGTCATTTGATACTGGGGTTTTATCGTCTATTCGTTGGAAATTAACAAACCAGCTACCTAAATTTACCTCACCCAGCCTAGATTGGGCCGGAAAAAGTAAAATGCATCACGAGGGCGCAAACCTACTCGGACACCCACTTGCTAAAACCTCGCTGGACTTTGCCTAACCTCAGTTATCTAAAGGTAAATGCTATCTCGATGAAATTTTACGGAAATATCTATTTCTTGCAAAAGAACTTTTCCAAAAAATTCAACGTGCCATAGATATTTGAGAGTTGATTGGAGAAGAAGAATTTCAATTTTTTTTATGCGAAATCTGGATGTATATTAAAATAAATTATTGTACATCCTGAGATAACTTAGCAATCAGAAACTGACTCAACTTAGGGATGTCGATATTATATCGATATTCGGGTTTCAATATAATCAATATTTAATATTGATATTAAGATTTAGATAATATCAATATCGATATTCTTCTTTCGATACGGCAACCTTAACTCAACTTTTAAGAAATGACGAAAAAAAACGTTATCTTCTAATTTCATGGTGGGGGGATATCTTAATTTTTCTGCTGAGCTACATCCTCATCTTATTTCAGAAGGGGTCTAACTCGAAACTTTCCAAAATCGGTTTTTTTGTCCCATGTCTGTGGAAAATATCAAGACGCGTCTAATGGTATGATCAGAATTGAGTAAACTCTTACAGTTTTCGCTAGAGCCAATTTTATTTGTTTCTATACCTACTGCCTTTAATTTGTTTATAGCATGGGGGATCATTATAAACATGGATCTATATGACTGAATTTGGAACAAAGTTAATACAGTAGATAATTCAGACATTCTATAGAGTGACCGAGAAATTCTATAGAATGCGGGACGCTTTTAGTCCAAATATTAAAAAGTTTCTTTATTTTACACTTTGCCTATTCATTTTATGAAATGACTAAGCATTCTATATATCTATAATCTATATAATGTCTAACTTGTTATTAGTCATAGTATATATAATTGCGCATCTGTAAACTAGATCGGCCAAGGAAAAACTTATTTCAATAGTTATTTGCTTGATGTAGAGAAGTTTTTAAGGCGATGCATGGCCGTAAACGTTTCCTAAGCTCCTTATTTGTGGGGAGGGGGTAGTAAGGAATATAACAAAATAACATATTAGCACATAGTGTACCTACTTTGACGATTGTTCTATACCCCCCACCAGAGAGGTTAGGAAATATCTTTACGACCATGCCCCGCCTAAAAAACCATATAAATATAGCTTGACTAATACGGTCTGAAGCATTCTACAGAATGTCTAGTCAATGTATGAAATATTCTTTTGTTTCATACATTGCCTACTCTTTGTAGACATTCTATAGAATGACGGATTTCATACATTGCCGGTAACATATATTATACTCGTTTATTCTATTAGTATGAATTTTGCACCTCAGAGGGCTGTTCTCGGCACGATTCACCTATTAACACTTCATAGGCAATGCATAGGTAAGATCTGCCAAGAGTTGTTAAAAAACCTATAATTTTTATGTCATACACAACACTCTGATCAATTGAATTGAACTTTGCAACAAGTCAGGAAGCAAGCAAGGCAAACACAAATTGCAGGTCCGCAGCCACACTCGTGTGTCGCAACAACTCTTGCAAGGATCGTGTGAGCCAGCGTCTATAGCACCAGTTCCCGTTGGATCACTGAAGTTAACCAACGTCCAGCGAGGTTAAACCATGTGGGTGTCCACGTCGGTTCGCGATCCTGGCTATTTTTCCGGCCCAAACCAGGCTGGGTGAGGTCAATGTGGGCTTGGATTGCAGGTTTCCAGCGAACGGAGAATTGTCTCGAATAACCAATAGATGTTAAAGAGACGTTAATTCAAAAAAGATGGAGTTTTTTTCGTTCTCAAAACCAGACCCGGCGAGAGGGGAGGCCTCTTCTCAGAAGTCCAGTGTAAGTTATCCAACAACTATATCAACCAATGACAAAATTTTGGTCACTTTTCTGTTTGATCAAATACAATAGCGAATTTAATAAAATATATTTGTTGATCACACTGTTTGAAGTCAAAAAGTGACCTTTATTCTACTTATTATACCCCCTTACAAACACACAATGATTTTAGATGTTGGTGTAATAGCTACTCCTATAGCTACCTGGGAAAGTTGTGATTATATGAAATCATTCCATTAAACTTGGGATCTCATTTAAGCTACGGATGTCAATATTATATCCATTATATTAAGTATCTATATTCGGATTTCCATAAAACCGATATTTTATATCGATATTAATTATTTCAATACAGAATATCGGTATCGAAACAAAAAAATGAGGGGGGGGGTGCTTCCCGTGACGATTCCAAAGCTTCATTTTTGGAAATAATAAACCAAAATATTAACTTACCTATGTCAGAAATTACGCTGCTTTTCTGATAGGGCTGTCGATATTTATATCGATAATAAGACTTCTAATATATCGGATATTTTATATCGATATTCGATCATCCGATATCACTGAACTATATTAAGCTTTCGATAATATCAATATCGATATTCTTCTTTCGATACGACAACCCTGCATCAACCTTGGGATTTGGTTTAAGCCATTACTTAAGAGGCATCTTGTACACTTTGCCGGAAATGATAATATTCAACCGGGATACATTGTATGTTAAACATGGGATTGTTTTGAATCTGTAAATTCCAATTTTGGACATATTGAAAACCAAATTTGTTCAACACACACACACCAAGCGAACATTAAAATAGCATACAAGTATTGAGAACAATAAATCACCCACATAATTTCCTCACGCAGCGCGGGCGGGTTTGTAACCTAAAAGTATCTATTGTTTACAGAATTTATTTAGAAATACAGCTCATGATTCTTAGAAGCAGATCCTGGAGTTGTAAAGGGTACAGACTAAGCGGTGACAGTGCCGTAACAGGCAAGTGATTCGTTTAGCAGAACTAAAAATATTCTTCCAGGAACATGCATGTTCATAAGAGACGGGCACGTGACAGTGCATCACTGTGACCTCGGAATGTCGATATTATATCGATAATATTGATATTCGATATAATCGATATTCTATATTTATATTAAAATTTCGATTATATCGGTATCGAAACAAGAAATATTAAGGTACCTACGTCAGAAATTACGCTGCTCTGCTGCTAGGGCTGTTGATATTTACATCGATAATATCTAATATCGATATTAAGCTTTTGATGTTATCAATATCGGTAATATCGATATTCTTTTTTTGAAACGGTAAACTTACTGTGAGCTCACGATCAGCGAGAATTAATTGCCGGTACTGTCACTGTTTAGTAGAGTGAATACTCCTTCTAAGTCTGGATAATGGATATTTATGTGTACAGTGTACTTTCTTCTTTTGTTGAAACAAATTAGTGTCAGTCGTTAACACACCGAGCAGAGCGTATTTTGGGGTTTCCTGTGCGGGCGGGTGTGCAGCGTACAAGATTTACCTTCTCTGGTAGTACTGTTTCATAACAGTGTGGAGAAATTGAACTGCAGACTTTGTTGTTCCAACAATAATGGGCTACAGCGATCACAGAAAGATTTCATTTGTTTTTTTTTCTAGAGAAAACTTTGCGGGTGAGTAATTGTATAGGTATGCCGTATCGAAAGAAGAATATCGATATTAGCGATATTGATATTATCGAAAGCTCAATATCGATAAGTTATATTATCGGATCGATCGCATATCGATATAAAATATCGGTTATATCGAAACCTTAATATCGATATTCGATATTATCGATATAAATATCGACAGCCTTAGTAGCAAAGAAGCGTTATTTTTTATGTAGGTATCTTAATATCGATATAAAATATCGATACTTAAAATTAAAATATAAAATTCATCTTACTACGTTTTTTATTCATGTTGGATAAAAATAAAATGTTTTGACTAAAGTTTTCATTTAATTAAAACTATAGTTTTGTATTAAAAGATTTTTGGAAACAATCAATTTTAGCAAAAAAAAAAAATTGAAAAAGAATAAAGAAAGATACATCTACAAATTTCGATATTAACGATATTAATTCGATATATCATTATTCGATATTAACGATATTAATTCGATATATCATTATTCGATATTAACGATATTAATTCGATATATCATTATTCGATATTAGCGATATTAATTCGATATATCATTATTCGATATTAATGATATAATAAAGTTACATTTTCTCTGCAACATTTTCTTATGAAAATACTTTCCCCCGTTTTAATAGATCATCATCGAAAATCCTTACATTTAACAAAGATTTCATTAGCTCTATAGAGAATGAGTCTACAGTGCATTTAACAAAGAAACATTAGCTCTATAGAGAATGAGTCTACAGTGCATTTAACAAAGAAATATTAGCTCTATAGAGAATGAGTCTACAGTGCATTTAACAAAGAAACATTAGCTCTATAGAGAATGAGTCTACAGTGCATTTAACAAAGAAACATTAGCTCTATAGAGAATGAGTCTACAGTACATTTTAAAAAGATTTCATTGGTGAATGAGTCTACAGTACATTTAAAAAAGATTTCATTGGCTCTATATATAGAGAGAATGAGTCTAAAGTACATTTAACAAAGGTTTCATCATCTCCATAGAGAGAAAACTTACATGTGCGGCATAGAAAACTTCCACACAGAGTGTATGGACAAATTAATGTTGAATCCAGCACTATAATTTATTGCAAATAAAATTCCAGAAGCTAAATGAGATTCTCGAACAAGACACGATTTGGTGATATTGTCTTTCCATTGTGCATACCAAATAATAAATTAGAATAAAAAACACAAAGATTCAGCAAACGGAACAGAAATTATATACATACCACTATTATACAAATGAGAAGTTAGTTGATGCCACGAGGAGAGAAGCTAACACCGTTAATATATTCAATGGCTATATAGTGGAAAGACGATCTCTCCTCCGTGGGTTCGAGCCCAGCCAACACATGGAATTTCATCCTTATGTATCCCGTGGATAGGCGGACTTAAAAAGAATACTTCCTAGGCATTCAAGTCCATGCCGGTTATAAAAGAGGACTAAGGGCAGGGTCGGAAACGATATTTTTCATTACGCAATCAGAAAGCAAGGAGAAGCTACTGCAGTAGCCTTAAAAATACTTTAGTATCAACAACTCATGGCGAATTGTTGCAAACCAGCCCCACAGCTGTTAAACTTTGATGATGGATTTGAAATATTTACCACTATTGGAGGACATGGAAGGGGCCGGGATCAATATCTAGTCCGGCGGCGGCGTCCTCAGAGTAACATAATATGCTGCCAAGACTTTCTCTAATGAGTCAGTCAGTCAGTCAGTATACAACTGAGTTCTGAGTTTTATTAGTATAGATGTTACCGGCAATGTGTATAATTCAGACATTTTATAGAGTCACCCTAAATAATTTCTTTATTTCACACTTTGCCTAGTATTTTATAATATCAACAGACATTCTATATAATATCTAAATTGTTATTAGTCATAGTATAGAATGCGTATCTGCAAACTAGATTAGCCGAGGAAAAACTGATCTCATAGTTATTTTCTTGAGGCAGAGAAGTTCTTAAGGCGAGGCATGGCCATAAAACTTCTCCTAACCTCCCTGATTGAGGGACGGAAAGTAGTAAATACAATACTAAGGAATAATACAAAATAACATATTAGGACATAGTGATGTATTAGGGTACCTACTTTGATGTTTGTACTATACACCCCTCCCACTAACCAGAGAGGTTAGGAAACGCCTTTACGGTCATGTCTCGCCTAATACACGCCTTTTCACATCAACTAAGTGAATTGCCTACGTTTACTATTATTACTGCCCATACGGTGATTTTAGATTAAATAATAAAAGAGGGGCTTGTAAATTCCCCCCCCCCGGCCCGGATTTTCTGTCTACGGCCCTGACTTTGACTAAAACAGTCTCAGTCATTCTACAGAATGACTATTCAATTAATGAAATATTATTATTTTTTCATACATTGCCTACTCTTTATAGACACTCTATAGAATGGCGGACTTCAATCATTGCCGGTAACCGGTAACATACTCTTAGATCAGTCAAAATAAGCTACACTAGCATTTAATATAAATAGACCCTGTCACTCACTCGATACCTTTGTGCGATAATTTTTGGAACATAGCCGTGAGATGCATTTATGTGTTTGTGCATGTTTTTTCAAGGTCCGAATATTTAATGTTTAATAAAGTGTTTACATTTGATTCGCTGTCTAAGTAAACTAATAGTAAGTGCATTTAATTTCATCTGTGCAGCCGCAGACCCATGAATATCATTCGTATGGTTTTACGTGGAAAATTTAAATCGAATAAAAGAGTTAATATCAATAAAAGCACAAGATTAGTTTTGAAAGAACCATTAAATGAAAAGGCGATGAAACTAAGAAATCATTTAATTCTGTTCAAATGGTGATTGAAGGATGAATCAACGTTTGACGTATTAATAGCAGAGAGTGCATCACACTCGACTTGCAACAGGGAGTGTGGCGGGTTCAAAACCAGGTCCACTCAAACAGTTGATAAAGGTTATTTTTTCCATCTCAGCTCTCAGCATGTGGAGGACAATTGTGTATCTATGATAAGAGCGACAAGTGGAAGTATTATGGGGTACACGTAGTTCGCAGCATGATGAGTACAATTGTGTAGCTATGATAAGAGCGACAAGTGGAAGTATTATGGGGTACATGTATAGGATGATGAGTACAATAGTGTAGCTATGATAAGAGCGACAAGTGGAAGTATTATGGGGTAAATGTAGTTCGCAGAATGATGAGTACAATTGTGTAGCTATGATAAGAGCAATAAGTGGAAGTATTATGGGGTAAATGTAGTTTTCAGGATGATGAGTACAATAGTGTAGCTATGATAAGAGTGACAAGTGGAAGTATTATGGGGTAAATGTAGTTCGCAGCATGATAAGTAAAATTGTGTAACTATGATAAGAGCGACAAGTGGAAGTATTATGGGGCAAATTTAGTTCGCAGCATGATAAGTACAATTGTGTAACTATGACAAGAGCGACAAGTGGAAGTATTATGGGGTAAATGTAGTTCGCAGCATGATAAGTACAATTGTGTAACTATGATAAGAGCGACAAGTGGAAGTATTATGGGGTAAATGTAGTTCGCAGCATGATAAGTACAATTGTGTAACTATGACAAGAGCGACAAGTGGAAGTATTATGGGGTAAATGTAATTCGGAGCATGATGAGTACAATTGTGTAGCTATGATAACAGCAACGAGGGGAAGTATTATGGGGTAAATGTAGTTCGCAGCATGATGAGTACAATTGTGTAACTATGATAACAGCAACGAGGGGAAGTATTATGGGGTAAATGTAGTTTGCAGCATGATGAGAACAATGGTGTAGCTATGATAAGAGCGACAAGTGGAAGTATTATGGGGTACATGTTCGCAGTATGATGAGTACAATTCTGTAGCTATGACAAGAGCGAGAAGTGGAAGTATTATGGGGTAAATGTAGTTCGCAGCATGATAAGTACAATTGTGTAACTATGATAAGAGCGACAAGTGGAAGTATTATGGGGTAAATGTAGTTCGCAGCATGATGTGTACAATTCTGTAGCTATGACAAGAGCGACAAGTGGAAGTATTATGGGGTAAATGTAGTTCGCAGCATGATAAGTACAATTGTGTAACTATGATAAGAGCGACAAGTGGAAGTATTATGGGGTAAATGTAGTTCGCAGCATGATAAGTACAATTGTGTAACTATGACAAGAGCGACAAGTGGAAGTATTATGGGGTAAATGTAGTTCGCAGCATGATAAGTACAATTGTGTAACTATGACAAGAGCGACAAGTGGAAGTATTATGGGGTAAATGTAGTTCGCAGCATGATAAGTACAATTGTGTAACTATGACAAGAGCGACAAGTGGAAGTATTATGGGGTAAATGTAATTCGGAGCATGATGAGTACAATTGTGTAGCTATGATAACAGCAACGAGGGGAAGTATTATGGGGTAAATGTAGTTCGCAGCATGATGAGTACAATTGTGTAACTATGATAACAGCAACGAGGGGAAGTATTATGGGGTAAATGTAGTTCGCAGCATGATGAGTACAATTGTGTAACTATGATAACAGCAACGAGGGGAAGTATTATGGGGTAAATGTAGTTTGCAGCATGATGAGTACAATTGTGTAACTATGATAACAGCAACGAGGGGAAGTATTATGGGGTAAATGTAGTTCGCAGCATGATGAGTACAATTCTGTAGCTATGACAAGAGCGGCAAGTGGAAGTATTATGGGGTAAATGTAGTTCGCAGTATGATGAGTACAATTCTGTAGCTATGACAAGAGCGGCAAGTGGAAGTATTATGGGGTAAATGTAGTTCGCAGCATGATAAGTACAATTGTGTAACTATGATAAGAGCGACAAGTGGAAGTAGTATGAGGTAAATGTAGTTCACAGCATGATGATATCGAAATAATTTTAAAATACAATACATTGTAATGTAATGCTATAATGCACACTATTTTTTTTATTATGACAACAAAAAAATTGACAGGAGTAAGATGAGGCCGTTTCCTCACTTATCAACATTAATAATTCATTTTAATGTNCCCCCCCCCCCCCCCGATTGTAATTGTAATGTGGTGTAAGTTAGTATATTCTCTGCTTTGATACACCCTGTTTGGGGTTACTTGATAAATTGTTCAAACTCATCAGTTCTCCATTTGTGTTCCCACATCACATCAATATATTCAATTTCATTGGCATTCATATTTGGAATGGTCTTGCATTTCAGATATGTAAGCACTAATCACTGGACAACACTAGTGGATCAATATGATCAGTTGTTCACCTTAGTGATGGAGTCATTAATAAAAAAAAATATCTTAATCAATTTTTTTTTTGAAATTCTACAGGGATCACTAAAACTAAAACTACCACAGTACAACATTAAAATATACCACATCTACAGGGATCAATAAAACCAAAACTACTACAGTACAACATTAAGGTATATCACATCTACAACGATCAACTAAAACTACCACTTGTCAATTAGGAGAATATAGTTTTATAATTTGATGAAATTCATAAATGGAGTCTCCCGACTTGGTGGGGCGACTCCACCCCGCCAAGTGAAAAAAAAAACGTTGACTACGTCATAGCTTACATTTTCGATCAGCTACTTCCAGGAGAAAAACGACAAACCTTGGGATAACTATTTCCCACGTATAGGGCGAGCTTAAAGACGAACAATACGAGTAAAGAGTTTCAAAAAATCGGTCAAGTCAAATCGGAGATATAAGCTTCAGAAAAATTCATCACTCTTTTCTCTCTTCGTGTTCTGCTGCTGCTTCTTTGATGTTAACGCACCTGCAGCCAAAAATACACAAAGTGTGGTCACCTTTGTGTTTGATCAATTAGAATTAAATAACTGAAGTGACAAAATTTGGCATCATGACAAAAAGTGTGATAGTACCTTTACACCTTTGTGACATGGAAGGAAGGTACTTGGCTTTTGAATCCAATCATCGTGATGCTGGGTGTGGTGAGGGTAGTTGGTTTGTAAGTTTCCAGCGAATAGAGGTTGAAAGACGTTAAGCAAAACAAATCTGGTTGCTCTCTTTGTGTATCTTTGTATTGTCTGCTCTTTTTGTTAGTGTTGATATCGCCGGATTTTGTAAATTTTATAATTAGGTATTTTGAAGCAAGCATTGACTTACCCGCGGTAGTAAGATTAACAAATAGCCGGCGTCTAATATGGCGTTCAATATACCAATTTCCAGTTAGATCACTGAAGTCCAGTCCAACTCATGCTGTGGGTGAGGTCAATGTGGGTAGTTGGTTTGTAAGCGAATAGAGGGTAAAACCCTCGTTCGAATGACCAATAGATGTTAAAAATACGTTAAACCAAAAAAAAAAAAATTAGCTGTAATTTTTATATTAACCTGTTAGTGTTGATATCGCCGGATTTTGTAAATCTATAATTAGGTATTTTGAAGCAAGTATTGACTTACCCGCGGTAGTAAGATTAACAAATAGCCAGCGTCTAATATCGCGTTCAATATACCAATTTCCAGTTAAATCACTGAAGTCCAGTCCAACTCAGGCTGTGTGTGAGGTCAATGTGGGTAGTTGGTTTGTAAGCGAATAGAGGGTAAAACCCTCGTTCGAATGACCAATAGATGTTAAAAATACGTTAAACCAAAAAAAAAATTAGCTATAATTTTTATATTAACTATTATACCATAATTATATTGCGAGGATGAGACTGAGGTGTCCGTTACCCCCACAGTCCAAATAGAGGTCTTATTTATTTTCATGTTTAATGTTGTTACTGTTACACCTTTTGCTTTGAGTTGTGATGCTTTTGAAGTTTCTCCTGCCGTGACGATGATGTTGACAATCGTTACTGTTACACCTTTTGCTATTAGTTGTGATGCTTTTGAAGTTTCTCCTGCCGTGACGATGATGTTGACAATCGTTACTGTTACATCTTTTGCTATTAGTTGTAATGTTTTTGAATTTTCTGCTGCCGTAACGATGATGTTGATAATCGTTGATTGTCTCTTTGGTGCAGCTTGAAGTTCTTTGCTCTTTTTGATAGTGGTTGCTGTATTTTGAAGCAACCCACGGTATAACATTAACAATAACATCTATGGCTTACAGCAAAACTCTTTTGTGATTATGTCAAGAGTCCTCGTACCGTGGCTTTGTTTCTCCATACTTGGAACAAAGACATCAAGTATGCATCTGCCAATTGCACAGGTACTCATGTCTTATTGTCGACCAACCGCAGACTGTTGTTCCGTTCAGAAAATCTTTTCAATAAATGCTGATGCGCTGATCAAGTTCCAATTCATAATAATTATTTTAATCGAATGGTATGTTCCTTATTAATCAATAAGGGTACCTATGTTCTTACTAAGGAAACGCGATAGACATGTCGTAGGAATAAAGAGCTAACAGAGATGGTGTATACTTAGAACTTCAAAAGAATATTTAGCTAGCGTCAATGGCACCAGTTCCTGTTAGATCACTGAAGTTAAACAACGTCCAGCGAGGTTTTAATTGATGGGTGGCTACGTACGTTCAAACCCTAGTGATACTGGCTATTCCCGTTCCAAACCAGGCTGATGTTTTGACATTTTCTCTGTATGTAGTATTAGTCATGCATTTTAGGCCGCCTTGCGTAAACAATAACACTGATACAAAAAAATGGCTGACGTCCGCACACATGGCCAACTTTGTCAATTCATTCATTTAATAGTGGTATCATGGTATGTGATGGTTGCCAGATGTATGAAAGGAGTATAGTGTTTTCTACTGCTAAAGTGTTTATCTGTTCTTGAAGACTAATAATTGACATGGACCCCTCGAACTATGACAATCACTGTAATATAAACACTGTAAGGTCAGTAACACAAGAGTTTCAAACATTTTATAGCAGAGCTACTTTCTGTGTTATTTTACACCATCAGTTCAGCAGATGGACTCGGCCCGTAAGGATGTCACCCTCAAATAACTTCTTAAGTAAGTTAGCAAGTCATAACTAAATTGGAAGAAATTACGCCTTCTGTTGACAATAGTACAGGGTGGGCTAAAAGTCACCATGGGGTTTAAAAATTTAATAACTTTTTGGTTTATATATATATATATATATTTTTTTTTTTCAGAATTTTAAGAAATCAAAATGTGTAGTCCATTGAAAGCTACATTAGCTTGCTGCTTTATTTTAGTAGCCATGTTCCTGGGTGGTAGCTTCGGTGAGTAATTTGAAATTCCGTTTCCCACAGTTAAAAAGTGATGTAAAAATTTTTTTTGTTAAATTCTACAATCATCTTCACTTGTCACAATCTAAAAAGAAAAAAAAATTGCTATCCAATGCAAAAAAAAAAAAAAAATGGAACGGAAAACCGTACTAGACTTTCTCTTCCTTAATCATTCCATCAGACTACCACCGAATGCAGATTTTGTTCTTCTAAAGTTTTAAGGTTTTTAGTTATATATTTTAGTTATTGTTATATTTCTATTTTCTGTTGATGTTGACCATTCTTTTAAAAAGATTNTGAGTAGTTATTGTAATAGCGACAAGTGGTAGCATTATTGTTAGTAAAGTGTAGCTTTATTTATGAAGTGAGGCCCACAAAAGTGTGATATAATAACACAAAGGAATATACATTACATTACTATCAGATCAGGTGGACTCGGCCCGAGGATGTCACACTTAAATAACATCTTGCGATCTCAAATATGACCTATTTTCACTATGGTATAGTAATTGGATTAAAATATAATATGTTTAACTAGCTGCTTCGCCCGTGCTTCGCTACGATTCTTATATTGCTATTTTTGTTTTTCAGGGACAATGGAAATTTGGAAATGGGGGGGGGGGTTATTTGTTTGTGTCCACCCTGTATATTGCAAACATTAAAAATCAAGATTTAAACTTTTCACCAGGCATCTTAGAGGCACGGCCATTCTTACTTTTTAGTTTACCTATTCCCGGTTTCGAACTCATAACTTTGGAATGGCTTGCACTACCTTTGTAGAAACTGTCCTAAAACAAGGACTAAACAGTCACCTAAAACCTAAAACTTTCTCGCTTTGAGTTGATATGTTGTCGCCACAAAACTGAAAATATCAGACAGTCACTGACCAATTTTGGAGCAGTAATTAGAAATTTGGTCGTAACTCGTAACTGGAAAACGGCTTGACTTATTTTAGTTCTGATACTTTTCCATGATTTTGGGGGTATCCATTCCCATCAATTTTTCGCTATCTGCTACCGTTTGGGTTGTGTGGTATTGTAACATACATAGGTAGATAGATACACACAAATTTCTGATTTATATATATACGAGTAGATATGGAAATGTCCTTGGAGACTAAATTTTCTTTCTTGAAAAGGATAATATTTAATTTTAATTTTCGTCATACGACTTTTTCATTTGAGAGAATTGAAATTTTCAATAAATCCTCTTTCACCATGCTGAGGCCAGACAAGTCTAGCTTGACAAATTATTCTTTCTCTATCTGAGCACCCTTTATTAATCTCTCACAAAATAAACATGACTTAAATGTGTTAAGCGGAGCCTTTTAGTAATAAGATATGTACTTTGTTTAATACTCTTATAAGATTTGCAGACGACTTGGCGGAAAAGTTATTTTTATTTGCTTGAACAACTTCCATGTTTTTAGAGGATTATCTAAAAAATTAAATAGGATTAATGGCTTTCGCTGATCCGCAACATTTTAAGCTTTGTGAGAGAATAATAGGTTTTTATATTTCTGGTGTGAAGATTAGAGATTCTTTCGGGTGGCCTCCTTCAATTTAATAATTCAATTCAATAGTTTAAGCATCGTGTCGATGGTAGCCAGGTCGATGAGACAGCAGTTCCAGATAAGTTATAGTCTACTGCTAAAGTTTATAATTGTCACCATATACATCTGTTCTTGGAGGCTGATTATTGACATGGGCCACTAGGAACCATAACGATCACTGTAATATAATTACATCAGTAATACAAGAGTTACAAACATAATGATATTACAGAGTTGTTTTTTGTGTTATTTTACACAATCACAGCTCAGGTGGACCCGACCCGTGAGGATATCACCCTCAATTAACTTCTTACAATCTCAAGTATGATTTACTTTTCCTCATGAAAAGTTAGCAAGTCATAAATGGATTTTTTTTTTCGGGATGTTTGTGATTCCCAAGGTTCATTATTGAAAATTATAAACCAAAATGTTTTCCATTATAATTAGGTAAGTGTTAGTTGACTTTTACACCATCAGTTAGAGCTGTATATACCAAACACTGTCAAATAATTACAAAAGCTTCCTTTTGGTTTGGTTTGATTACCTCTAGGTGAACCATGTCACATGTGTATCTCCACGGATCACATGACATGACAATGAAAGTGCCACCCATCCGCATTAGGATACAGGGTGTAACATGGACAGGGTGTAACATGGACCTTCTTATAATTCAAGCAATGATCTAAAATCATTGAGAGACACGACATTTGCTCATCACCTGCAAACTACAATTGTTAAGCTGTCCAAATACTGCGATGTTACTCCAGGGGCGGACTGAGCCACAGGGCAATGGCCCCCGGTGCGCCGGGGACCCATTGGGGGAGAGGGCAAAAATATGTGGGCCCCTTTGGGCCCCAGCTCATTGGGGGACAAAAATATAAAAGAAAAATACATGTAAAATATGTGCGAGAGAAAATATGTGGGCCTCAGTTCATCTCAGGGCATTATTATGAAAGCAAAATACATGTAAACTATGTGCGAGAGAAAAATATGTGGCCCCAATGAGCCTCCAGCTCACGAAAGAAAAATGTGGGGCCCTTCATCCAATATGCCCGGGAGAACCCCGGAACTCTAGTCCGCCCCTCTGTGTTACTCTCTGTATCTTCTCATAATACAACATGATATAAAATCAATGTGCTAATGTGACGCATTTGAATCATATGGTTCAAACGGAAATTTCAAAAAGTTTGTGAAAAATCGCAAAAAAAAAAAAAAAAAAAAAAAAAAANAAAAAAAAAAAAAAATGTATATTAAATATCTCCATCAGAAACCATTTACGGGCATATACGAGTATAATTAGAGAAGGAAATTTTTACTTCCTTAATTGATAATGAGCCGATCTACATACAAAAGACATCTGTCTTGTATAGATCCAGGGTCCAGGACTGTGGAGGGTGCTGATTTTCAAATGTCATGGCTATACTGGGTGAGTCATTTTAGAGGACATAGTCAAATATCTTGGAAACCGTTAGAGATAGGTGCAATACAAACCCTCCTTATTTTTTGGGGGGTGGAGGAGTGGGGGATTTTTAATGGTGAGCAAGAAATTTTTCTCCAAGGTCACCTTCAAAGTTATTTTAACGTCAACTATGTTTGACTTTTAGTGGAACCCTGTATATTTGATTGTGGTATTGAAATTTGTATTAAAAAAGAAATATTTACTTAAATATTTTTCGATTTGACTTACAGTTTTCGAGATTAACTTTGACGTGGTAAGTAGATATCTCTTACCACGTCAAAGTTAATCTCGACATTTGCAGCAATACGGTACGCCTATTTCGGAAATATTTATGCAAAACACCTTGATGTTTCATTAAGATTAACACATTTATGCCCAAATATATCAAAATGGGCGTGCCAATAATATTTCAAATCTCTTACTCAGAGCGCGTCAATGTAAAAATTATCTCGAAAACTGTCAAATCGAAAAAAAATTAAACAAAAAATATTTATTTTAATTTTAATGCCACATTAAAAAGTATTTGGTTCTCTTTAAAAAACTAAGTTGACATCAAAATAACCTTGAAGGCGACCTTGGAGAAAAATTTCAAGGTCACCATTAAATTTTCCCTCAAAAAATTAGAAGCGTTTGTATCGAACGTTTTCTTCTTATCATCTCTAACGGTTTCTGAGATATTTGACTATATACTTTAAACTGGACATGATTGACAGTGTCTGCCACAAAAAAAGATCAAATTTTCCATTATTTTGAGTAAGCATTGTGGTGTTTGGAAATTCAAAAAATGTAATTGATAAGATATATTTAATGGACTCAGATTATTAAGATAAGATAACACACTCTACAATTTTATAAGATTAAATGTAATAGATACATGTGTACAAAACAGATTAGGTCAGGGTGAACTTTCAGCATTTCAAGTATTTATGACCGTTTTGCTTTCTTGACCATCCACAACGCCAAGAGTCCCAATCAATGCCAATAAAAACTACATGAAACTTTACGCCCTAATATGAAAACAACTGATGCTTTCGCTTTATTTAAATCCACAGGCATATAGTTTGTACTAATGATCTGATTATGCAGTTCGCTATTGTTCAAGATGCAAATGCAGTTATATGCACTTGAATTCATTATAATAATTTGATGCATTTATTGCACACAATCCAATTGGATCAGTAATAAGGAAAATAATTTGATATTGAACTAGATTGGAGAAAAATATAGATCTCAGTGAAATGACAGAAAGAACAGATGGGAGCAAATTATTCGAGGCCTCAGTGAGAAGAAAGAAAAACACATCATCAGTATAAATTATAGAACTCAGTGAAAATTTGGGATGGCAGACAGAACAGATGGGAGCATATTATTTTCGGCCTCAGTGAGAAGACAGAAGAACACATCAGTATATATAAAGTATAGATCTCAGTGAAAAGATGGGAAGACAGAAAGAACAGATGGGAGGAAATGATTTTAGGCCTCAGTGAGAAGACAGAAAAATACATCAGTATAAAGTATAGATCTCAGTGAAAAGTTGGGAGGACAGAAAGAACAGATGGGAGCAAATTATTTGAGGCCTCAGTGAGAAGAAAGAAAAACACATCATCAGTATAAATTATAGAACTCAGTGAAAAGTTGAGATGACAAAAATAACAGATGGGAGCAAATTATTTTTGCTCCCATCTGTTATTTATATACAAATAATAGGACAGAACAGAACGGAGCAAGTTTTAAGAAGCATTCACACTACACAGTGAAAGTGTCGGGAACAGTGCTCTCTTCACAGTGATTTCAAATTATCACGGATGTACGTGATATTCTCCGTATCTGGGCACACAAGTTTACTGTCTGAGCACGGAGCAAACACTGACGGGTGTTATTAAAATCACTGTGAGATCACCGTCACTGACACTTTCACTGTGTAGTGTGGATGTTCCTTTATACTTGTATCTCAGTGAGAGGCCCCAGTGAAGGTTTAAGCAGATAATGAGCAAATTAAGAAGTTGAGAGTACAGAAAAAGGAGTACGGAAAAAATGATCATAGGTTTTAGTTGGAAACACAGAAAGGGAAGATCGGAGCTAAGAACATACATACTACATAGATTGCTTAGTAACATTGAGACGAGCATGTTATAGATAAAAGTTTCTCTATTCAGAAGGAAACGAACCTAATAGGAATTTGAAATAGGTTTGCCGTATCGAAAGAAGAATATCGATAAGCGATATTATCGGACGGTCGAATAAAGATATAAAATATCAGTTATATCGAAAGCAAAGTAGCGTAATTTTTGACGTGGCTACCTTAATATTTTTGTTTGTTTCGATACCGATATTTTTTTCGTTACTATCGAAAATTAACATCGATATAAAATAACGATCATATCGAAACCCGAATATCGATCGTCGATATATAATATCGACATCCCTACTTTGAAAACCTAATATCTTCTTGCGATTTCTAAGTACCTATATACCTAGCTTTTGCCATACCCACTATTAGGAAAAATTGACGAGGACATCATCCGAAGTAAATTTTGTTCAATGATCAATGATTCTTCTAAATAGCGCCTCTGGGGAGCAAGCGCCGTGATTGTATGTTAGACAATACAATAGAAATAGAATTATCATTGTAATCTTAATTCATAATTACAAATTACAATAATAAAATAAAAGAACAATAACACAAGATACACTGGCGAACATAAAAATGGAAGCACTGTGTTTTTTAATATGGATAAGGCGACATTATTGTGTGATCAAACAGATGAAACCTTTTTTCTCCGGATGAAATCAAGTTGGCTATCTCAGAACCGCTCAAAAGAAATGTAGAACAGAGATGGTTCTCAAACTTTTTCGTCCGCGTACTCTCTGGACAGCCAGGTCTATTCCTGCGAACCCCCAGCATTAGGAATATAATTAGGATGATGTGAAAACCATGAACTTTCAAGTTTCGAAAAGGAGTAGTACTCAAATTTTGCAAGACGTTCATACAATAAAATCTTGAGCAAAAACAGTGCCCGAATTCATCTTGTAAGTCTAGACTTCCCTTTCAAAGTTGCTAATTTTTCGACAAATTTGATTTTCAAGAAATCGACGTTGAATCGAATCGACTTTGAGTATTTGTCTATAGTTTTAAAAGTTATTTCGGATATCATTCATTTTCAAATTTCAATTGCCTGGTCACAGGTCTTTGATTACCGCATTTTGTTGGACAATTTTTGGATTTTTTGGAATCTTCAGGAAATTGCGCTTCTTCGAAGATGGGCAAATAGGGGATTTATTCCTACCAGGATGTTCTATTTCTCAGACACTCATCAGTGATGTTCTATTTCTCAGAAACTCATCAATGATGTTCTATTTCTCAGACACCCATCAGTGATGTTCTATTTCTCAGACACTCATCAGTGATGTTCTATTTCTCAGACACTCATCAGTGATGTTCTATTTCTCAGACACTCATCAGTGATGTTCTATTTCTCAGACACTCATCAACGATGTTCTATTTCTCAGACACTCATCAGTGATGTTCCATTTCTCAGACACTCATCAGTGACTCACATATTCATCGCTCTTACCACCACCAATATCTCTCAAAACACGCCAAAATCTCTCGAAACTCAAATCACACACATACAAATTATCCTTAGGCAGCGTCTATGTCACGTTGAATACACTAGTTCCCGTTGAATCACAAAAGTGGGTGTCCACGTAGATGTTAGCACTTAATCCGCCCAACGCAGCCCGGATGAGGTCAATGTAGGTAGCTGGTTTTCAGGTTTCCAGCGAAACGTATGTCCACGTAGGTTGCGCCCTCGTGATGCTGTCAATTAATCCGGCCCAGCCCAGGCTAGGTGAGGTACTAGTTTGCAGGTTTCCAGCGAATGGAGGAGAAAACCCCCATCTCGAATGACGAATATAGATGTTAAAGAGACGTTAAGAAAAAAAACAAAAAAAAACACTTTCATCAAAATCGGAAAGTTATTCGATAACTATCGTGAAACGAACAGACTTAAAAGAAAAATCATGGGGTTAAAATTAAATCTCATTTCGTTCAATTATAAATCGGGTGAAGCGATATTTTTTGTTCGTCACTATACTGAATGTAAAAAACAATAATAAAAAGAAATATTTTTTCATTGACCATCAAATCAAATTTTCCTAAAAAATTCATTGTTCTTTCTTTTGTTGTTCAAGGATTTCTGAGGCATCAAATGCGGAAGTTGTCATTGATGTTTATTTGTTTCTAGTAGTTCGATCAATAGATATTAGCTTCATCTCAATGTAATTTACATTAATATCGACAATAATCGTTTAATTTTATTGGAATGCAGAACTTCATTTGTTTAACAAAGTAAGGAAGGAAGTGGGTAGTCATAATTAAATACTAATTCAAAAATTATTCATAACACAATGAATATTGAGGAGCGTGGAAGCGCTCCGCCCGCCAAGTCAAATACAATAAGCGTTGAACAAGTGATATATTACTTCACGGGAAAAATATGTGGAGTGACTTTTGTTGAATGTATCAAAATCGGATGGGTATAGATGATGAGATAAAATCAATAGTTTGGAAAATAAAGGGTACAGAAAACCGAACTAAAGTTTATCTTCCTTTATTCTAGGAATTTGGAAGGCTCGGGATGACGACCTTTGACAACCTTCGGTTGTTGTCACAGTTCCCTAAGGAAAAATATATTTGAATTAGATTTGGCAGACTTCGGCTGTTGTCGCAGCTCTATAGTGGAAAGAAAATATTTGAAGTACTTTTGACAACCTTTACCTGTTGTCGCAGCTCTCTAGAGAAAATATTATTTGAATTAAACTTGGCAGCCTTCGGCTGTTGTACCAACTCTATAGTTGAAAAAAAAAATATTTGAATTACCTTTAACAACCTTTGACTGTTGTCGCAGATCATTAGAGAAAATATTATTTTAATTAGATTAGGCAGCCTTCGGCTGTTGTCAGCTCTCTAGTGAAAATATTATATGAATTAGATTTGGCAGCCTTCAGCTGCTGTCGCAGTTCTAATGTAAAAAAAAGAATATTTGAATTACCTTTGACAATCTTCAGTTGTTGTCACAGTTCTCTAGTAAAATTATCATAGGAATTAGATTTGGCAGCCTTCGCTTGTTGTCATAAATCTCTAGTGAAAATATTATATGCATTAGATTCAGCAGCCTCGGCTGTTGTCACAGCTCTCTAGTAAAATTATTAAATTAGGAATTGGATTTGGCAACCTTCGGCTGTTGTCACAGCTCTCTAGTGACAATAATAGGTATATGCATTAGATTTAGCAGCCTTTGGCTGTTGTCACAGCTCTATAGTAAAATTATTANTACCTAATTTGAAATAGTTTTGGCAGCCTTCGTCTGCTGTCACAGCTCCCTAAAGGAAATATAATTTGAGTCAGATTTGAAAGCCTTCGTCTGCTGTCACAGCCCTCTACTAAAATTATCAAAATAATTAGATTTGGCAGCCTTCGGATATTTCCGCAGGTCTAATGTTAAAAAAAATATTTGAATTACCTTTGATAACCTTCGTTTGTTGTCTCAGCTCCCTGGAGAAAATATAATTCGAAATGGATTTGACAGCCTTCAGCTGGTGTCACAGCTCTCTAATAGTGAAAATATTATATGCATTAGATTTAGCAGCCTTCGATAGTTGTCGCAGCTCCCTGGAGAAAATATAATTCGAAATGGATTTGACAGCCTTCAGCTGGTGTCACAGCTCTCTAATAGTGAAAATATTATATGCATTAGATTTATCTTTGACATCTTTCGGTTGTTGTCGCAGCCCCTTAGAGAAAATATTATTTGAATTAGATGTGGCAGCCTTCGGCTGTTGTCACAGCTCTAATGTGAAAAAAATAATACTTGAATTACCTTTGACAATCTTTGGTTGTTGTCACAGCTCTCTAGTGAAAATATTTTAAGGGCCCCCAGTGGATATAGGGTTAAAAGACCAAAAATTTGTCAACAAATGTTTTACAGTGGGTTTATTTTAAATTTCATCAAATTTAGAGCTCTATTGCCATTTTTGGAGAAGTGACCCGAATTTGAGATTTGCCCACAGATAAAGGTAACCTCATGGAGTCCAAAATTTGTCGATGATATGCTATAAACTGTCTCTGTTTTAAATTTCATCAAAATTGGAGTGATATTACCGCTTTTAGATAAGTGACTCGAATTTCAGGTTTGGTGCCCTAAAGTGCCCTAATATGAAAATAGCCCCATGGTGTACAAAATTTGTCGATCATATGTTACAAACAGTCTCTGTTTTAAATTTCATCAAAACTGGAGGTCTATTGCCACTTTTAGAGAGGTGACCCTAATTTCCGGTTTGGTGCCATACAGAACCCCCAGATGAAGATCTGGGGGTTCTGTATGGCAGGTGCTATCTCCAATGTTAAGGTTTTGGCTGGAATTATGGCCTCAAGGAATATTGAAGGCGAATTATGAAAAACTCGACAAACACTTTCCTTTTTATGGGATAAGGAAAGTAAAAAAATAAAAACGTTTGTTTGTATGGAAAACTATCGTTTAGCTTGATATTCGTATAATCCCCCCATAAAACCACTTCGCGGTAAAAAAAAAAATCCCGCCAAGTCATTGGTCAGAAAAAGCACTGAAATTAAAACAGTGCCCGCCTCAATTGTATGTACATTTTTTTTCTTCCCTTTAATACCTTCCTTTTTTATACTATAATTTCACTACTTTTAAAAATATCACAAATCTCGCAATTCTCACCTTTACTTCTTTTCTCATTTTGGAAACTCACTTTCACACCTTTGGCGGTGTGCCCACACTTTTCAAATGTTTTTTTCTCAGGTGTACCGTAACTTTGTTACTTTATCTTCCCTTATACGAAGTATGGGTAAGTAAAGTATTGTAGAGGTGAAAAAAAAAAAAAAAATTTTTTTTGCTTTTCTTGACGAATTATTATTTAAGTGGCACAGACTAAAATTTGGTGAGTACCTATAATAATTATAAACATAGGACTAGAAAAATCCTACCGAAATATTTTGTTCGCAAAATACGTTCCAACTCGAGATTTGGGCTCTGGGGACCTAAAACGTGTTTTGGCATTGAATACTCGACATTTAAAATTTCAGTCCATTAAAATACTTCTCCTTAACATTATTGGTCATATCCTGGGCACAACCTTCTGGGCCGAAATAACAAATTATTAATCATTTCTTTCAACGGTGGGAAATGTTCAATATTGGTTCGGCGGATAATTTGACGTGTCTTTAACAACTATTTGTCATTCGAGACGAGGGTTTTATACTTCTTTCGCTGGAACTTACAAACTATATACCCACATTGACCTCACCCAGCCTCGGTTGAGCAGAAAAAATAGCCAGCATCATGAGGTCGCGAACCTACTTGGGTTCGCGATGTTGAACCCATGGGGACACCCGGGCGTCTAAAGTTCACAGCAACACCAGTTCATAGACAGTGATTGCCCTTCAAACACTCATTTTATTTATTAAGCTCCAAGAATGGATGTATGATGACAATTGGATGAAATTTCTAGCAGCAGATATTGTAGCCATCGAGGGGAGCAAGCCAGCTTCATTAGGTGACGGTCCTAAGCCCGTGTAAATACAGAAGATTTGGTTTTAGAAAGGGCATCATGCCTCTAAAAAACAGCGTCAAACTAATAATGAGAGATTATCAGCAAAAAGAGAATTTCTTCGCAGTTTCTAAGGATACTGTAAGAAGCCAGCTCAACCGTGCCAGGAACGAGTTAGAGCTATAAATAGAATAGGCACCGAACAAAAGGTTATGGCGTGGTAGAATTAAGGAAAGCAACGTCGACACCGACTAGAATTGGTGAAGTGTGAAGTTGAAGAAGATGAAGATATTACAAGCTGCCACCTAATGATTACAAACATCCTAAATGAATAGATGTGACACAAGCACCAGACAAAAAATTATTTAGAGATGACAGTCACATACAACTGGCTACCATCGAACACGATGATGCCACCAAATAATGATGATACATTGCCATGTTTTGTTAACAGAAATCCGGTTCCCTTGTTGATTTGAACAAACGGTAGTAAGTACATGCACCTAATCTGAGGTAATTAAATACATTATAATATTTCGTATACAATTATACATGTTTGGCATGTGGCATGTTCTAATGCGTATAGAAACATGTTCATATTTTTAGGGAAAATATTTGAATGAAGGTATTAGATAACTAAACAAAATGAAACGACCGAGGGGAGCAAGCTTCAATAGATGGTGACGGTCTAGGCCCGTGTGAATACAGAAGGTTTAGTGATAGGAAGGGCATAAAGCCAACTCCATAATCGAAATTCTACGCAGTTTCATTGGATACTCTGAGAAGGAATCGAGGGCTACTTTGCCAGTGAAGCTAAAGAGAATTAGCACCGAACTAAAGGTTGTGGCATGTTAGAATGAAGGAATTCAACAGACCAGAAATGGCAACAGTCTCAACAGGATCTACTTTCTTTCTTCGTAGCTGTGGCCTTATCAACCAGGTTCTTCTTTCTCTTGCAACCTCCTCCCATTATTCTGGGTTAATTCCGATATCTTCCACATATTTTGTGAATTGTGAATCCGTCTGGATCTTGGCCGCTCTCTTGCTCGATATCCTTTTATTGATTCCTTAAATGCTGATTTTATAATAGAGATATTGTTCAATCTAGTTCCCTGTGGACAGGGGGACTTAAAAAGTATACTTTCAAGGCACCCAAGCCCATGCCAGTCGAAAAAGACGACTAAGGGCAGGGTCGGTAACGATTTTTTTTCCATTACTCATGCAGAAAGCAAGGAGAAGCTACTGCATTATGCGTAAGGATTTTCAAGTATCAACAACTTATGGCGAGTTGTTTCAAACCAGACCCATGGCTGTTAACCTATGGTGATGATGATGTTCATTCTGGCTACATGTCCTGCCCAATTGAATATTACTTCTAGGTTTGTGAGGTCTGAATTCACATAAATAGTTATCTGCTTTCCGGCAATTGTTTGATTCCAATTTGAACTGTTTGTTTGATTCCAGTTTTAATATCACTAAAGATATCCAAGAAGTAGCAGCATTTAGGGCGAGTAAAATCAGCCGTTCAACAGTCAAAACAAACAGGGAGATTATTAAATCTTTTTATTAAATATTAATTAAGTTATTAAATAAACAACACGGGGATTACCCCGTGTTGGAACAAAAGCTAGGTGATTTTTAGTCGGAAAAAATGCCAAATGGGCTTTATACGTAGGAGCAATAGCTCGATATGTCTGGAAATTGTTATTGTATTATGCTACTTAAGTTGGATTTAAGGAGCATCCACACTACAGAGAGACCCTGATCTCACAGTGATTTTAATAACACCCGTCAGAGTTTTCTCCGTGCTCAAACAATGGAGATATTTTCATGTCAAATCACTGTGAAGATCACGGTACGACTCTGTCACTGACACTTTCACTGTGTAGTGTGAATGCCCCTTTAGAATCTCCAATATCTCCGTAGAACTAGTTGCCGCTACTGATTTTGTTACAACAGTTGAATTTAGAACATCCGTAGAACTAGATGCTGTTATTGATTTTGTTACAACAGTTGAATTTAGAATATCCGTAGAACTAGATGCCGTTATTGACTTTCTTACAACAGTTGAATTTAGAATGTCCGCAGAACTAGTTGCCGCTACTGATTTTGTTACAACAGTTGAATTTAGAATATCCGTAGAACTAAATGCCGTTATTGACTTTGTTACAACAGTTGAATTTAGAACATCCGTAGAACTAGATGCCATTATTGACTTTGTTACAACAGTTGAATTTAGAATTTCCGCAGAACTAGTTGCCGCTACTGATTTTGTTACAACAGTTGAATTTAGAATATCCGTAGAACTAAATGCCGTTATTGACCTTGTTACAACAGTTGAATTTAGAATTTCGGCAGAACTAGTTGCCGCTACTGATTTTGTTACGACAGTTGAATTTAGAATATCTGTAGAACTAAATGCCGTTATTGACTTTGTTACAACAGTTGAATTTAGAATCTCCGCAGAACTAGTTGCCGCTACTGATTTTGTTACAACAGTTGAATTTAGAATCTCTGTACAACTAGTTGCCGCTACTGATTTTGTTACACCATTGAATTTAGAATATCCGTAGAACTAGATGCCGTTATTGATTTTGTTACAACAGTTGAATTTAAAATCTCCGTAGAACTAGTTGCCGTTACTGATTTTGTTATAACAGTGTAATTCAGAATCTCCGTAGAACCAGTTGCCGTTACTGATTTTGTTACAACAGTTGAATTTAGAATCTCCGTAGAACTAGTTGCCGTTGCTGCTTTTGTTACAACAGTTGAATTTAGAATCTCCGTAGAACTAGTTGCCGTTGCTAATTTTGTTACACCAGTTGAATTTAGGATCTTAAGTGTTTCTTTATCGGATTAATGTTGCATGTTAAGTGCATTATATATTAGTTTCAAAGTGAACTTTATATATGAGTCACATGCCAATACTATATAATAGAGAGAATTCGCATATCACAAAACATACCTCTGACATACCACACAGAGCAAAGACACAGAACATAAAAAAAATATTATTGCTAGAAAAATGTTGCGAGATTTTTATCTTTGCATCATAAAACAAATGACTTAAAGGAATGCCAAACATGAAATCAAAATTAATTAATAAAAATTGGACTCGCACAATAAGGCTTTCGTAGCGTCGAATAATTTAGCAACATTTTCAAGGACATTTTTTTCAACTTTTTTTTTTTTTGAAAAAATAACTTTATTTGTAACAATTAATAATAAAATTCCTAAGTTAAATTTAACTTATTCGGAGATTGTTGTTCGGTTGTTTCTCTCTAAAAGAGTAAAAATAACTCTCTTTTTTTCTGAAAGAAGTGATAGCCTAATTTACAAATATGAAAAATTAAATTTTTTTTTAAAGAAATTCAATTTTTTTGCAAAAAAATAACACCTATTAAATAACGTTTTTTTTATTAAAAAAAAGGGTCAAAATTAGGCAAACCATGGATATTTTCGTATTTTGAGCTAATCAAACGTCGCTCCAAGTAATTTTGATTTTAGATACATCTTCAATCTTAATTTATTTGTTTTATTCAAAAAATCCTGACAGTAGTCATGTAATAATAGTCATGTAATCTACGATCGCCGTACAGTTTGGAATAAAAACAAAGCTTCTCTACTTTGCGAAAGCACAATATAGCAACACGCAAGCACTGACAAATCTCCGAATTTCCGATTGCGATGAATTTTTCGTGAGTTGTTAAAGGGGTTTTAATAACATAGAAAGCAATGTCGTTAAGTTTCGTAATCCAAATAAATTTTATACAAAAAAAAAAAAACACTGAATAGCAAAAAGACAAGCCTATTAAAAGAAAACACATCATGAATCGCCATAGAAGTTGATATTTCAATCCTAGTTGGTAATAGGATTAATAAAAAGGACAATTTAATCAATCCTATTAATTACTATGAAGGAAACACATCATGAGCCTAGTTTATGAAGGAAACACATCATGAGCCGCCATTGAAGTTGATATTTCAATCCCAGTTGGTACTGAGATTAATAAAAAGAACAATTTAAGCAATCCAAATAATTACTATTTATGAAAGAAACACATCATGAGTCGCCATAGAAGTTGACATTTCAATCCCAGTTGGTCATGAGATTAATAAAAAGAACAATTTAATAAAAAGAAACACTGTTAAAAAAGGTAAAAATAAATCTCTTTTTTTCTGAAAGAAGTGATTACCTAATTTACAAATATGAAAAATTAAATCTTTTTTTAAAGAAAATTTAAAGAAACACATCATTACTATAAAAAGAACAATTCAATCAATCCTATTAATTACTATTTATATATGAAGGAAACACATCATGAGCCGCCATAGAAGTTGAT
>CM022880.1:20540892-20662000 GCA_012654025.1 Pachypsylla venusta | reverse complement strand
ACTCCAAAATAACCAAGCTACGTCCTGATTATAATAAATTACATATCTCCTATTTACTTTCAACAAGACTTGCAACCTATTCAGACAAAATGAAGGACCTTTCATATGTGAACACCCTTTATAAGATACTCTTATCAATATTTGACTCCAAAATAACCAAGCTACGTCCTGATTATAATAAATTACATATCTCCTATTTACTTTCAACAAGACTTGCAACCTATTCACACAAAATGAAGGACCTTTCATATGTGAACACCCCTTATAAGATACTCTTATCAATATTTGACTCCAAAATAACCAAGCTACGTCCTGATTATAATAAATTACATATCTCCTATTTACTTTCAACAAGACTTGGTATCTCTCTTACTCGTAAGTAGATTGTAATAATTTCATCTCTTTTGTGTATTATAGGTATCTTTGTTGGTGCGGTTTTCAGTTTGGTGTGGTCTGACATGTTGACAACATTGTCTGATGTTGTTTACTGATGAGTCCGAATATTATCCCCCTCTCAATGTTCGTGTTCGGTGTCTGACTGTAACATTGTCTGATACTTTAGACCACACACAATTAAATAATAAATAATTACAATAAAGGTATGTAAGATTCACTCGTATACTCGTATGAGTAGTGAGTACAGTATTAAACAAACGTACACACATATGATGCGTTTGATAAATGCAGGAAAAACAAAATACTTTTCATTCTTTAAATAGAACACTGCTCAATCAGTTAAACTGCAGAGTTATAAGTTCGAATACGGGATCGGACAAAATAAAATTTCGAAAATACTAATTGTTTACCCAAAACAAAATGAGATAACGAGAAATTGATAGGAGTGAACCCCGCCAAAACAGTAGACTGAGACCTCCAGAACAATAATCATAATTCAATCCTGTCCAACAGTTTTCGAGTTACGGCAAATTTTCCGATTTTTGCATGAGTATCACTAATTCCTTAGCCAAAACGATATAATCGAAATCGATGTATCATCGAAAAATAAATGGGAACAGAAACCCCCAAAACTGTAGGCTGAGATCCCAGAAATATTATCAAAATTCTAAAGTGTCCAACCGTTTTCGAGTTACGCCCGATTTTTCGATTTTTTGTATCACTAATTTTTTAGAAAAAAACAATGAGATACATCGAAAAGTAGGTGGAATAGACGCATTCCCCCAAACATTTTTTTTTACTAAATTCCCAGAAATATTATCAGAATCAAATAATGTCGAGCCGGTTACGGCCGATTTGCGATTTTTGTATGAAATTTAGCAAATATTAATTGTCAAGCTAAAACGGTAAGAGAATCGAAAATTGATGGGAATACCCCACCTTTTTTATCAACTTTTCCTATACACAACACATGCTTACAAAACCAATCAATAATATAGGTATAAAGCAATGTTCAATGTTGGAATGGTGAAAAGTCACTCGATTGATCGATATTCGACCATCTGATAATATCGCTTATCGATAATATCAATATCCGTAATATCGATATTCTTGATTCGAGTACCCTAGTATAAGCCCTCTTTTTCTATACACAACATATGCTTATAACACAACCAATCAATAGTATAGACCTATGTATAAAGCAATGTTCAATGTTGGAATGGTGACAAGTCGCTCGATTGTTATTATTAATATCAAATATCATGTTTTTACTTAGATTTGTAAAGATTTGCATTCTTGTCTGATAATAAATATGTTTGTGATGGGGATATCGCCATATTGTTTTGTTGAAACATTCACACGCTTTATTCCCGCCAAAAATGAAACCAACATAAAAATATGACACAAACATTTTTTAATGAAATATTAGGAGAGATAAAGATTCTCTTTGGGAGAAACCTCAACAAGGAAAAATACACGAGCTGGTAGCTATTAATTCGATATTGGTCACGAAAAAAAAAAATCACACCCCCTAAAAATTTGATATTTTGCGTTTCAAGGTACGTATTAGAATCCAAAAATCGAATAAAAAAAATTCATTTCTCCGCCGTGATGGACACGGCGTGGACTAATGTGCACTGAAACGAATTTGAAATCGAATGTACCGATGGCAGGGTTTACCGTTTTTAAGCGGTTTTCATTTATCCTGTCTAAAAAAGGAATGGTAAGAGCTAGAGACTTGAAATTTGGTATGGATATCATATTTGGGGTCTCAGTAATCTTCGAAACTTTTTGTTTAATTAAATACACTGCTAGCGGCTTTTACCGCTTTTTATCTATTTTCATTAATCCTGTATAAAGAGAGAGAGAGAGAGAATGGTAAGAGTCAGAGACTTGAAATTTGATATGTGTTTCAAATTTAGGGTCTGAAGTTCCATTCAATTCAAGTTGAGGCATGTGGGGCTAATTTTGATATTAGTGATGAAGAGACTGCGCAAGCTTATTTATAATTTTCTTAGCATATAAAAAGGAAAGTATTGTAATGGGACGAAATTTTACAATGCCAAAGCTCAAATCTCAAGTTTTAGCCACACCAATGGCTGTGTGTGCGTCTCTCCGTAGACAAGATATCCTAAGTATGCAAGCGTCTATGGCACTTTGAATACATAAGTTTCCGTTAGATCACTGAAGTTAAGCAACGTCCATTGGGGGAACCATGTCAGTTCGCGCCAAATATTAATAAAAATATACAAATATTAATAAAAATCGAAATTGTCCCATTTTTTTTTTTTTTTTTTTTTTTTTTTTTTTTTTTTNCCGAGGGTAGCATGCCAGCATCTTCGTTAGTTGACGGTCCTAAGCCGGTGTAATTACAGAGGGTTTGGTGTTAGGAGAAGCATCCAGCCCTTAAAAAGCTCTGCTTCAAACCAAAGATGGAAAATTATCAACAAAATGCGAGTTTCTACTCAGTTTCTATGGATATTGTGAGAAGCAAACGAGGGTTACCTTGCATGGAACACGTTCCAAAACTTTTTTCTCAGTATATCTTAATCTAATGACTTATTCAACGACACGAGAATAAATTAATCAAGGTCCAAGCTATTCTCCAGAGAAGTTGAAGATAGTAATATAAAAGTAATAAAATCGACAATATGAAGAACTAAAAAGTAATAAGGAAATAGTTCTAGTTCAACTTCTACCAATTCGTATGATGATGAGAAATGCAGTCAGTAATGCAACATAACAGAGTGAGTACAGTTGCAGTATGCACTAATATTGCAGAGGAGGTGGTTACACAGAAAGTTCTAAGAATTATTTTCAACTTGTTCCCACGCTATTTCTAACAAGTAAACTAACAAGAGATACCATAGAACGAGTTGTGGACTGGCTAGAAGCTAACTGGATCACTAGCAGCTACACAGAACGAGTTGTGGACTGGCTAGAAGCTAACTAGATCACTGGCAGCTACACAGAACGAGTTGTGGACTGGCTAGAAGCTAACTAGATCACTAGTCAGCTACACAGAACGAGTAGTAGACTGGCTAGAAGCTAACTAGATCACTAGTCAGCTACACAGAACGAGTTGTAGACTGGCTAGGAGATAACTAGATCACTAGTCAGCTAAACAGAACGAGTTGTTAACTGGCTAGTATTATCACTATGTAAGATCTTCTTCTTTAACTTCACCCATTCCCAATTCTATTTGGGGTTGGCGTTGCTTTGCTTAATTCTACTATGCCACAACCTTTTCCTCGGTGCCTACTCTCTTTAGCTATAACCCTTTTCTGGCACGGTAACCCTAGTAGCTTTCTACGTAGTTTCAATTAATCCTGTGAGAGGCAAGCTACCCTAGCTTGCCTCTCACAGGATTAATTGAAACTACGTAGAAACTCGATTATAATTCACGTGACCATACCGTTACAACCTTGTTTATTCCCGACAGGGCCACCGAGGGGGCGGGGGTGACGGGGCCCTTGGGAATTTGTTCATTTTAGTAAAGGGGCCGTCATTTTTTAGTTCATTTTTTAGTTGCGGTTTACCGGCGTAGTTATCTGACTGGTAAACGGTATGGCTTTAGATAAATCCCAGCAAATCCTTGAAATTTTAGATATTAACTAAATAATAATGACACAATGCCGTATGAAAGGGATTCTGAACAAAGGAAAGGATTTCATTAAACGTCTGTTTGTCTGTACATTCCACGATGACTCTGGAATACCTCGCCTGATTTTGATAAAACCTAATCATTTATTATGTGCATAAAATTTGGTAATTGGGCCACCTGGGCTCTGATGGTGGTCATTTTCACTGAGTGAAATCAACAGTTCACAGAACTTCTTCTTCTTTAACTTCACTCTTTCCCAATTCTCTTTGAGGTCAGTGTTGCTTTTCTTAATTCTACCATGCCACAACCTTTTTCTTTTTCTTTGCCTACTCTCTGTAGCTGTAACCCTTTCCTGGCACGGTAAACCTAGCTTGCCTCTCACAGGATTAATTGAAACTACGTAGAAACTCGATTTTTGATGATAATCTCTTATCATTTGTTTGAATCATAGTTTTTTAAAGGTTGGATGCCCCCTACACGAGCTTAGAACTGTCACCTAATGAAGCTGGCTTGCTCCCATCGGTGGCTACATTCGACACATAAGATTGGGTTAGAATAATTCGTGTAAAAAGCTAGAAATTATTTTAATTCAATTTAAGTTTGCAATGAAGAGACTAAGTGAACAATCTGGCGGCGAAATGTTGCAACTAACTATTTTGAGTTTTTGGCTTATAACTTATAAACTACTCGTAATCTAAACGGTGCATGGTATAGAAATTTGGGATCTGGAGACATAAAAATAAAAAAACCGCTAGCGGTATCAAAAGTTTCAGAGCACAATTAGACTTCAGATGGGACCTACATACCAAACGCTAAGTGGCAAAAGTCCCTATCACGGCTTGCGCAGACAAACGGATTTTTTTATTCGATTTTTGGATTCTACATACCTAGAAACGTAAAATATCAAACTTTGAGGGGCGGGGGCATTATATTTTTTTTTTTTTCGTGACGATTCCGAAGTCACGTGCATGATATTTCTATTAAATTATAAATATACGATATTTCTATTAAATTATAGATATACAATATTTCTATTAAATTATAAAAATACAATTATCTTCTTATAGTTTCTGACCTGTAAACTTTATTGTTCAATAGTCCTAACTAGTTAACGCAGCACTTTGGAATTCCCAAAAGAAAGACCGCCACAATATGAATCGTTAGTCAGACTGAGATTATTTAACGCTAGGTTAACAGGGATCGGGTTAATCAAGGCATCATATCTTTTGATTTGACCCGCAAGCCTAAAGCTTTGTATACCACTTACAATCTAACTTATAATTACCTCCTACCAAAGCAAATCCACAGTAGGTATAATTTTCATACGTTTATAGAATGAAATGTTCTAAAATTTATAAAGTACAAATCATGAATGCTAACTTATTTCCATTAAAAAAAGGAAAGTACGCGGCACTGTTTGAGAAGCGGTTTTTTTTTTAAAATAAATTAAGACAAAACACTTATCAGGAACACTATTTGTAGCAAAACTATAAATAATTATAAAAAGTGTTTCTGGTAAGTATTTTGTTTAAATTTAATTTAAAATAAATATTTCTTAACACTTATAATTAAAGAGCGGAAAATACTGAAGTCGTGAACACGTAGAATAGCGGGCAAAGCATTGATCAGAATCAGCCAAGGAAGTGTGTGAAACAAAACCACAGATTTTACTGGACTCCAGGACAAACGGCACAGCAAACTAATTATGGCTGAATCATCAATATTCCGCGACCAAATCGGAACACGTAGAATAGCGGACAAAGAATTGATCAGAATCAGCCAAGGAAGTGTGTGAAACAAAACCACAGATTTTACTGGACTCCAGGACAAACGGCACAGCGTGGGTTAGCGCCCTCGTGATGCTGGCTATGTTTCCGGCCCAACCCAGGCTGGCTGGGGTCAATGTGAATAGCTGGGTAAAACCACCGTCTCGAATGACCCATAGATGTTGAAGACACGATAAGCCAAAAAAAACTCTGCCAGTGTGACACAAGGGTATATTATTTTACTGGCCAAAAAAATACCCCCTCCCCCAAAAAAAAAATTGAGGGGGTATTTTTTTTCTCTCGTGACGATTCCAAACCTGGGACGTAATTAGAGCCTAAATTTGACATACATACCAAATTTGAAGTCTCTGGCTGTTACCATTCTCTTTTTAGACAGGATTAATGAAAACCGTTAAAAAACGGTAAAAACCGCCAGCAGTATATTTAATTGCACCCAAATGTTTTGAACCTTACTGAGACCCCAAATATGACATACATACCAAATTCCAAATCTCTAGATCTTACCATTCTCTTTTTAGAGAAGATTAGTGAAAACAGCCAAGCGTGTATTCGATTGCACCCAAAAGTTTCGGGGCACAATTAGAGCTCAGATGGAACCGAATATATACTAAATTTCATCCAAATCGGTCAACGCTACGTGGCAAAAGCGCCCATCACGGCGTACGGCGCGGCGGACAAACGGATTTTTTAATCGATTTTTGGATTCTACGTACCTTGAAATGTAAAAAAAAAATTTTGTTGGGGAAGAGGTATTTTTTTGTCGTGACGTTTCCAAAGGTTCATTATTGAAAAGATTAAACCAAAACATCTACACAACAAGGAAATCCCGATGTGTATATTGTGGAGAACCTCTAATGTAATATTTGATGGGTAGGAAACCCTAGAGTAGAACTCGTCCAAAATAAACTGGCAGGAAGAATGCACAAACTCTCTGAACTGTTGCTAAAGAACCAGACTCATCCCAATTCACATCAGCCCATGAGACTGAGTTGTAAGGATCCCAAACCTTAGAAGGAGAAGCTCAATAAAATGAATTGTAGCCGATTTTTTTTAAATGTTTAGTTTTTTGGACAGTATTTTTCGGTGTTCTTTCAAAAAAGCTCGTTTAATTTAAAACAAACGGGGAGCTTTGTTGGGAAAGACATTACTTAAATTTATATTCTTTCGAAACTAAATTAATAAATAGTAAGATTTAACCCTTGCCTCTCACCAGTTTTTGCTATCAGTCTAAAAATAATAATTCGTTTGTCTAAAGAAATTCTGCTAAACGAAACCGGTTTGTATGAATCCATGTTAATAGATTTCCTTTTTGATCTTGAGAATGAAGGCAAGAATTGAAATGTCATCAATCATCCATAATCATCAAGTCTATCTGAAACTAGAACTCCGAGCATACGTATATCACAGGAAATTAGAACTCTGATCATACTTTTATCACAGGAAACTAGAACTTTGATCATACTCGTATCACAGGAAACTAAAACTCTGAACATACTTTTATCACAAGAAACTAGAACTTCGATCATGCTTATATGACAGAAAACGAGAACTCCGATCATATTTTTATCAGGGAAACTAGAACATCGATCATAATTTTATGACAGGAAAGTAGAACATCGATCATATCACAGAAAACTAGAAATCCGATCATGATATTTGAATGGGAAATCATGGAATACTAATAGAATGCTAATAGCACGGGTACGGCAATGTCTTTAAGGCGCCAAGCGAAGCGGGCGCAGCTTGCTAGTTCTGTAAAATATTTATTGAGGATAGTTTTTTCTAGTTCACGTTTGCGTTCACCACAAATTTCCTCTAACTTTTATATTTCCTCTAAATAGAAATTGAATAAATTTTTGAGGTCATTAACAGAACCGTTTATCTAAATTGTATATTTCGGAAGGTCACAAATAATATATGACAGAAATCTGAATTGCTTAGAAGATAAGATTTGAGTTTATTTACAGTCTACACTACGACAGGGTCCTCAAATGATAAATATGAGGGAATTCCGGAACGGAAACAACATAGCGCAAAGGAGAGCAAACCAGCTTCACTAGGTGACGGTCCTAAGCCCGTGTAAATACAGAAAGATCGATGTTAGGAAGGCCATCAGCCTTTAAAAAAATAACAGATATGGCGCCAAAAAACGGTCAAGGGCTTGCAGGTCGAAAACTTATATTCTTTAGAGAAATTGCCCCAATTTTCTTTTTTTATTTTCAATAATGACCCTTTGGAATCGTCACCAGAAAAATAAATGGTACGGAAAACCGTACTAGACTTNTTCTTTAGAGAAATTGCCCCAATTTTCTTTTTTTATTTTCAATAATGACCCTTTGGAATCGTCACCAGAAAAAAAATACCCCCACTCAAATTTTTTTTGGGGGGTCGGGGTATTTTTTAGCCAGTGAAATAATAAACCCATATGTCACATTGGCAGAGTTTTTGCATTCAAACCCCCTTCTTTTGTCTCTGACCACTGAACAAATATCGTATGCGTGAATTATGTCGCACACAGTATGCAGATATTTTGCAATGAAAAATATATTTTGTGATTGTCCCAAGTAATATTTTTTTGCAAAAAGTAGTTTCTGTGATGAGTAATGGCGACATCAATTTACTATCATTATTATTAATTTTACTATAATGATTATGATTGCAAAAGAAAAAAAAACTATGCGAATATTAAATTACTTCTTAACACAGCACTATTAATATTGAATAACACTTTACACGTGTTGCAACACTATACCAGTAGGTACTGCCTGCATCGCCAGGCGCTTAGGTGTATATTTCTTTATGTTATTATATCACAAAAATTTTGGGCATCATAGCATTACAAGGATTTTTTTTTTAACAATCACTACAATACACCAAAAGGATTTTTTTTTTAACAATCACTACAATACACCAAACTATACTTAACTTATCATGCTACCACTTGTCGCTATTACCATAGCTACTCAATTGTCCTCAGGAGACTGAGTTACATCCAAACACAACCAGACCAAGAAGGAAAATTCAAAAATACCTTTTTCCAATTTTCGACCCAACCAGGATTCGAAAAGCGGTACCTCTCTGGTGCATGCCGAGTGTGATGTGCACTCTGTAACGGAGACATCTTAGGTGCGGAAGGATACACCAGAGCAAAACGATTAAATATGGGATAATATCTCAAGTAGGGTTACCAGATAACACTTACAGGATACAAAGGAACTAACTTGGGAAATACTGGCACTACACAGGAACCACCTGAGAATAATTGTGATAATTGTAATGGCTTCAAATTGGAAGCCTTGCAACCAGGTTCTAAATAATAATAGGGTCCACGATACATCCTAAATTAATTATTTAATTAATTTAGGATGTTTGCAGTCATTATGAAATATAAATTTCAAAGATTTTTTTTTTATTAACTCCAACAGACGAAAGCGCTCGTGAGTCACCAATATTTTTGTAGTTGATACAATAAAAAAATGCATTGAAATTTATATTTCTATTTATGATAAAAAAAGAGAGTAGTTATTCAGGAATGGGACATACATACAATACAGTGCTTTTTAACTTGTAGTCATAATTTTACCACTACTGGCCATACCCATACTTCTCAGAAACCTGGACTTTTTTTGTCAGGAGGGTATTTACCTCAGGGTTTTCTGATTTCATTAAGTATGTGTAGAACTGTTCACAATCCATCTCACTGAAGTTATATTTCAGAGAGATGGATTGTGTATACTATATTTTAGTATAGAGCTGATTTGACACTTAATAAGTGTTTTTGTATGATCTTTTAAAAAAACAGGACACTTATCATTAATTTCAAAAAACAGGAGGGACAAACATAGAAAAAACAGGAAGTGTACTGCCAAAGCCTGGTAATATTTCATCAAATTCTACAAATATAATGAATATTTCAAATTAGGCGCACAAGGCATTCAAGAGTTATCGTGGAACAAACAGACAACACATATATTTAAAGAAAAATCGTTGTATTAAACCTAGATCTCACTTTATTTGACCAATACACTCCTACATATAGTAGCTTCCGGGGGCAAACACCCCTTTAATGGAACCGAAAAATGCGATGACAGTTGACAGATGATATTCGAACAAACTGAATTTCACGGGCAATAAGTACATTATTGCCACATTGGATCTCCCGGGGTTACATAGTACCCTATTATATTTACACTTCATTATTATTGAGGAATTCAGGCGAAAGCCGGTAGGTTTTGTATTCCACAGCCTATTTTTCAGTCATGCTTAGGGTGCTCTCAGACAGCCGCTTACTTACTTATCTTACAGCATATCACACATTATTTATATAAGCAACGAAAAAACAAATACACTGGGCACTGGCTAATTGCTTGATCTGCGGACTCCCATAAGAACGTGGGTATTTGTTTTTTCCTTGCTTATATAAACAATATGTGGTATGCTAGGTAAGTAAGCGGCTGTCTGAGAGCACCCCTAGTCAACTTCCCGATTTTCAAACCATTAGTAATGATTTAACCCTAGAACTTACGATTTAATCGGAAATAACTGAAACCTCAGAGTCTAGAAATGAAAGAAAACCCCAGCTAATACACAAAATCACAGAAATAAATTGTGTGTAAACCCCAATAAATTAAATCCTTCCCAAATACATATGCCAATTAATAAAATCATTCTATTTAAGGGAAAAAAGAATTATAAATTTACGGCTTACCCATTGTGTTCTTTATTTTTAGTAAAAAAAATTGTTTGATTTCAGTTTGTTATATATTATAAACGATAGACTAATTTAAAATTTAAAACACTATGTATTCACTTGACTAAAACACTTTTTGTATTGCATATTTTACGAAGATGAACGAGAGATGTACATTTGTACAGTTAAATATTAAATTGATTAATTAGTTAATTAAAATGATATCAGAAAATTAACACAAACACAACACGAACTTTTCTTTACACTTTAATTTTACAACTATCTACTGATAGAGATAAAGAATGAAGACTGGTTCAAGTTCAATGGCTGATAACGGATAAAGCAGATTTATCAAACATCTGATTATAAATTTTAAAATAGTGTGACTCCTGCTGCCATCTACCTTCAGCGCTAGTGGCGCGTATTAAAAGGATTCGGCGCAAGGCCCGAATGGAGCAATAGTTTTTTCCGAATGGTGCAAGAATTTTTAGGGATAAGCGACTTCATAAGAAGACCAGGTTTGTTTATTTTATCAATATAAGCGTTAAGATGAACGTCCTCTTAACGCTTATATTGACAAAATATAAGCGTAAGAGAGGTTAGGAAACCTTTTGATCGGCTATGCCTCGATGATGAACCCAAAAACACTTGCACCATTCGGGCCTTGTGTAGCGTCCCTTATTTAAAATATCTCCATTGCATAATGCACAACCGTCCAACATGAACCCATGACGGCCAATAAAAAAGCGAGTTTAATTTTTTTTTTTTTTTTTGAAAAACTTACCTTAACAGGTCTACCCGGTGGTTCTTACGTTCTTACCTTAACAGGTCTACCCGGTCATTGGTTCTGATATTTTTAGGACCCAAAATATCTGAACCAATGAAATGAAGGAACCATGCCTCTAAAGCACCTAGCAAATAAAGCGAAATCTGCATCTCCTTTTGAAATGCTCCGACGTACTCAATTCCCATTGCAGGTTGAAAAATAAAAAGATCATTGGCGAAACGGGCGTAACTATTCTGAAGTAGTTAGTTAATACAGGGTGCAGCAATTAGTTTTCCCACATTTCAAAAAATCGTGGGAGGGGGAGTGATAGTGGGAGGAGCGTGGGGTTTGTGATATTCAACACGAAATGATATCTAGTTTTTAGTTGTTGCAATGCTTTGGTCGAGCGTGCATCGTGCGTTCGTTGTCAAGTTGTTTTTTAAAAAAGTGAACCACTATAGCCACTCAGAGGGCGTTACGCACAAGGTATGGTTTGTACTCCACGGATCCAGTTCCTGATCGAAAAACAATTTTGTGTTGAGTTCACAACTTTAGGACCACATCATCAGCTTTAGGCTGTATGGGGCTACCCATACAGCCAATCGTTGTCGTGAGATTCCGCAGGACATGCTCCCCAGTCGCCGGATTTGAGTCCCTGTGATTTCTTCCTGTGGGGTTACCTCGAGGCTGAGGTCTTCAAACATCGCCCTGGGACCCTTAAAGAGTTAAAGGAGGCAATTCTGGAATAAATCGTGCAAATTGATGCGGGTATGCTGACAAGAGTCATGGAAAACTTCCGTGAAAGACTCCAAAAGTGCATCACTCGCCTAGGCCGTCATTTGGACGACATTATTTACAAAACATAGATGGAACAAAACTAGAATACACAAGTTTACAGAACACAAAATAACTTTTCAAATATCTCATTTGGTATTTATGTACCAGCTCTTTCAAATGTGGAAATACTAATTGCCGCACCCTGTATATGAATGGCGTGATCAAGGGTTTTTGTCATTTGTTGTGACGTAAGACATAATAGGGTGACTGTACCGGTAGTCGCTCGGGGACCAGTTCTCGCTCANTAAATTGAGTTGTTCTCAAGTTAACCAGAGCTAAATAGATTTGAAAAACGCTTAAGTGAGCGACTACCGGTACATTCACCCTATTATAAATTAGGTAGATAGAGAGATAAAATTATTTTGCTATTTCCAAACACACGTTAGTAATATTTATATACTTATCGTAACATTCGTAACATACCTTTTTAGCAGACATTAGAAGAGGGTCGGTCAAGGCCGTACCCAGGAGGAGGGGTCCATGGGGTCCAGACCCACCCCCCCGAAATTTCATTATTTTTTATGCATGACTTATGTAATATTTTAAGGTGTACCTAACTCATCATCACCACCACCAACCACATAAACAACAACATCAACAACAATAAGCACATCATCAACAAAAACAACAACTAGATGGTACCTGTTTAACACCCCATAACAGGTGGGACAGGAGTTATAACTTTTTTCTGGAGAAGTAAAATGAAGTCAATATTCCAGGAATATATAATTGATCAAAAAAAAGCGCATTTAATATTTAGGACCTATATATATCAAGAATTAAGGTATTTATGTGATAGGTAGCAACAGTGAAACAATGAACTAATTGTCTGAATCTGAATTGTAATCTTATGTTTTCAGTCACTTGCTCAATGTTATTGATGATATTATGAGATATGATGGGTAAACAATGAACTAATTGTCTGAATCTGAATTGTAATCTTATGTTTTTAGTCACTTGCTCAATGTTATTGATGATATGAGATATGATGGGTTACACCTTACAATATTACATACGAGTATGTCACGCATAAAGAATAATAATGTAATTTCGGGGGAGGAGGGTCTGGATCCATGGACCCCCCCTAGGTACGGCCTTCTTTTACGGTTTTGAGGTCCCAAATAATTCAGATTATCGAGGAAGTTCGTAGTTAAGAGCGCACTTTCCAATGCAATTTTTAATTTATAAGCCCCCAGGCAGTGTATATGAAACCTATTATCTTCTTGTTTACACTATAAATAAATTTTATTTGGAGTATAAATTCAACTAGCGTCATTAAACTCAACAAAATCACCCGCTTCCAACCTTCTTCACGTCGACGAGACGTCTGTGCAATGTACGCTATAACCACAAATTTATTTCGCTCATAATTTTATACAAATAGAAAAGTCTGCCAACATTTCTAAAGAAGAAAAAAATTGCACATGTACGGCCCAAATTTTGGAATGTGAACACTGTGTGTGTGTGTGTGTGTGTGTGTGTAATATTGCTTACGCAGGGCGAATGAACTATGAAATTATAACTATCAGACTCTGCCTGGCCTCTCTGAGGTATGGCCTTTTCAGAGAATAAAATTAGCCTACATGGAATAAAAGTAGCCTACTTTTTAAGTCCCCCTGTGGATATGGGGACTTAAAAAGAATATTTCCAAGGCACCCAAGTCTTTGCCAGTCATAAAAGGCGACTAAGGGCAGGGTCGGAAACGATATAATTTCCATTACCCATGCAGAAAGCAAGGAGTCAAAATTTATTAATTATTAATCTGGTTGTAGGCAGGGTTACCAGACGTTCGACTTCGGCAGGACACGTCCTGATATTTATCCTGCCTGCTTTTGAAAATAATGGAAAATAATCTTCCTTTTCTAAATCAAATCACCTGTGTATAAAAATAACATGCGCAGTGATGAAGGAAGTGTGGGTTCAGGTGATTTTCAGAGTGCAGAGCTCTGAAAAGTATGGACAGTAGTTGTAAGTTTATGATAACAATTTACAAAACATTGTATTGCACATATGTTTTTAATATCCGAAATTGACACGTCCTGCTTTTGAAAATATTCTGGTAACCTTAGTTGCAGGTCTCGATTGCAATTATCACTGCGACCTTTATTTAGATCTATTGAAACCAATATTCCGAAGAGTCGGGGATTGAGTTAGATTCAAACCAACAGACTTCTGATCAACAACTCATCGCGAGTTGTTGCAAACCACTGAGGCTGTAGAATTAGAACCTTACTAACCCATTGAAAACCAATCCTCTTCTGGAAGAAGTACTGCATTGGTCCCGTGCTGACGATTTATATACGAATTTTCTTTCGTTTAGTGTAGTGTAAATCAAAAATTCTGATAAATGTGACACGTGGGTTTATTATTTTACTGGCTAAAAAAAAGAGTCCCTCCACCCCTTCAAGTTCTTGGGCGAAATGAGACCCTTATTTAATACCAATTTTCAAGTCTCTGGTAAGAGCCATTCTCTTTATAAGATATGGTATGGTCATGGTAGAGAGAAGAGATGAAAATTATGTGGGTAAGAAGATAGCAAAAATTTAAGTTCAAGGAACCAGAAGAAGAGGTAGACCAAAGAAGAAATGGGAAAATTGTATTAACGGGAATCTGTAACAGAAACACCTATATATCAGGCTATATAGTAACGACTGGAAGAGACTGACGAGAAACGCCGAGCTCGTTTGTACGGAAAAAGGTGTAGAAGAAGAATGAAAAACGGTAAAAACCGCCAGCGGTATATTTGATTGCACCAAAAAGTTTCGGACCTTACTGAGACCCCAAATAAGACTTAACACAATATCAAATCTCTAGTTCTTTTTCAACAGCAATAATGAAAACCGCTACAAAGCGGCAAAAATCGCCAAGGGTGTAATCGATTTCACCCAAAAGTGTCTGGACACAACCCGATTGGACCTATATACCAAATTTCATACAAATTGGTCAGCGCTAAGAGGCAAAAGTGAGGAAAAAATTTGAAAATTCATGATCAATTCTTTCATTCCTCTGTCCAATGTCCGTACATAAAATTAATATCTATTTTTGATTTGATTAAACATTTGAAAATCCATGATCAGTTCTTTCATTCCTGTGTGCAATGTCCGTACATAAAATTAATCTCTATTTTTGATTTGCTCAAACATTTGAAAATTCATGATCAGTTCTTTCATTCCTGTGTCCAATGTCCGTACATAAAATTAATCTCTATTTTTGATTTGCTTAAAAATTTGAAAATTCATGATCAGTTCTTTCATGATGTCCGTATACTTAAATTTCTCCGTCCAATGTCCGTACATAAAATAATCTCTATTTTTGATTTGCTTTAACATTTGAAAATTCATGATCAGTTCTTTCATTCCTTTGTCCAATGTCCGTACAGAAAATTAATCTCTATTTTTGATTTGCTTCAACATTTGAAAATCCATGATCAGCTCTTTCATTTCTCCGTCCAGTGTCCGTATACATAAAATTAATTTCTATTTTTGATTTGCTTAAACATTTGAAAATTCATGATCAGTTCTTTCATTCCTTTGTCCAATGTCCGTACATAAAATTAATCTCTATTTTTGATTTGCTTAAAAATTTGAAAATCCATGATCAGCTCTTTCATTTCTCCGTCCAATGTCCGTATACATAAAATTAATTTCTATTTTTGATTTGCTTAAACATTTGAAAATTCATGATCAGTTCTTTCATTCCTTTGTCCAATGTCCGTACAGAAAATTAATCCCTATTTTTGATTTGCTTAAACATTTGAAAATCCATGATCAGCTCTTTCATTTCTCCGTCCAATGTCCGTATACATAAAATTAATATCTATTTTTGATTTGCTTAAACATATGAAAATCCATGATCAGTTCTTTCATTCCTCTATCCAATGTCCGTATATAAAATAATTTCTATTTTTGATTTGCTTAAACATTTGAAAATCCATGATCAGCTCTTTCATTTCTCTGTCCAATGTTCAATGTCCGTATATAAAATAATTTCTATTTTTGATTTGCTTAAAAATTTGAAAATCCATGATCAGTTCTTTCATTCCTCTGTCCAATGTCCGTATATAAAATAATTTCTATTTTTGATTTGCTTAAAAATTTGAAAATCCTGATCAGTTCTTTCATTTCCCTGTCCAATGTTCAATGTCCGTATATAAAATAATTTCTATTTTTGATTTGCTTAAAAATATGAAAATACATGATCAGTTCTTTTTTCTCTGTCCAATGTTCAATGTCCGTATATAAAATAATTTCTACTTTTGATTTGCTTAAAAATTTGAAAATCCATGATCAGTTCTTTCATTCCTCTGTCCAACAATGTCCGTATATAAAATAATTTCTACTTTTGATTTGCTTAAAAATTTGAAAATCCATGATCAGTTCTTTCATTTCTCTGTCCAATGTTCAATGTCCGTATATAAAATAATTTGTACTTTTGATTTGCTTAAAAATTTGAAAATCCATGATCAGTTCTTTCATTCCTCTGTCCAACAATGTCCGTATATAAAATAATTTCTATTTTTGATTTGCTTAAAAATTTGAAAATCCATGATCAGTTGTTTCATTTCTCCGTACAATGTCCTTTCATAAAATTAATGTCTATTTTGGTTTATTATTTTCATTAATGAAACTTTGGAATCGTCACGAAAAAAGAATTACCCCGTTTCACGTTTCAGGTTATGTAGCATTCAAAAATCGATTAAAAAAAATAAGAATCCAAAAATTCGAATTTTCTGCCGTATGCTGTGATGGGCAATTAATTTTATTTACGGACATTGGGCAAAGGAATGAAAGAACTGATCATGGATTTTCAAATTTTTAAGCAAATCAAAAATAGAGATTAATTTTATGTACGGACATTGCCCACAGGAATGAAAGAACTGATCATGAATTTTCAAATGTTTCAGCAAATCGAAATAGAGATTAATTTTATGTACTGACATTGCACACAGGAATGAAAGAACTGATCATGGATTTTCAAATTTTTAAGCAAATCAAAAATAGAGATTAATTTTATGTTCTGACATTGCACACAGGAATGAAAGAACTGATCATGAATTTTCAAATTTTTAAGCAAATCAAAAATAGAAATTAATTTTATGTACGGACATTGCACACAGGAATGAAAGAACTGATCATGGATTTTCAAATGTTTCAGCAAATCAAAAATAGAGATTAATTTTATGTATGGACATTGAACAGAGGAATGAAAGAACTAATCATGGATTTTCAAATGTTTCAGCAAATCAAAAATAGAGATTAACTTTATGTATGGACATTGAACAGAGGAATGAAAGAACTGATCATGGATTTTCAAATGTTTCAGCAAATCAAAAATAGAGATTAATTTTATGTATGGACTTTGAACAGAGGAATGAAAGAACTGATCATGGATTTTCAAATGTTTCAGCAAATCAAAAATAGAGATTAATTTTGTGTACGGACATTGAACAGAGGAATGAAATAACTGATCATAGATTTTCAAATGTTTAAGCAAATTTGCAAAAATCATAGCGACAGGTAATTGAAAAGCAATAATCATAAATCAATTTGGTTAGATATGATAATTGAATGCCATCCGAAAAAAAAAAAAAAATGTATGTGCATTTTGTCTGTTTGATAGAAAGTTATTTCATTCAATACTTTTTTTAATTAGAATTTACACATTAAATTAGAAAAAGCAGGACCTCTTTGATTATTTTCAAAAGCACCCAGGACGAAAATGTAAAAAGCAGGACATGTCCTGCAAAACTGGACGTCTGGTAACCCTATCTCAGTGGTCGAATTCGGATGGGAGCGGATTTTTTTTTTCAACGAAATTTCTCGTTTTTAGAATGGCATAAAGGATTCTCCTAAGGTAATACAATTCAGAAACATGCTTTTTGTTTCAAAAATAAAAGATAGATGTTTATGCAGAAAAGAAAAATGTGAAACTAACTTACCATTGGAAGTGACATAGATAATTCTTTGTTTTTGACTAGACAATTGAATAGTGACGGATAGTGGATGGTGAGTAGAACTGGTTTCCGCTGAATAACTATTAATCATAACAATCCCATTCCATAAAAAAATCACAAATAAAACGAGCAGAAAAAAACCGGTTAATATTAGCACACACGTCAGTTTTTGACTCGCTAAATTTGATGTCATGGTACGATCAAAAATTATTATAAAAAAAATTGAAGATAATCAGTTCATTGTGCTGGACAGAGACAATTTAAATTGAATAATGAATAAACAAAAATTATTATTTAAATTTAAATATTAACACTTTTAATTTTCTATATTGCACCTTTGTGTTTATGAATCTCAACAAAGATTTTTTTTTTATTTTCACTTAACGTCTCTTTAACATCTATTGGTCATTCAACATGAAGATACAAAATATTTAATTAAATCTAATGAATAACTTCTTGTAATTTATAATTAGGTATACAGGGTGTCAAAAATAAAAAACTCTGCCAAAGAGACACATGGTTTATTATTTTACTGGCTAAAAAAATACCCCCTCAAAGTTCTGGGGCATAATTGGACTCTAAATTTGACATACATCCCAAATTTCAAGTCTCTGGCTCTTACAATTCTCTTTTTAGACAGGATTAATGAAAACTGCTAAAAAGCGGAAAATCCCTCCGACGGTATATTTGATTGCACCCAAAAGTTTCGAAGCTTACTGAAACCCTAAAAATAATATACATACCACATTCCAAGTCTCTAGCTCTCACTATTCTCTTTTTAGACAGGATTAATGAAAACTGCTAAAAACCGGAAAATCCCTCCGACGGTATATTTGATTGCACCCAAAAGTTTCGAAGCTTACTGAAACCCCAAAAATATTATACATAACATATTTCAAGTCTCTAACTCTCACTATTCTCTTTTTAGAGGGGATAATTGAAAACCGCTAAAAAGCGGCCAAAAACACCAACGGTGTTTGATTGCACATCCCAAATTGAATCTACATACCAAATTTCATACAAATCGGTCTACGCTAAGTGACAAAAGTGACCATCATGGCGGACGGCGCCGGCGGACAAATGGATGTGCGTTGAAGATACGTTGATTATGAATCAGTCAGTGTACCAACTGTGTTTTACAAGTATAGTAGATAAATTTGAGTCATTGAATTCTGTGATATTTCTTACAGCCCACCAAATCCCCAACTTTCTGAGAGGTCTGGGTGGTATAGATTTTTTGATCATGGAATTCTGTGATACTTTCATACACCCCACCAAATTCAAAACTTTCTGAGAGGTCTGGGTGGTATAGATTTTTTGATCATGGAATTCTGTGATACTTTCATACACCCCACCAAATTGAGAACTTTCTGAGAGGTCTATTTGATTATTGTACTTATAAATAAACAAAACATAGTGACCTACTAATTGAGAAATTAAATCGACCAACCACAATGCTGATTGTTGCTAATGTATGCTGATCACACATCTTTAGCAAGTCAGCAGGAAAATAAATAAATAAACATAAGTATATTTGCTACTGACTGATATTTGATATAGGGGATCCATTTGATATCCAGAATATAAAGTTGGGCCAATTTGACACCTTATCATGAGGGGTATCAAATTCATGGAAATCTAGCACATGGGTTTATTATTTTACTTGATGTAGACTATTTCTATTGCTAACAGTCTTATGAACTGTAAACCTCACTCGAAAAATAGGCCGCAATGTGTCTCCCTATTAGAACAACAGGGTTCAAAAACTAATCCACAAATATTATAAACACAATTGATTATTGAAGGTTAAAAGTACTATATCTTCACTTGACTTAGTCAAGTGAAGATATAGTACTTTTAACCTTCAATATGGTTTTACTTGACATAGTATCCCAATATAACGAATTCAATTGATTATAATAAATGTCCATACAAAGTTTTATCAAAATCCGAGAGTAATCTAACAAACAAACGTTTAAAGAAAATCGTGGTGTTAATACTAGATCTCACTTCATTAAGTCAATCATAATGATCGGGAAGTGACAGATAAACAGGTTTTTTAATGTATTTACCTGCCTCGGTAGCTCAGTGGTTAAGCGCTCGCCTGGTAAACAGGAGGGCGTGGGTTCAATACCCAGCAGAGGCAGGATTTTTGTCTCATTAATTTGAGTATTTGACCACATAAAAATAGAGCTCTAAGGATTAGGTGGTAGAAAATGCCTCAGGCATTAACCTCGCCTAGTGGTAACGTTCCACTCAAGAGTCTATTTTTTTTTTTTATTTTTTTTTTGGATTCCACCTACCTTGAAACATAAAATATCAAATTTTGAGGGAAAATACTTTTTGTGCGGTTGCAAAGGTTAATAATAATCCAAAAGCAGTCCTCCCCGTCTGGGTATCATACAGTTATTGCACTTGGGGGGAACCGGATTAAATCCCTGGCGGGGTCGAAATTTTTTCGATTTTGTGCTTATGATTTCAGGGTGCACTCAGCCTCTCGAGGGCGGCATTTCCAGAGTAAAAAGATTAGAAATTAGAAGAGATTATTAGTGCAGAAGACTCTAAGTAATTCTGTGATACTCACAAAAATTGTGAAAGAGCCGTTGTGCCTTACCACAAAGAAAATCTACATTACATCCGGAAGTAGAGGTACCCGCGGCACAGTTGTGAAAATAAATTTACTTATAAAATAATTTAAGGCTTAGCCGAAATAAAATAGAGCTTTAGGTGATAGAAAATGACTCGACGCCTTCCACTCAAGAGTGTATTTTTTAAATAAATGTTGTACAAAATCAATTGTCAAACATATCCTCATTTCTAATTTTATCCTAAAACATCAGCATTACAAATATACAAAGCCATCCCATTATTACAACTTTTTTTCTGTGACGAAAATAACTATAATTTAGCCCTGCGGGTTGCTGAAACATACCCCTCAGAAAAACAGAATTTCACAGACTAAAAAAATATAAATTCTTAGTATGGAACCCTCCATACATTTATTATGTAAATACCTACAACCTGCCCAATTTTTTATCATCTATTGGTCATTTGAGATGGAGGTTTTACCCTCTATTTGCTGGAAACTTGAAAAAGAAAAGATTTCTTTTAGAAATGAAAATATTTTTTTTTTGCTTAACATCATTTTAACATCTATTAGAGTTTCAAGACAGGTGCTTTACCCTCCATTAGCTGAAAACTTGCAAACCAGCAACCCATCTTGAACTCACCCACCGTGGGTCGGGATGTGAAATCATGTAAAATATTTTTAGTATCAATCGATAAGGTAGTTGTCACTCGCAGATTAATAAGCAATTAACCAGCAATCGACATTATGCACACGATCATGTAAATTATTTTTAGTACCAATTGATATTTTTATTGATAGATATGTATACAGTTGTCACTCGTAGATTAATAAAGGTAGTTGTCACTCGCAGTTTAATTAGGCAATTAGTCGACAATCGACATTATGAACACAATCATGAAAATGATCGCAACTACCTTATCAGCGTGTACAAGAAAAATACACCTTGTCTTGAAAATAAATGTAAGATAGCCAGCGTCTATGGCAAGGTGTATACACCAGTTCTCGTTAGATCACTCCAGCGAGGTTGTGTGAGGTTGTACACCAGTTCTCGTTAGATCACTTAAGTTAAGCAACGTCCAGCGAGGTTGTACCATGTGGGTGTTCACTGTTCACGTGGGTTCGTGCCCTCGTGTTGATGGCTATTTTTCCGGATTAACCCAGGCTGGGTGAGGTCAATGTGGGTAGCTGGTTTGCAACTTTCCACCGAATGAAGGGTGGCAAAACGCCCGTCTCGAATGACTAATAGACCAATCTAACTAACTCATTAATTGCCTAGTCTAACTGACTCATCAATTGATTGACTCATATCTAGCGAAATCCACGAGAAACTTGAAATCGAAAACCATTCCTCTTACTACATAAGTACCAAATAAGAAAGAAAATCATAAGTTCACCTGGCAGACGGTCATTGCCAAAACATTGTTCTTTTTAGCGGTACAATTTTTAGCTCTTACTCTCAAAGAGTATTAAGAACCTATAAGAAAAAATAATGAGAACGATCCTTCACCCTTAAATAAAAAAATACCCCCCCCCAATTTCTGGGGCACAATTAGATCCTAAATAGGACATAGTTACCAAATTTCAAGTCTCTGGCTCCTACCATTCTCTTTTTAGACAGGATTAAAGAAAACCGATAAAAAGCGGTAAAAACCGCCAGCGGTAAATTTAATTGCACCCGAAAGTTTCGAAGCTTACTAAGACCCTAAATATGACATAGATACTAAATTTTAAGTCTCTAGCTCTTGCCATTTTCTTTTTATACAAGATAAGTGAAAACCGCTAAAAAGCGGAAAAAACTGCCAACGGTACCTTCATTTGATCCCAAAAATTAGACCCCAGATGGAACTTACATACGAAATTTCATACAAGTCGGTTAACGCTAAGTGGGCAAAAATGACCATCACGGCATACGGCGCGGCGGACAAAATATTTTTTTTTATTTCATTTTTGGATTCTACGTACCCTGAAATGAAAGTATCAAATTTGGAGGGGGGGGGAGGGTATTCGTGACGAGTCCAAGGGTTCATTATTGAAAATAATAACCTTATAGAATTACCTACCTAAATAATTTCTCAGTCAATACGTAGCTATATTGTTAAGTACAATATTATACCTACGTATACCTTTGTATATATCAAAAGAAAGATAACATTTGACAGCGTCTAATGCACGTTGAATACACCGGTTCCCGTTAGATCACGGAAGATAAGCAACGTCCAGCGAGGTAGTATCATGTGGGTGTCCACGTAGGTTCGCGCCCTTGTGATGCAGACTGTTTTTCTGGCCCAACCAGCGTATGGAGGGTAAAATCCCCGTCTCGGATGACTAATAGATGTTAAACTGACGTTTAGCCAAATAAAAAGCTGGTTTGCAAGTTTCCAGCGTATGGATGGTAAAATCCCCGTCTCGGATGACTAATAGATGTTAAAGAGACGTTTAGCCAAATAAAAAGCTGGTTTGCAAGTTTCCAGCGTATGGATGGTAAAATCCCCGTCTCGGATGACCAATAAATGTTACAGAGACGTTAAGCCAAATAAAAAGCTGGTTTGCAGGTTTCCAGCGTATGGAGGGTAAAATCCCCGTCTCGGATGGCCAATAGATGTTAAAGAGACGTTAAGTCAAATACAAAAAAAAGATAACATTTATTAATTTATTTATTCAGGTACATGATCAGGTTGAGCCCTTTACAGGTAACAATAAAATCTACCCAGCCTAATTTTAACTTACAATTTTTTATTAGATAAAAAAGTCAATTAATTTCTGCACAGCTTTAAAAAAATAAATAAAAATTAAATCTATTTAAAAGCGAATCACTCAACACAGAGTTAAAATAATTATAAAAAACCGAATTAATTACGAAAAATTAATAAAAAAATCTCTTCGAAATTTGTCTGAATTTTTTAATTTAAGGACACTAATGAACACTTATTATTTGTCGAAAATTAATCGATAATTTTTTAAATTATACCTATTCCACTTGTGTTGATTTCTACTATTTGACGAGAATATTTACGACAGTTTTGGTGTTTTTTTTATACAACCATATATTATTCTGTTCTCTCACTGTATATTTCTGAAAAAATCTACGATCAGTAAAACACGTCTGAGCAAAACACGTCTTTCCTCGCTGAGATATCTCGGCAAACACACACAAAACAGAAGAGAGCAGCCACCAATACCAAACTACAAGTTCAAAAAAACACACATGGCTCTAGTAGGTATTATAAAATATATACCGGGTACCCAGAAAAATAGAACTTTCATTGAAGTGATCCATGCACGAAAGAGAAATGAAATGTGGCAACCGACCACCGAGGGGAGCAAGCCAGCAGCTTCATTAGATGACGGTCCTAAGCCGGTGTAAATACAGAAGGTTTGGTGTTAGGAAGGGAATCCAGGCTTTAAAACAATGATGAGAGATAATCAGCAATATGCGTGTTTCTACGCAGTTTCTATTGACACTGTGAAAAGAAAGCTAATAGGGTTACCGTGTTAGGAAAGGTTTACAGCTAAAGAGAGTAGGCACCGAACAAAAGGTTGTGGCATGGTAAAATTTTAGGAAGGCAACGCCAACCCCAAATATAATTGGGATAGGGTGAATTTAAAGAAGAAGACACGAAAGTAAAATGAATTGAAACCAAATTTTCGGAAGCCACATTTCCTTAACAGAGTGTGCATCACCCTCAGCTGGCACCAAGGAGGTACCGGGTTCTATTCCGGGTCGTGTCAAAAATTTTAAAAAGGTTTTTTAAAATTTTCTACTTGGTCTGGTTGTGTTTGGGAGTAAATCAGCCCTTTGAGGACAAATGAGCAGCTATGGTAATAGCGACAAGTGGTAGCATTATAAGGTAATTGATAAGTGTTGGTCATTAGTGATGTTGGAGAGATTGTTGTAAAAATCTTGAAATGCTATGATACCCACTAAAATTGTCACATAATAACACAAAGAAATGTTCATTTACATTTTCGGAAAATGGAACCCTACAGAACACGATTTCTGTCCTTACAACAGTCATAGGGTTCTATCTCACTAAAAGGCAAAGAGGTATCCTCTCAAATTGCTTACATAAAATTTAGGACCTTGCCCTAGGACGGTCGTACTTTGGAAGTAACTATACGTGCGACTTCAAGCTCACGCTACTGAGAGCGACTACTACGTGACAAATCCAACACCAAGAAGATTTGAAGCTTGTATTGCCCAGTTGTTTGTATTCGGACGGGGTCGCTTCTAAATGTCGACTAGGTACCGGGAACTGGGGTTAGTTTTAACAAAATAAAATATTTCATGACAATTCCATGACAAACTAGGTAATTTTAAAATTATCAAAAAAAAAAAAACATTAAAGAGCATTCACACTACACAGTGAAAGTGACAATGAACTCTGACGCCGTACCGTGATCTTCACAGTGATTTGACATGACATGAAAAATTACTGGCTGAAGGTGTTATTAAAATGTCTGTGAGAGCACTGTCATTGACACTTTCACCGTATGGTGTGGATGCTCCTTAAAGCAGTTCCATTTTTATAGGATAAGGAAAATTATTTATCCACCTTCTATGGCCAAAAATGTCTCTCTTACGCCCCCTCCCCTAAAAAAATAAACGACTCAAAAAATGATATCTTATTCATATCCTGGAAACACACGAATCCAAGTCCATCCCCCTCTTCGACATAAGATGGAAAATAGAATCATTAGAAGAGGGTGTCTATTAAAAAAAAAACATTCTCAAAATTTCAGCTTTTTATCTTTTTTTCCCTTGCAAAATATTTGTCCGTACCCTGTAGAGTTATGTATATATTAGGAATGATGTTTTAAGAGCAATTTGCACGAGATCTTAGATACAATAATATTGTATATTGCACAATATTTATGTTTAGTAAATATCGGGCACCCATGGAACGCCATACTGGTGTGATATTATAACTAGCAAGCTCCATTTGTTTCCCGAGCATCTGGAGTCAAAGGCTATCTGGATGGTTAGCATTGCTTCCGCACTGTACCATCAGCCGAAGTTAGGAAAGCTATGTATTCATAGCAGACAGGGCCGTAGACAGAAAATCCGGGCCGGGTGGAAATATTTACGGGCCACTCTATTATTCTTTCATCTAAAATCACCGTATGGGCAGTAATAAAAGTAGGTAATTCACTTAGTTGATGTGAAAAGGCGTGTACGCTTCCTCTTGGCAACAAATAATTCGATTATCAGATGTTAATGTTTACGAAATATACCAATATTTATAATTGCTGTACAAGCTGAAAGGTCGCAATATATTTTCAAATCAGTGTCCTGCAATAGCCATTGCCCCATATTAGCCCACTATCGCTAAACTTCTCATTTTGTGTTTTTGAAAAATTTTCAAAATATTTAAGTTGATTTAGGTATTTATTATTCAGAAAAAAAAACTTGAAAAATTTCATTATGATAATTTTCTCACCGAGCCTCTTAGGAAATGCCGGGCCTGGGGGGATTACCCCCATTTCCTATCCCCTCTCGTCGGCCTGCATGCAGGGGTTGACAAAAAAGAGCTTCTGAGAGTTGAAAATTTCCATTTGATTCGAGGCAGTCCTCCTGGTCTAGTGGGTACTGGTGTTGTACTCGGGGGACTCGGGTTTAATTCCTGGCGGGGTCGAAAAAATTTCGACTTAGTGCTTGTGATTATGGGGTGATTTCAGCCTCGTGGTGACGATTGAGTTTGAGTAGCTACTTTAATGTGAGTAAGTGAGTAGCGAACAGTGGCGGGAAGATTTATAAGTTTATTAGTACATGGGGATCTTACTAATGAATCTAATGATGTGATAGGTACCTGAAAAAAAAATGTGACGAGGTCGTTGGACTTTACCAAATAAAGAACAACCCTCTGCACACACTCATTTACAATATTTACATACTCGAACGTTTCAGATATCAATTAATATCAGGCCCGTAAGCAGGATTTTAGTTTTCATATAAAGTTTTTTTTTCGGGGGCTATTCATATAAAGGAGTTTTACCACATAGGGATTAAAGGAAAAATAAAACGTTTTCAAAAATTTCGGGGGGGGGGGAGGTTGTACCCTTAAAACCCTGTCCTGATTAATGGGCCTGTCTCCGTTGGGTTGAACATGGCTCTTGTTTACTAATTTAATTTTACTATTCATACAATTTTGATTATATTTTCATCACGCAGCGCATGCGCAAGTGTGTTCTTATTCACAAACCTATATCCTGAAAATGTCGGATTCGATTTGGCCGAATCCGAAATTTTGGGGCGTGGGCTCAGAATTTTAATGAATCTATATGACCTACCTAAGGTGACATAAACTCCAAATTATTTTCAGTTATTTTTTCTTCAGAGGTGAAATTGTGAGGAAGCTATATTAACCCGAACTATATACACCGTAAAACTGTACCTTTATACGCTGTTGAACATGTACAGACGGAAATGCTAGAGAAAAAATCCATGTCCCAATGACCATATACGATCTTTATAGCTTTCTTGGTACCTTTTTTTTAGTAGAATTTCAAACGAAATAAAAATTGAAGGAAAGTTATCCAGAGATAATCGGAAATGATTTGTGTCGGTATTGGCTGACTGCTACAGGAAATGAAATTTGCGGGATGAGAGGGTCGCCACATCGCTACGCCGGAAAAATTGAAAAAAAATTATTCATAGGCAATAGGAAAATATTTGAGCTGGTATTGGCTGACTGCAGCAGGGTGTGCAATGTGTTGGAGGATGGGTTCACCACATCCCTATGTCGCAGAATTGGAGGAAAAATATTAATAGGCAATAGGAAAATATTTGAGCTGGTATTGGCTGACTGCAGCAAGGTGTGCAATGTGTTGGAGGATGGGTTCACCACATCCCTACGACAAAGAATCGGAGGAAAGTTATTCATATTAAATAGGAAACTATTTGGGCTGTTATTGGCTGACTGAAACACGAAGTGTAACATCAGTGAAGTTAAGGAACGCCCAACGAGGTTTTACCCAGTGGGTGACCAAGTAGGTTCGCTATTACCTGGCTGGGTGAGGTCAATGTAGGTAACTGTTTTCTATATTTCCAGTGAATGGAGGATAAAACTTCCATCTTGAATGACCATAAATTTTGAAGAGGCTTTATTTAAGCAAGAAAAAAATAGAAGTTTTGCGACTATGATAATATTTTACTTATTAGAAGCTAGCGTAAATTCAGTATTTGTGCTGCGCTCTGTGAGATAAACACGGTACTACTGATTCAAATGGTGTTCAAGTCAGCTGTTGTTGATAGTATAAATTAATAATATTTATTTTGTAAACAAAAGTTTTTCTCTTGATGAAGTGATGAATCCGGAGGTTTATTATTATAGATAAAAGTTTTACTATTATAGATAAAAGTTGAAAAGTTCTAGTTTGACAGAAGATTTCTTTGTAAATATGACGTCATACTTTTATTAATTATTGACTGTGAGTTGTAAGTAACCTTATCAAAATTCGATAAGATTTAATCTTATCAATTTCCTGCCTCAAGGTGAATATTATTGGCCTTTGCTAACATGTCCCATGTATCAAGAAACATTCGGCCACGTCCAAAAACGGGACCCATTGGAATTCAATTTATAGAATATATAATGCCCAGTTCTAACGTAATTCAGAGAAAAACACTCTACAAAATTGTTGTTTTACTTCTTACATTTTGGTCCTACTGTTGTTATCACGCTACAAGGAAAACAATCAGTATTGTCAAGTCAACACTACATCAAAATTGTTCTGGTCTGACACCACCGAGTTTGACTGATATACCGAATTCAACATGGTGTGACTGGGCTCCATTTGATGGAACAAATGCAAATGCTTTACTAGGTACTTTGGACTCAGCCTTCCTGTTTTCTTACGCTTTTTTCATGTTTCCTAGTGGTATTATTGCAGAACATGTCAACTTAAGGTACTTTCTAACAATTGGTATGGTCCTATCGGGTGCTGCAAATTATTTTTTTGGTTTGGCCAGAATTTATAATATTCATGTCTTTTGGTATTTTTTAGCAGTACAAATATTTGGAGGGATAGCACAATCTACAGGTTGGCCTGGTGTGGTTACAGTAATGGGCAATTGGTTTGGCCATGGTAAACGTGGTGTGCTATTTGGTATATGGAACTCTCATACCTCCATAGGAAATATTTTAGGAATTGTTATAGCAAGTCATTATCTGACAATTGACTGGGGTTTATCATTCATGGTTCCCGGCATTATGATGGCGATCTCAGGAATTGTCATATTTCTTTTCTTACCGGAGACACCACTAAGTGTTGGTTGCTCACTTATAAACACATCCTTAGCAAATCATGGGGTGAACGATGGCTCCAGACACGCACGAAGAGGTTACAGGAGTCTTCCAGATGAAAGTAACTCTTCGGAACACTCAGAGGAAGGAGATGTTTATGATGAGACATCGCCAATCCTTCCTTACAATAGTGAAGAGAAACCACCGGTGAGCTTTCTCACCGCTCTGATGATCCCAGGTGTGCTGGAGTTCTCCTTGAGTTTATTCTTTGTTAAATTGGTCAATTATACATTCCTATATTGGTTACCTGGGTATATCAAAGTTTCTACCAGTCTAAGTGCAGATTTAAGTGGAGACCTATCTATTGTTTTCGACGTGGGTGGAATAATTGGTGGTATCGCAGCTGGCATGATGAGTGACATGACTGGAAAAAGTGCCACTACCTGTGCCATTATGTTGATACTATCTGTTCCAATGCTATTTCTATACCAAAGTGCTGGTTCCAATAACTATATTTTTCTCAGTCTCTTCCTATTCTGTGTGGGTATGCTAGTAAACGGTCCTTATGCATTGATTACAACTGCCGTGGCTGCTGACCTAGGTACACATGAATGTCTTCATGGTAATGCAAAAGCTCTAGCCATAGTGACTTCAATTATTGATGGAACAGGGTCTATTGGAGCAGCTTTAGGTCCTCTATTGGCTGGGTTTGTGTCTCCATATGGATGGAACTATGTGTTTTACATGTTAATGGTGTCTTGTGTTATTGCTGTGTTATTTTTAAGCAGACTTCTTATCAATGAATACAGGAGAATTTCAAGGCCTGTTCCTGTAACTGAATTTCCCTAGTAAGGAGATTTGACTCGCGGGTGATCTTCGTCTGCAATGCTATTTTATTTTCAAAATCAACTTTTCTAGTGGTTGAATGGTTCGAAAACTGTTTCTGACGCGAAACAGGCGCAACCGTTCCCTCTTCATTCCCGATGACCTTACTTTTCTCTTTATTTTGACATTTAGTTTTTAGACGAATCTCTATTTTTCGAAAAGTTCCTCAATACTTCTAGTGACGTCTCTGTGGCAGCGTGTGCATCATACTCGGTTTGAAACAGGGAGGTGCTGGGTTTGATTCCTGGTTGGGTCAAAAAATTGAAGAGTGTTTTGTTCGAATTTTCTACTTGGCCTGGTTGTGTTTGAGGGTAACTCAGCTTTGCCTCCTGAGGACAATTGATTAGCTATGGTAATAGCGAGAAGTGGTAGCATTATAAGGTAATTAATTGTTAAGTACGAGTAAAGTTTGGTGTATTTAAATGATTGTTTAAAAAAATGCCTTGTAATTCTATGATGTCCACGAAATTGTGATATAATAACACAAAGGAAAAATATTTACTATTTACTGCTTCTAATAGGAGTTCTATATTAAGAAGAAAAAATGATCTTCAGAAATTGTTGAAGTGTGGCTATTATTTTTGTTCTGTGATGTCTTTGGCATTTTTGGCCAGAAATATATAAATTAATGCTGTTAAAATCGTTAGGATGCAAGTACTAGCAACTAACATATAAATGTATTTTTTAAATCTTTTAATGCTGTGAAGTGTGAAGTCTTTGATATTTTTAAGTTTTTTATTATTTGTTAAGATTAAGACCTTGATAAGTTCTAATATGAATTTGGTCTCTGATATTAGAACGCTACATAAGTTTGAAGCTTTTAAATCCAGGCCCAGAGTTAATGTTTGTTCTTGGTTTTCTCCAACCAGGTACATCCATAAATCTTTTCGCCTGTACAACGATGTGGTACTCACATCGCATATCACACATTTTTTATACGCAAGGAATAAACAAATACACATGTTCTTATGGAGTCCGCAGATCTAGCAATTAGAACACTCCCATAAGAACATGTGTATTTGTTTTTTCCTTGCTTATACAGGGTGTTTCAAAAGGTTATGCAAAAAAAAGAAACCACGTATAGTAGAGCTCAAATAAAGGCCACTTTGCTTAATAAACCCTTATACGTAAATGGATCCCAAGGTGGCTAGGACCACCCAAAGTTGGCACTTGAAAATCACAAAAATTGAGCGTAGGACGATTCTAAATATGAAGTATTAATCCTGACATTAGTTCATTGCAAATAAAAATTCCAAAAAATTTGGAAATGATCCATCAAGTCCAAGGTTTGAGATACAGATTGGGCAAAATTTTTGGAATTTTTATTTTCAATGAACTAACGTTAGGATTAATACTTCATATTTAGAATCGTCCTACGCTCAATTTTTGTGACTTTAAAAGGTCAACGTTTGGTTTTAGACAAAAGCTGTTCCGGTCTTTTTTGTAACAAAACAAGTTTTAGACATGTCATACATTAAAACACCCAAAAAATAAGCACCAAAAAGTTTTAGGCATTTTTATTTTATGACCCCCATAACTCCGCCCCTGATCGGGAAAAAAGTGCCAGATACATAATAAAAAAAACTCACCAAAGAAGCATGATAACAATCGGAGACATCATGCAAAAAATGAAGTCGATCGCAATATAATTCGATTTTTAAGTGCCAACTTGGGGTCCATTTCCATATAGGGGTTTATTAAGCAAAGTGGCCTTTATTTGAGCTCTTCTATACGTGGTTTCTTTTTTTGCATAACCTTTTGAAACACTTTGTATAAACAACGTGAGAGCACCCTAATTGACGATAGTGACGCTCACAGCGTACGAACAGATTTTTTATTCGTGGTTTGAATTTTGCATACCTTCAAACGTTAAATATCAAATTTGGGAGGGAACCAAGAAGGGGGTCATGACGGGGTTATTCCCCCAAGGTTTTTGGAGGGACCCTTGAGACTTTGTTTATTCTAGTAAAGGGGCCTTTAGCCCCGGGCCAGGATTTCCTCTCGGCCGTCCTGGGGGGGGGTCGATTCCAAAGGTTCATTATTGAAAATATTAAACCAAAAATGAGTTATCTACCCTGCTAGCTTTAGTTATAAAATGATTGCAATTTCGTAAGTTTTGAATTCTTTATGGTGAACCTGTGCCTAGATTATAAAAAACAATCAGGTTTCAAAACAGTGACTTATCTCCCCTTATGTCTAGGAAATTGAATAACTTCAGAGCTTTTCGACCAAAAAAAAAAAGGTATTTATTTGTTGGTTGTCTGCTAACAGTGCAAACGTACGAGTTTTCAGTAGTTGCGGTATGCATACAAAGTAGTCACGCTAAACACACCTTTGTGAGATCTCTCGAGTTTAAACTACTTGGATGAGCCGATCTCTGTGGCCGAGTTGTTGCAAATCCCGTGTGATGGTTGCGATTTTTCTGATCGAATTTTCTCGTTTCCGGAATGGCATGGCTGTAAAAGGAGTTCACTGAAGTAATACGAAAGCGATTCCGGGGCATAACTTTCACGTATTGTCTTGGATATACTCAGCCTTCTGAGGTAACTGAGAAGCAATTGTTGATTCAAATAGAACTGTAATTTGGTCCCTCAACACGAAGTTGTATGACGGTACCTCCAAGTGTTGCTAAAAATTAATTTCCTATCCTTTTGTTATGTTATTATTGTGTTCTAATCACGCTGAATACAGGAGTCTTCCTTTGTTAGATCTCTGCTTGATCTAACAAAGGAAGAACAAACAAAGGACTGCTTGAGTACATCACATGTCGCTCCGGGATGTACTCAGCCTCCTGAGGGTGACTGAGTAGCGATTTTTTTTATTCAAAGAGGATTGTAACTTGGTGGTCTTCAATCACAGAGTTTTATGGAGGCATCTCCAAATGTTGCTATAATCTTTTGTTATTCTGTAATTTGTTATGTTATTATTAATATGCGTTCTATTATTCTTTTTATTATTTTATTTCTTAATGGATTATTTATTTAATAAATTTATCGTCATATAAATTTTATACTGTACACATTTGTTTATTAATTAGTAATGGCGTGTCCAGATCACTCTACTACATAACGTAGTCACTTGTTTAGCTGCAAGAAAACAAAAACATTACCCCCTCCCCCATTTTTTTAACTGATCAAATGAATAGCGTCATATCCTGCGTTGAACCAGCTACCCTTGGTATGAGCATGTCAATGTAACCAAAATAAATACAAATATTAGAAAATAATAAGATTTTCTTTTTAATTATTTTTAATTAACACATTTCAATAATTAATTAAATAACTAATCAATGTCAAAACAATGAAACACGTCGTGGGAAAATAAAGCAATGAAACCGATTTTATCAATTTTCAATACTGTCGCCTTCAAAGTAGTTACATAGAGAAGAAGACGGTTTTCTACTCCTCATAGAGGAGCATCCACACTACACAGTGACAGTGATCTCTTAGCGATTTTAATAACACCTGTCAGTGTTTTCTCCGTGCTGAGGCAGTAAACTTGTGCTCGCATAAAATCGTAATAGTCAAGATATTTTCTTGTCAAGTCACTGTGAAGATCACGGTACGGCGTCGGAGAGCACTGTCACTGACAGTTTCACTGTGTAGTATCAATGCCCCTTAGCAGTTCTGGAATTCGGAATAACCTTTGGTTGCTAATAGCCCTTTGGATGTTTTTCAGTGTCCTAAAATGTCATTTTCAATTTTCAGGAGAGATAGATGTCGAAGGGGCTCATGTCAGTTGAGAAGTCGTAGAAATGTTCTTTCTGTTCAATGTCCAGTGGTTAGTCCTCAAAAATTTAATTTGAACATAATCTTGGTTGCGAGTACCGATACAAGTGCAGCCACCAACGTATTTTTGTGATCGTTAGTGAACTGCACTTTTGACCCTCAAAAGTGGAGTTATATCTCCCGAAATGAACTTGTATATGTGTATGTATGCTTGCTTGTTACGCGATACAAGCCACAATTTTATTTTCATCCGATTTTGATGAAATTTGGTATATATGTTTAACACGTAAAGGAAATTTGGCGTATAGTTTTTGGGGGCCCAATATTGTGTATTTTGAAAATGATTTTCATTTTTTTAGCGGTTTGTTGTAGAAAAGTAACATTTTGATATGTTATGGCTGGTGTTAAGAGCTTTTCGATTTTGAAAAAATTGGGGGCCTGCCCCCAATTTTTTTAGCGGCAAGTGGTATAGTGGCATTATAAAGAAATTTTTAAAAGTGTAGCTTAGGCTTAGTGATATTGGAGTGATTGTTGAGAATACCTTGTAATGCTCTGATTCCCTCTACAATTGTGACATAATAACACAAAGAAATATACTTTTACAAATTTGATTAAGATAATTTTTTTTATGTGACATAATAACACAAAGAAATATACTTTTACAAATTTGATTAAGATAATTTTTTTTATGAACACCTGATCCACTAGTAAATAGAGGGGTTACAATTTTTTGTTTTAATTAATATAAAGTAAACTGAAGTAAAATGAAAAGAAAAAATGATGTAGACTGGCTGGAGGAATGAATCGCCTTTTTTTTATGAACACCTGATCCACTAGTAAATAGAGGGGTTACAATTTTTTGTTTTAATTAATATAAAGTAAACTGAAGTAAAATGAAAAAAAAAAAATGATGTAGACTGGCTGGAGGAATGAATCGCCCACCAGGAGTGCATGGAGGGTCTACATTAAAAAAAAAAGATTTTTTGAGAAGAGGCTCAATTTCCTTCCTGAGGTAGGACGATATAGATGTTGGAAAAAAGGGAATCTCCTCGAAAGAAATTCTTGATCTTTCAAATGTATTTCTTAAAATAAATAGATATAAATAATAATTATGGGGCACAGAAATCGGAGATTATCAAAATTGTACGTAGATAAGAGAATAAATGTGCAATTATGCAATAAATATTAACTATGTAACAATTGATAAGGTGGGCATTGGCAGTTATAGTGGATATGATGAAATGGGACATACAGGGGAGATTCAGATCAACAAAATCTTTCGAATTGACATTGAAAAGTGTTTATAAATTATTGCAGTGGCTCTGCAGCTATATATGATGAAATGGGACATACAGTGGAGATTCATATCAGCAAGGTCTTTCGAATTGACATAAAAAGTGTTTATAAATTATTGCAGTGGCTCAGCAGCTATAGTGGATATGATGAAATGGGACATACAGGGGAGATTCAGATCAACAAGGTCTTTCGAATTGACATNATTAGAAAAGCAATGCATAGCTGGAACACAAAAATAATTTTAAACACGAAAAGTCAAAACAATACGATTGAAACCAGAAGCTTAAGAATAAAAAGAGGAATATTTCAAGGAGATTCGCTATCTCCCCTCCTGTTCTGCACCTCTCTAATACCTATCTCCCACCTGCTTAAAAACTTAGATTTTGGATATCAGTTGAAAGAATCATCTTACCTCTTATCACATCTTATTTATGTCGATGACCTGAAAATCATAAGCAAAGATGAAAGTCAAATGAAGAAACAACTCGAACTCGTGAAGCAATTCAGTGATGATATACGCATGAAATTCGGAATAGATAAGTGTGCGACGATTGTGTTTAAAAAGGGAAAGCTAAGTTCAATGAACAATATTCAAATTGATATAGAGACTGAAATCAAAAACCTTGACCTGGGCAAAACATATAAATATCTAGGCATGGAGGAAGGAGATCTTTTACAACATCAATCAATAAAACAAAAGATGGAAAAAGAATATTTCTATAGAGTAAAAAAAATTCTAAGAACAGAACTTTCATCCAGAAATAAAATAACATCTATTGGCAGTTTGGCAGTGCCAGTACTGGAGTACAGCTTTGGTATTTTAAAATGGACGGTAGAAGAAATAAAAATCATAGATAGAAAAACAAGAAAACACTTAAATATGAATGGAATGTTACACCCAAAGGCAGATATAGAACGATTGTATGTGAAAAGAAAAAATGGGGGAAGAGGACTCAGGCAAATTGAGCAAACTTTCAAATCCAAAGTAATCAATACAGCTTTTTACATGGATGAAAATAGAATGAATGATCCTCTGTTGAATGTGGCTTATCTTTACGATCAGATGCAGATCACTTTTAACTCCTTATCCAAAAAGAGTGAACAGTACAAGAATGATATAAACTTGGCTTACGAAGGAGTCACCCAATATAGAAAATGTAAGAAGATGGTAAAACAAAAAATGAATGAACAGTTAGAAAACAAATGGCAAAACAAAGTAATGCATGGTCAATTTATTAGAAACATCAAGGAAGACGAAAATATAGACAAAGACAAAACTTTCCATTGGCTTACCAAAAGCAACTTAAAAGGTGAAACTGAAAGTTTAATCATAGCTGCCCAAGACCAGGCATTAAACACAAGGTACCACTCTGCTAGAATTTTAAAATTAAACATCAGTAGTAAATGCAGAATATGCAAAATACATGATGAAACAACTGAACACATCATGTCTGGTTGCCCCGAATTAGCAAAGAGGGAGTATATTCAACGCCACGATAGAGTCTGCGCAAATCTTTATGATGTAAAAAATTAAATTTGACAGTTGAAAATGAAAAGTGGTACTTACATAATCCTAAACAAGTGACCACAAATGGAAACATCACAATTCTCTGGAACCAACAGGTTATAACAGACAGAACAATTTTAGCAAATAAACCCAATATTATAATTCACGAAAAAGGAAAATCATGCAAAATCATAGATGTGTCAATTCCATCAGACAGAAATATTCACAAAAAAGAGGCAGAGAAAATATTGAAATATAAAGACTTACAAATAGAAATACAGAGGATGTGGAAAGTGCCGACGAAAATCATACCAATAATAATAGGATCGACAGGAGTCATCACGAAAGAAATAGAAAAATATGTTCAACAAATACCTGGACAGCATAACATCGAAGAATTGCAGAAAACGGCCGTAATAGGAACAGCCCACATTTTAAGAAAAGTTTTAAGTTAGGTTAGGGCAGGATTACCTCAGGAACATTGTTTGTTCCCGGTATAAAAATAACTCCCCAATAATGGTGATATTGAGAGAAACTTTCATGGTTGATAATAATAAAAAAATATTTACTAAACAGATTAAACTGGTTTCAGGTCTCTATTGACTGCAATTATTATTCACTGAGACCTTTAGTTAGATCTATTGTGACCTAAATTTCGAAGGGGCGGGGACGGAATTAGATTCGAACCAACAGCCTCCTGGTTAAGAATCCACCGCCTCAACCAGCCGAGCTATTCAGGCTGTGTTATAGTGGTAACTGAAAAGTCAGTCACTACAAGTTCAAAGATCAGAAAATTTTGAAAAGAAGACGATTTGTTATACTAGTAGATCTGTGAACTAGAATTCTCTCAGTTCAAAAGGACACAATGAGTCCCCGGGCAGCCCAAAAATATTCACCAAATCCTATAAACAGTTTGTCAATATCAAATTTAAGTACAAGTACTGTGGAACGGTGTTCAGCGTTACGTCCAATCATTAGTTAGCATGGTCTGAGTCAGAATAATCTCTTCCTTAAAAAAATCAGATTGTCAACTGACGTGACTACGCAGGATCTAGATATAGGTTTGCCGTATCGCAAGAATAATATCGATATTACCGGTATTAATATTATCGAAAGCTTAATATCGATGAGCGATATTATCGGATGGTCAAATATCGATATAAAATATTGGTTATATAGATACCTTAATATCAATATTCGATATTATCGAAGTAAATATCGACAGCCCTAGCAGGAAAGCAGTATAATTTCTGACGTTTTTTTCGATACCGATGTTTATTTTTTTCCGATAATATCGAAACCCGAATATTGATATCCCTATCTGGATACACAATGTTGACATTCTCGGTTCTTACAACTGAAGGACTTTCAGTGATGAGTCCATTTTCTGTCGTCCCTTTTCCTTGAAATACCCGAAACCCAAAAAACTTGTCACCTTGGCAGAACACTGAATAGGTACCTAAGACTGTTTTCTTTTCAAATCCAAGTCTACTAGACACACTGTTGCTCAAAATTGACGTCAATTAATTTTGAAACTATTAAAATAGAATTGTGTTTCAAGAAAAACAATACTATTATGAAAATGTGACTCTCGTCTAGAGATCAAACATACAGGGCAGACGTTAAGTCTGTCAGTTTGCGATGCCCGACTGGCAGTGTTGATCGGATTCTGCCTGTCTCATTACTTTATTTCCTCATCATGCATTTCCCATTTATTTGATTTTGATGACTTTCAACATTTTTATCGGGGAATATACTGATATTTTCTTTTTATAACATTGACTACCGAAAAATCCAGTAAAAAAAGTTCCATTCTTTACGGAGGACATCATCTTTTGCCGTAGACAAATAAAATACTACATTTACATTTGACTAAAATATTTGGACAGATGTTGAATGTTGATCTAAATGTTTGTCCCCTTTGAAATTTAAATATTTTTCTTAATAGCAATCTGTTTATGTATAAAATGAGAGAATACTTCCGGTCGTACAAAATGACTAAGGTCGGAAAATGTATCCTTTCTATTATCTGGATATGATGTGCCGACTCGAGTAAACTAAAATCATATACGTCACCGACTCAAGTCCACATCTAAAAAAAATTTCGATGCGTCGACAAGAATACTGCCCACTTTCCATCTCACCCCTCGAATATTTATGAGATACGTGACTCGCTCGAGTCGAGTCCAGTTTATAAAGGTACCTAGTAAAAATTATCATAACAATCTATGCACTTGAAATTCGTACATTCAGTACACAATACACTTTCTACAGTAGCTAGACTCAAGTCCTCAAATTTTCTTATTCGAGTCTACTCGAGTAAGATGGGACTCGAGTAAGACGGGACTCGAGTAAAGTATACGAGTCGGTAGAACGGCCATGTAATCATCAGATGGTTTAAGCGACCTTTATCATGAGGATAGCCGAATTCTTACAATCCGTGTATAACTAGAATTGTTGCCGGTAGAATCGCGTATAAATACGTGTATTATACTTTAAAATTTTGGAAATTACTTGAGGATGGTTAAAAAATAACTTATTTCTCAGCTGAGTACATCATCATAGCTCCCAGGTAGATGAATAAAATACTATATCAAGTAACTCGGTAGTTTTGCAACGCCAAGGCATAATTTGTAAGAATATTAATTTTTTCTCTTTTATTTGACCAAAATAATTAAACATATTTTTCAGCTGAGTTTAAACCCCTCCTGACGATATCATAACATCTTCAGATAGATATAATAGTATATTTTAACAGAAATTTCCGAAGTTATCTCTACACTGTATGTCTCTTTTTGAAAAGAAATACATTTTAACTATCTTTAACCAATAAATTATTAATAATAAAGACAATATCGATTCTAAAATTTTTAATTTGTGGCGAGCTTTCAATAGTTCTCAGACTATCATCGTCAGGCCGATGTTGACTCTACGNAATTAAAAATTTTAGAATCGATATTGTCTTTATTATTAATAATTTATTATTTATTTACGATTCCTTGAAAATATTTTTTATTATCTTTAACCATTTTTGACAGCTAAAAGAAAATGAAAATCTTTATAAAGATTTTTTTTTCTTTTAGAAAATTTTGTATTTGAAAATTGTCTAAAAAAATCATCTCGATAAGGTGATACCGTTCTTAAATTATGCATACACATTTTATAATATGATTTTTATTTTCAAAATGATAAGTCAATATATTAAATTTATGGGCAACAGTAACTTAGTCACAAACCTCAAATTTTACAGGAGTCAAAATCCAGCAAAACGCTAGTTTTGCAACGCCAAGAAAAACAAAACCAGCGTGTGCTATATAACATAAACTATTCCATTCAACGTTTGAATTGCAATCCATTTTTATTGCAACTTACAACAACAACAACAACAACAACAACAACAAAAAATCTCACTTTTTTTGTTTAAGTCATAAATGGGTAGTGTTTGGTATTTGAAGTAAAATTGGATGCCCAAATCTAGGATTTTAAATATCCCCCCCCCCCAAAAAAAAATAGTCTCATGGTTTTTTAATGACTTAAGACTAAAAAAATATATGTGGAAAATTTTAGATGTTCAAAGTACCATAATATTTTGGTTTGATATGATAAACAAGTAAGGAACTCCCATCCTCCCCCACCCTGTAGAAGAAAAAATTCTTTTACAGGGTGTAACAAAATGTCTGCATCAAATATTTTATGGCATGTCAATGAGATTAAATTAATTATTTTCGAAAGCTTTCCAATTTCTCATTTTCACTTGTTTGTTAAAAAAAACTGGGGAACAATCCAGGGACCATTAAATACAATACATACTAATATTAATATTAAATCAAAAGGTTCATGCTATCATTAAACATTCACAGGAGCTCCTAAACGGACTGTACCCTAGTGGATTTAAGGTGGTATCACACTATTTGTCAAGATGCCAAAATTTGGCACAATTTATTTGATGTATATTTGTTGACTTTGTGTGTTTGGTATATATATGTGTCTCTATCATACTATTTGATGAGACTTTCAGACAAAATTATTTGCTTTGAAATTTTGTTGTGTGTTATACCATAGCAACCAGATATTTATCTGTAATAAATATAATTTTGATATTTTCTCTTTTTCCAATATACGATTTCTGATCGAAAGTTAATTTACTTTTTCTTCACTTGTGTATTTTCCATAATTGAGGACTTGGGTGTCCACAGACGACGGCTCAGAAATATTTTTTAAAGGTAAGATTAATGAAATAATTTTCAAAAACGATCAAAAAATCACAGACGTGTTTGTCATGCGTTTAAACCTTATCAGACTATTTACACAATATTTTGTCACTTTTGTGTTTGATACAATACAATCAAACAGCGAATTTGATCAAATACAGTTGCCGTTCACACTGTTTGGTACTATTTGAAGTAAAAAAATGACAAAATTTGACACCATGACAAATAATGAGATAGTACCTTATGTAAAATACATTTCGCTACAGTAGGTCATTTAGTGTAGGAGTTATTACAAAAGACTCAGGAACATTTGATGCAAACATTTTATTAAGTATTAAAATCACAAAAGTGTAGTATCTTGTCATGCGTGAAAGTTGATTTTTCTATTAACCTAACCGATCTACAATAGCGATTTGCTTATGAACAAAAAGAGAAAATACTCCAATAAAACTTAACCACAAACTCTAGCGTGACTCGCTTGATGGTACGATAAGCCCTAAAAGATAAAGCTAGAAGTCGTTCAGTCATTTTTCACAAAATTAAAGATAAAAGATTACCTAAAGTAGATACAAAAACAACTAAAATCAAATAATTTATAAATTGGCCTAACTTTAAATCAATAATATTTTTTTTAAATAATTTCATCACAATACAAACGTATTATATTGATGTTCACAGAACAATGACCACCTTGTACTTATAAAATATGTACAGGATGGTTGCATAACAACAGGTTTCCATCAAGTGACGATTTATATACGTTTGACAGTTGATGATAGCAAAACATTCAATACAATTAAATCAGTCCTAATCGATAAAAAAAAAATACTAAGGGATGTGGAGCAAGCAGTGCGAGGCATGTCCACAGAGTGAGAGATTTTGCTTCTAAGCTAATGAAGGTGGGGAAGCTTTGTATTAATGCAGGAGTTGAAAACAAATACAAATGTTGTCAGGTTTAAATATTTTTCGTTTTCAAGGAACAAATTTGGTTACCAGATCCCAGTCTCCCTGTACTCCAATGTCTTGTGTTCGACAGAACTCCTATGACGTAAATCCAATTTTCTGAGATTTTGAGTGACCCCAAACGGTCCAATATCAATTTTATTTAATGTCTTCCGGTCCTTTCATGATAAACATAAACGTGATTTTCTTGACAAATTCTTAATGTCTTTACACAGAAGTCCTTCTAGGGGAAATAATTATCAATAACACAAGAAAATCATGTGAATATCACCGATAACACCAGAAAATCATGTGAATATCACCGACAACACAAGAAAATCACGTGAATATCACCGATAACACCAGAAAATCAAGTTAATATCACCGATAAGTCATGAGCATCGTCTAAATATCACCGATAACACAAGAAAATTATGTGAATATCACCGATAACACAAGAAAATCATGTGAATATCACTGACAACACAAGAAAATCACGTGAATATCACCGATAACACCAGAAAATCAAGTTAATATCACCGATAAGCCATGAGCATCGTCTGAATATCACCGATAACACAAGAAAATCAAGCGAAAATCACCAACAACACAAGAAAATCATGTAAATATCACCGACAACACAAGAAAATCATGTGAATACAACCGATAGCACAAGAAAATCAAGTGAATATCACCAATAACACAAGAAAATCGTGTGAAAATCTCTTATATTTTTAGCACAGAACGAGTGTAACATTGATTTTCCATATGAAAATGAGTAAGTAATATACCTATATTATTTTTGATTTTTACGATCCCCTTGATCTCGCATTAATGTTTTCTAGTATTACCTCACCATGAGAGTACTCTCCTCTATTTATAAAAGATAAGATAAGCAGAAATAAAAACTTCTGGAAATTCACAAGAGATCATTGCGACCGTTAAACACAATTTTGAAGAGTTACCGAAATTCTGACCTTAAGCAACCAATATTGTGAACCTAAAAATGCTTTCTTTACAAGAAATTAAAATGATAAAAAACACTTGACTTTATGTTCTAATTTTAGTACTACCAAGTGTCCTAAAGGTTTTCTTTCTTTCTTTGTTATTAACGTAGAGTCCACAATCTTGATGGTTTCACAACGAAAACTTAATAATTTACTTACGAAATAAATTGATCTCAAACCAGAATACTTCTGATTGGTTTGAAAGGAATCTAGAATCCTTGTCGTAGGATGGTTTGATTGAAGAAATAAACACAATTTACGAGTATTTTAACGAGAAGGATATTATCAGTCATGATTAAATAATATTTCAAAAGTAACCGAAAATTATAATTCGTTCATATGAAAATATTAAGATGGAGTGAAAGTTAAAGTATGTTTGAAAGGTGGGGGGAATTTTCTCTCACAATGGGCGTGGAAACCAATGAAATATTTTAGACAGGAAATAAATATGACAGAATCTAAATATGAAGGAGAACTTTAGGTGGCTACTGGAAATAAATACTGGAATATCTCTAGAAATTTAGAGAGCATTTTTTTTTTTTGGTACAATCTCGCTGGACGTTGCTTAACTTCAGTGATATAACGGGAACAGGTGTATTCAACGTGCCATAGACGTCGGCTTTAGTTTAATTGGTAGAAGAACCACTCACGGCAGACGGTGTACGGAGGGCGGCGCGACGGACAAACAGTTATTTTATTGGATTCTACGTGAAACATAAAATACCCAGCAAATTTGGGGACCTATTTTTTAACCAGTAAAATAATGAACCCATGTGCTATATTGGCAGCTTTTGTATCATCTATTTTTTCCTTTCAAAATCTAAGTAGCCACCAAACGTTCTACACATAAATAAAGAATAAACAATACGTGAGTAACATAAATTTCATTTCTTTTCAAAAAATGTAACTAGAGATTTTGAAAAAAAAAAAAAAAAAAAATCTTCGAAAACTTTAAATGGGAACTCTTTATGAGCATGGCCTTACAGAATAGTATCGTCCTATTTTAGATCCGGGACCATATGGTTAATAATAATAATAGACTTACTATACTGCCTTACTAAGTGACTTACTATACTGCCTTACAAGTCCCTTAAGGGTCTCGTTCTACCAGCAGTAAGCCAAAATCATTATGTGGTCAAAATCTCATATCTGGAGGATAACATACCAGTATAAGTCAAATAAGTCTGGTAAAGAATGATTTCTAATTTTGTTACATTCTGTGTATTTTTTTTTTTTAAAAAAAAAGTACTACACCATAAGGGTAAATCTTTAATTTAAATTTTGATTCCTCCCTCCCTCACCCACCCTTGAATACTATCACCCAAAGTAAATACGCTAATGAATCGTTTCCTAAAAACGAAAAGAAGACTTATTAAAGATCAGTTCACACTAGACCGTGATGTGACAGTACCGTACATCCCAATTTGACCATGATTGCTTAGTGATTTCTACATTTGATCATCGAGGTACATTGAATATGTTTAGTGTTAGGAATGAAAACGCAAGCTATTCTGATTTTTCGCATATATTTTTCAAGATGTTTTTATTTTAGGTCGGGATGCGAGGCATCCCTGCCAATACTTTCGCCAAACACTTATCAAACAGAAAGCAAATAACCGTCAAACTAAAACTATCAATGGATCAGTTTGAGAGCTAACGAAACCAGGTAGTGATTGCATCTTTTATCAACAGCTTTGTCTGTTGATAAAAGACTTAACACAATCGAAATGATCTCAAGAAAACAAACACGTTTATATAATCCGAGAAAATATTGTCGGGAAGAAAGGGTGAGCCATTTTAAAGGACATGGTCAAATATCTCGGAAACTGTTAGAGATAGGAAGAAAATGTTCAATACAAAGCCCCCTTATTTTTAAGGGGGAAATAAATATAATGGTAACCTTTAAATTTTACTCCAAGATAGCCTTCAAGATTATTTTAAGGCCAATTTTTTTTTTAAATACAACAGTGTACTTTTGATTGTGATGTTCATTTTTATATTAGAAAAGAAATATTTTTTTTTCCATTTTTTTTTTTTTTTTCGATATCTAACATGTTTAGCATTACGGTAAGTCTATTTAATAATATTTGTAAATAGACTTACCGTATATTTCAAAAACCTTGAAGGCGACCGTGGACAATAATTTCAAGGTCACCATTAAATCTCCCCTAAAAATAAGTGGGGTTAGTATCGAACGTTCTCTTCCTATCCCTCTTAAAACGAGTCACCCTGTATGAATCACGACGAGAGAACAGTAGAGGCGACACAATACTGTCAATGCAAAGACACTGTTGACCATGCTGGCCGATGCACGGCGACCCCAAGATACAGTTTAGTGTGAAACAACCTTAGGAAGTTCAATTAAAAGGACAGAACACAAAAAAATAATAAATTGAATAAATAGAAAATATGATTCAGGAGGCGAAAACTTTATACAAGATTAAATACAAAGTATAACAAGCCTTATCTATTAGCACTATCAGGGGCACACTTTTGGGGATCATACACAAAGCGTAATGGAGGGGGTTGATAATATAAGGGAGGTGGAGTGTTGCCATTAGGTGCCAATTGAACAACACTCGCAGTAGGGCGGTATATTAGAGAGCAGTCAGGAGATCCAGCTCGGGTTTGTTCTGGACTTTGCGGCGCCGTACTATATCCTTCCAAACTACCTTGTCCACCACAGTTTCCATTCACGCCGTTCGGTGCTGAAAAAAATAAAGCATTCATCAAGCATTGAACTTTGGCTTTCATCTTCATTTGATTCTGTACAGTGAGTCCCAACAAGTGACTGTGTTCATCCGTGCTATTTGTTCACTGAAGCTGAGATTTCAAGCTGTGGTTTTCATATTAACAAACACCACGGTCAACAAACGCCAAAATAAAACGGCTTCACATTTTCGATAATTTTTTATCAATAGTTCTCTGAAGTGTAAAATGTAACCACTGAGCGGAGCAAATTAGCTTCATTAGGTGACGGTCCTAAGCCCGTGTAAAAAACTCTGTTTCGAACCAATGATGATATTTCATCAGCGAAATGCGAGTTTTTAAGCAGTTTCTATGGATTCTGTTAGAAGCAAGCGAGGTTAACGTGCCAGGAAAGGGTTACAGCTAAAGAGAGTAGGCAAAGAAAAAGGTTGTGGCATGGTAGAATTAAGGAAAGCAACACTGACCTCAAAGAGAATTGGGAAAGAGTGAAGTTAAAGAGAAGAAGTTCTGTGAACTGTTGATTTCACTCAGTGTAAATGACCACCATCACGGCCCAGGTGGCCCAATTACCAAATTTTATGCACATAATAAATGATCAGGTTTTATCAAAATCAGGCGAGGAATTCCAGAGTCATCGTGGAATGTACAGACAAACAGACGTTTAATGAAATCCTTTTCTTTGTTCAGAATCCCTTTCATACGGCATTGTGTCATTATTATTTAGTTAATATCTAAAATTTCAAGGATTTGATGGGATTTATCTAAAGCCATACCGTTTACCAGTCAGATAACTACTCCGGTAAACCGCAACAAGGGCATGAACTAAAAAATAACGGCCCCTTTACTAAAATGAACAAATTCTCAAGGGCCCCGTCACCCCCGCCCCTCTCGTTGGCTCTGTCGGGAATAAACAAGGTTGTAACGGTATGGTCACGTGTATTATTTTTTCTCATCAGTTGGGAAGTAATCGTTCCCTGTGGATAGGGAGACTTAATACTTCCAAGTCACTCGAGTCCATGCTTGTCGTAAAAGGCGACTATGGGCAGGGTCGGAAACGATATTTTTTCCATTACTCATGCAGAAAGCAAGAAGCTACTGCATTATACATAAGGATTCTTTAGTATCAACAACTAATGGTGAGTCGTTGCAGACCAGCTCCACGGCTGTTAACCTATGATGATGATGGGAAGTGATTATAACTGCAACACACATACGCAGGGATTTCACATTTATACAACAGGGTGTTTAAAAAATCGATTAAAGAATCTCGAGAACGGTTGAAACACGAGCTGATTCTTAACAACTATCTTTTGGAAACAAAAAATAAAAATAAATATGGATTTTACTCAGCCTGGGGGTTTTGTGTTGAGGGTCAGCGGTTTGAGCCCCCCCAGTAATGAAGCTTTTTCTTAATTGAAAATTGATTATTTCTATGTATGTGTATCTATCAACCTTTCTTAAAGCGGCTCACAGACGCTCAGTATTATTGTACAATGTTTCAAGTTAAAGAAACGTTGTCGGAATCAGAGATATAATCAATTATTAATTAAGAAAAACCATGGGTCTGCACTTCAAGTTTGGTTAAAAAAAGATTCTAATGTTTAATAATGTCTTACATTTGGTTCCCCGCGATGTAAAGCTCATAACTGGAGAACGCTTTTAAAGTTAGGAAAACACTAAAATAAATACTATGGAAGCCAGCGTATACGACACGTAGGTTCGCGCCCTTGTGATGCTAGCTATTTTTCCGGTCCAACCCAGGCTGGGAGAGGTCAATGTGGATAGCTGGTTTGTATGTTTCTAAAGAATGGAGGGTAAAATCCACGTCTCGAATGACCAATAGATATTAAAGAGACGAGACATTAAGCAAAAAAAAAAAAATACTGTTGATTCATTTCTAGGAAGAAATCTTTTTTTTTTCTTCAAAATTTACGCAAAACTCAGGAGTTACTTACGGGGAAGCAAATGTGTTACAAAAATTAAACTTTAACTTAATAAACTCTAGTCCTGCTTTGAGTAGACATCTGAAAGAGTTTTTATTTCTATATTCTTCTCAAAAAAGTATAACAAGGAGTTTTGTTATAAAATTCAAAGTTTGGGTTTTGAACCCCTAACTTTGAATTTTATAACACTGAAAGTGCCAAAAATTTGAAAACTACTAGAAATAAGGAAACACGTGTTTCAGTCTTTTAAAATTTGAAACCCTTCTAGAGATATGCTTGAATCATTTTAATACACCCTGTATAAACATACTGTTTAGATAGAACCTGTATATAAAAATTGTTTAGATACACCCTGAGTATAAATATTGTTTAGATACACCCTGTGTATAAATATTGTTTAGATACACCCTGTAAATAAAAATTGTTCAGTAAGGACAGTGTTGGCAAATTTAGTGCTGACAAAAAAAAATCGCAAGGATTTCTAGTGGACACAAAATATAATTTTCAAATAAAGATTGGTTATTTTTGGTTGCAAAGGAACAATCATCCAGGGTCTAGGAAAGGTGAGGTGACTACATTGAATAGAAAGGTCTAGACAGTACAACAACCAAAATCTGAAGGGACATTATCACAAGTAACAAGCCGACGTAAATTATTTTGTAATCTGTAAGTAAACATAATTTAGGGGTGGGATTCACAAAGCTATATTCTCAACTCTTCAAATAGTCCTCGGTCGTAAAAGGCGACTAAGGGCAGGGTCAGAAACGATAACTTTTCCATTACCCATGCAGAACGCAAGGATAAGGTACTGGATTATTCTTCCTATGTCCCTTGTGGATATGGGGACTTAAAAACTTCCAGGGCATCCAAGCCTATGCCGGTCATAAAAGGCGAATAAGGGCAGGGTCAGAATCTTTTCCATTACTCATGCAGAAAGCAAGGAGAAGCTACTGCATTATCCGAAAGGATTCTTTAATATCAACAACTCATGGCGAGTTGTTGCAAACCACCCCCACCGCTGTTAACCTATGATGATGACTTCCAAAAAAATGAATCTTGAAATCAAGAAGCTAATTTAATCTCTTGAAACCAAGAAGCTAATTTAATCTTGAAATCAAGAAGCTAATTTAATCTTGAAATCAAGAAGCTAATTGGGGTTCGTATCAACATTTTTTCTTTCTGAACTCTCAATTCAATTTAAGCGGGGAATTTAGGAAAGTGAAAATACTAGTTCAAAGAACTTCAATTTAGGTAAATTAAAATCCTAAAGTATCTAGGGAATTAAAAAAAAAGTAAACATATACAATGATTGTATCATTCCCTCCTAAAATCATGTACGTAGACTTTAAAATAACCACTCAGAAACCGAAATTAATCATTCTTACAATATTATCGACCTCTGAATAAAATAAGGTTTCAGATTAGGAAAATAAAATTGGGTTTAATAAGAAAGAATTAAAATTATCTCTTTAGGACATAAAAGGCATTTTAAAATTCTTTTCAAAAAGGTGGCGGCATTTTTTGTTTCCCAGGCACGGCATCCTGAAAAGAGGTGTCTTCACTATGATTGGACCTAGTTGGAGTTTACTAACACTCACAAAAGCACATCACTCCCAACAACACACAACCAGTTTGCCCCCCACGAAATCCACGTCCACTTAGTTTACTGAAGGTTGGAAAAGGAGATGTCTCAAATTTGATTTTTTATAAAAATAAAAAAAACTTTTTTTACAAGAAATGAAAATGATAAAAAAACACTTGACTATGTTCTGCAATTTTGACAAATAGTCAAGTGTTTTTTTATCATTTTCATTTCTTGTGTTTGATAGTACCTACCCAAGCGTTCTAAATGTTTTCTTTCTTTGATCTTTTTTTTTTTACTTATCTTTCATTCGCCTTGCACTTGCGCACAAAACTATCCTAAAACTCACTACTCATATATGCTAAAGGAGGAATGTACCATAGTTCATTTTCTTCAAAAAATCTATTTTGTCCACATCCATCTAGTCAACTCTCTAAAACGTGACACCTGTAACTCAGTCCTATAGAGATGACAAAAAAGTTTCGTGACTTCAAAACAAATGCCAAGAAGATTGAAGAGACATAACTTGTTGAAAATGTTGACGCTTCCGTTAGGGTCACTTGGACTACGTACCTTGTTGTGGGAACTGCAATGTGTACAAAGTGTGTCTGGACACGGTGGGCGGAGGAGGAGGAAGTGCACAGCCAATTCCAATATTACGACAAAGAGCTTCAATTTCTTCTCGATGCCTTTGTTGGAGATTTTCCAACTCTAATTGTTGCCTATTAAAGGGAGAGAAACAAAAATGTTGGGTTACAATTACTTGACTTTCAATGAGGCCTAGGCGTAGTTATGATTAGCAGGCTGGGACTGCTTTAAATGCATGGTTTTATGTAAGACTAGCTGTTTGGCCGTGCTTCGCAACGACCTCTAAGGATTGGCGCCTTAGAGGCATGGCCGTTCCCGTGCTAATAGTATTTTATGATTTCCCTTACAAAAAACGGGAAATCGGCCGTAACTCGAAAACGGTTGGAAAGTTTTTTCCAAACTATGTCGTAAATTAGGGTTTAAAAGGACAGCTTAAACTTTTTCGCTTTGAGTTGATATGTTGTCGCGACAAAATTTAAGATATCGGGACCGGCTGAATTTGGTGAAAATCGGTCATAACCCGAAAACGGTTCGACATTTTTGAATTCTGATAGTTTTCCTGAAGTTTCAGCCTTTGGTTTGGGGGAACTCCATTCCCATCAATTTTTCGATCTCTTTCCGTTTTGGCTAAACGATTAGTGATACATACATACATAATTTGTTACATTGAGTTTTATTATTATAAACTAGCAGGCTAGGACTGCTAAATATGATTAATATTTTCTATTTGTTTTTTGTTTTTTAAATATACAAAATAGTGAGAAATTGTTAAGACCATAAAACTCAATAAAAAACACCAAAATCATGGACTCATCATTGCAGGGAAACCACATTAAAGATGACACGAATTGTACAGCGATAGAATCACACGATTCATAAGGAGCAAAAAGTAACCACAGAAAACCCTGAAATGCGTAAAGAACGAACCAGATTTTATACTCGTGGCTTTTTAAAAATGGTAGAAAAACAGGTTATGCTATGGGGTTATTGAAAAGGTATTGACGGTTCTTGGCTGGCACTGTGATGGTATGCGTTCCAGGTCGTCCTGGTGCGTAGAACCGGTCATCGTAAATTTTTGGGACTGGACAGTGTTTTTATCGTACTATTTCTTTTAAATTTATTTGAGCATAAGTTAATAAGTTAAACATAAATTGATTTATTATCATAATAGTACGAGTTCCCTGTGGATAGGGGGACTTAAAGAGAATAATTCCAAGGCACCCAAGAACATGCCGGTCGTAAAAGGCGACTAAGGGCAGGGTCGGAAACGACGGAAACGCTGTCGTTTCCATTCTCATGCAGAAAGCAAGGAGAAGTTACTGCATTATAACCTTCCTATGTCCCATTCCAAGACACTCAAGTCCATGCCAGTCGTAAAAGGCGACCACGGGTAGGGTCGGAAACAATTATATTTCCATTACCCATGCAGAAAGCAAGGAGAAGCTACGTAAGGATTCTTTAGTATTAACAACACATGGCGAGTTGTTGCAAACCAGCCCCACGGCAGTTACCTATGATGATGATGATGAATAGAACGAGTAATTACCTTTTGAGTAACTGTTTCAACTGTTCACAAGATGCGTCTGCAGTGGCAGCTCTACTCGTGCCGTTGTAGCCACTACTACTGCTGTTACTGACTGTATTTGTAGTAGTAACTGGTGGTGCGACATGATAGGCTGGAGGAATGAAATCTTCAGAGTCCGTCCGGCGTAAAGGCTGGAAAATTAATATGAAAATTATAAAAATTAAACAAAAGATACAGATTATGAACAGTAAATAGAAATGGCAACTATTTAGATTGCCTTCCTAAGATGTTAAGGAGAAACTCCATAGAGTGGAAAAAACATAAAATAAAGATTGAAACAGTCAATTTTTTTTAAAAGAAAGCAGGAGTAAGTTGAATGAACATATCATAGTTCCGTACAAGAAACATATTTTGTCCGTACAAGGAACATGTTTTATCTGTACAAGAAACATATTTTTCCGTACAAGAGACATATTTTTTCTGTACAAAAAACATATTTTATCCGTACAAGAATCATGTTTCAAAATAAAGTTTTTAAGAGTTATTTTTTTTTTTTTTTNTTTTTTTTTTTTTTAAAAAAAAAATCGGGTGTAGCTAGAATTAGCATGTAATGAGTCCATACAAAAAGCATTTTTTGTTCATTCTTGTAATGCTATACTTGTCACTATTTTATGACGATATTCGGAACTGTATTATAAGATAAAAGTCGCATTTTTCTCATTCGCAAACACCTCGGTTTTAGTGATTGATCCGTAAGTTTAGCGCTAATTCTTTGATTCACATCTACTACGAGATATAAAACATTGCAAACCGAGAGGTCGCCAACGAAAGAGAAAAACCCGGCCTAAGGTGTAATCAATACATAATTTCAACTGACTACCTCTTAAATCCTGCAATCTGTAAAACTGACCGATTTGTTGCTTCTTGTAAGGTTGCGATGGATTCATTATTTAGTAACCCTAAGAAATATGTAACCTTGATTGTTCGTACCTTGGGTATTTCAAAATGTCTGTTTGTTATTATTATTGAGTCAGCAGTAAAATTCTGCTTAGGTAAGAGAGGAAAAAATGTGGGCCAAGGTTAGTAAATTGCATAACATCTTGATGACACGAACACACAAGAGCTGAAGGCATGTCCGAAAAGGAAATGCATATAAAAGAGTTATGATGGCTTTCGTGACTGGTCGTAACAGAGTTGAGTACTAGCCGAGTAGTTCTAATCTCGGCAAATTATAGAATGCCTTCCTTATTGCACATCTAGAACATAAAACGAACTTATATACCAATTTCGGTCTCCGAAAATGTACCGGTGCGGAAAACAGTGATGAAAAGGTGATTTTCATTTGTAAACGCGCCCCTTTTTCCTCCGCGGCTGGCGCCCCGGTTCGAATATTTAAATGTCCTTTCTTAGTGTGCATCTAAGACCTAAATGGGACCTACATGCTAAATTTCAGCCTCCTAGGACATACTTGTGTGGAAATATCGTGATAAGTGACAAGTGAGTGACTTTCCGTTGCTACTGAACGATTTTTTTTGTCGCGACCATATATTTCTCGTGGAATGCAAAAAGTAAGTTATGGCTATGTTCAGATGAATGCGCGGTACTATTTCTACAAACATGTATCGATTTGTTCATTTGATCCCGAACATAGCCTAACGGACGGTTGTGTCCCCAATTGAAAAAAATAGTCAATAATTCATCAGACTTGTTACACCGACTGAGTCAGAAGACCAATGAATTATGAAACTTTGGAATCGTCACGAAAAAAAAAATAATAATAACCTCCTTAAAATTTGATATTTTACGTTTCAAGGTACGTAGAATCCAAAAATCGAATTAAAAAAAATCCATTTTCCGCCGCACCGTCCGCACTTTTGCCACTTGGCGTTGACCGATTTGGATGTAATTTGGTGAGTAGGTTCCATCTGAAAACTAATTGTCCCCCGAAACTAAGAAACTAAAAGGTGCAATAGAATATACCGTTCAAGTTTTTTTTGTATTTCACGACCAAAATCGTGAATTGGGAGCGGGATTTTACATCATTATAAATGTTTGTCAGAGGGAGGTTTCAATTTCAAATGTAAAAGGAGGGATAGCTAACTTGAATTTTGCACATGAAAGTGTAGATATTGTGGTGCCTTCAATATCAGCAAATAATAGAATCTACACAATAATAATCACAGCATTACAAGCATGAAACAACAGAATGTGCACGGGATCCTTTGCAAGAATTGCAAGAAAGAACAACTTGTAATTAATCGATTCTTATTACAACCTTTGAGTGTGGTCTGGTCATGATTGTAGAGTATCTCAGTCTCCCCACGACAACTGAGTAGCTATGGCCGGCCACAGCGTCATTATACTATTGTGTGTTTGTGTAAGGTAATGAAATATCTGAAAATATTAAAAGAGGTCCTTCCTAATCACCACAAATATTACAACACATGGAATTATTCTTTTTAATATCTCTCAATAACAATGGAATACCTCAGATAAAAGCGAAAAGAGGAAGCATTGTAAGGAGTAAGCATTCTGTATGATATTAAAAAATAATCTAATACCTTGTAATGCTGTAATTATTTTCCAAGAAATCATAAATTAATACAAAAATATTTTAAAAACACAAGATGAGTTTGGCGATGATAGCGCCTAGGGGGTGCTACTGAAAGCACGTCCCCCATTTTTTAATTGATATTGTTTTTTTTAAATGTTTTTTTTTTTTTTTGAACGTCGCCTTCGTCAAAGATATTATTAATAATAATAAATATATATTTTAAAATAAATAGAAACATGCATTGAAATTTAAAAATGTTAATTTATGGAAAAAATAGAATAAAGGAGGATTCACACTACACAGTGACAGTGCTCTCCGACGCCGTACCGTTATCTTCACAGTGATTTGACATGAAAAAATCCTATCTGAGCACGGAGAAAACACTGACGGTTGCTATTAAAATCACTGTGAGATCACGGGCACTGACATTTTCATTGTGTGGTGTGGATGCCCTTTAAAAAACCCAAGGTTTTTCAAAACCTCAAGTTTGAATGCGTATAAAAAATGGTCATGCATTAAAAAAAAACGTCAGTCGTTATTGTGAGAGATTAAAAACCAAATTGAATTTTAACTGCTTCTTGGGTACTTACAAACAATTTCATGCGATAAAATAAGCAAAGACGTTGTTAGTTGCTATTTGGAGAAAGATTAGAAACACAAATGTTCATGCAAGTTTCTTCTTTTGACGAATAGAAAAAAATAAAGAAAGGCCATGTAAAGGAAAAAGTACAACATTATCATGCGTAACAATACAAGAAGAAAAATAAATAAAAATGAATGAAATATTAACATGCAAGAATAATGAAAGAAGAGAGAGAGAGAGAGAGAGAGAGAGAGAGAGAGAGAGAGAGAGAGAAATGAAATGGAAATTCATCGCAACTTTATCGTCCTAACACTTTGACTGACTGTTCGGAATATTATGCAATTTGTCACATAGGACAAATATTGTAGGTGCTCTCTACACTAAGGTTATTGCTCCACGTCTAAATAACGATGCTTCCATACAGGGTTAGTCATTTTAAAGGACTGAGTCAAATATCACGGAAAACGCTAGAGATAGGAAGAAAATGTTCCATACAAACCCCCTTATTTTTAGGAGGGAATTTAATGGTTCAGAGCAATTTTAAGGTTAATTTTTTTTTAATGAAATTCTGTATTTTTTATTGTAGTTATGAATTTTAATACAAAAAGAAAAAATTTATGCTTGAAACTTTTTTTCGATTTGACGAGCTCTTAGTGTGAGATGTCTAACATGTGTATCATCAAGACACGCCTATGTGCAAATATTTGTGCATCAAGCCTTGATGTTTCACTGAAATCAACACATTTATGTCCAAATATTTCAAAATGGGCGTGATGCCGATAATACTTCATATGTTAGATATCTCTTTCTGAAAGCACGTCAAAGTAAAAATTATCTCGAAAAGTTAAATCGAAAAAGAATTTAAGCAAAAAATATTTCTTTTTGAATACAAATATATTATATATAGGGTTCTATTTAAAAGAAAAACAAAACAAAGTTGACCTTGAAATAACCTTAAATGTGAGCTTGGAGAACAATTCCCATTAAATTTCCCCCTTAAGAATAAGTGGGGTTTGTATCAAACATTTTCATCCTATCTCTAACGGTTTCCGAGATATTTGACTATGTCCTTTAAAATTACTCACCCTGTACATGAAATCGACCGAGGGTGTAACAATAATGTTACACAGTGGATTTGAACTAATCCCTCTCTGTGAAACATCATTAAGGACAGAATGTTACACAGGAGATTTGAACTAATCCCTCTCTGTGGAACATCATTAAGGACAGAATGTTACACAGTGGATTTGAACTAATCCCTCTCTGTGGAACATCATTAAGGAAAGAATGTTACACAGGAGCTTTGAACTAATCCCTACTTGTGAAACATCATTAAGGACAGAATGTTACACAGTGGATTTGAACTAATCCCTCTCTGTGGAACATCATTAAGGAAAGAATGTTACACAGGAGATTTGAACTAATCCCTCTCTGTGGAACATCATTGAGGAAAGAATGTTACACAGGAGATTTGAACTAATCCCTCTCTGTGGAACATCATTAAGGAAAGAATGTTACACAGGAGATTTGAACTAATCCCTACTTGTGAAACATCATTAAGGACAGTTAAAGTGTTAATGTACAAATTTTCGTATAAATATTATTAAAACAAAAAAATCATAGGTACAATTGCGTATTTAAAATAGGTAAGAAGGTAATGCGAGGTCTGTTCATGAAAACATATATGAAGTCCACTGGGTCGCTTTCGAACAAGAGAAAATTATATTTCAATAATTAATTAAAAGGTTTATCAAATGCCTACTGAGTCTTTTTCATCCATTCCTATTAGAATAGCGCTTAAAAGCTAATATTTCGGACCTTTCTCTCCAATCTGGGGGTGCATACCAACACCACAACGTCTATGGGGATTAGCCCATATTAGACCTAATCCCGGCTAGGTTTTTTGCGTTGCATGCGAGAAAGGATTCCACCTCCCTTGGAAGTAAAAAAAAAAAAAAAAAAAAAAAAAAANAAAAAAAAAAAAAAAAAAAAAAAAGATATTAGTTAGGACGATAAGGTAAAATAAAAAGTTCGTGCTGAGTTTTATTTTTGAAAGTTTTTGGGTAAATTATCGAAAGGTTAATAACCAGGAAAAGAACCTTTTTTAGTAGATTAATGTTTGACTGTAGAAAATACACTTAGGAGCAAAAAATTCGAGGCACTCAATTTCTCATAGATAATTTTTATTTATAAGATGACATTTCTCATAGATAATTTTTATTTATAAGATGACTGGTATTTGGTATTGCTTCTATTAAGCTATCAAATACTGAAGGCATCTAATGACTTCATGGATGCTCTACTTGGGGGAAAAAATGCAGTGGTTTCCACTTATGTTTATTATTATTTAAATTATTAGATTTACAACAGGCAAATGTAAATGATTTGAAATTAATAGATTTTGATCCATTATGTAGACTTTTCTTATAACATTTAACAAAAAAATCAGTATAGCTCAATGTAACTTTATACAGGGTGTACCATTTTAAGTGGCCATCTCAATTTATCCCGAAACCGTTGGAGTGACAAAAAAAATATTCTGACCGAATGTTCATAAAAAAGAGGGGAGCGTATTATGATGACCTTGGCTGACTTGTCAATGTTGTCTCCTTCAAGGTCAGATGAAGGTCAACAGGACAACCTTGACAAGTCAGCCAAGGTCATCATAATACGTCCCCCCTTTTTTTATGAACATTCGGTCAGAATATTTTTTGAAGTTGACCTTCATCTGACCTTGAAGGACAACCTTGACAAGTCAGCCAAGGTCATCATAATACGTCCCCCCCTTTTTTTTATGAACATTCGGTCAGAATATTTTTTTTTGTCACTCCAACGGTTTCGGAATAAAGAAAAAAAAGAGATGGCCACTTACAATGGGACACCCTGTATGAACTTAAGAAAAAATAATTTACATACACATTCAACAATATAAATTTACATGAACATATAATAAGGCATTGTAAATTTTCATCAAAATCAGTAAACATTGGGCATTGTAAATTTACAAAAACATTACGTGTTGTAAATTTACATAATAATATTAGTGATTGATAAAATATTGGTCATTGCAAATTTACAAAAACATTTGGCATTGCAAATTTACATAAATATTAGTGATAGCTAATTTACATGAACATTGGGCATTGTAAATTTACATAAATATTAGTCATAACAAATTTACATGAACATTTGGGCATTGTAAATTTACATAAATATTAGTGATTGATAAAAAAATATCGTCATTCCAAATTTACAAAATATTTGGCATTGCAAATTTACATGAACATTGGGCATTGTAAATTTACATAAATAAAAGTCATAGCAAATTTACATGGACATTGGGCATTGCAAATTTACATAAATATTAGTCATAACAAATTTACATTAACATTTGGGTATTGTATTTTTACATAAGTTTTATTTATTGTAAATTTACAAATGTATTAAGCAATGACCCACTTTAATTTGAAAATGTACTATTCATGTGAACCAAAACAATGTAAATTACCATGGATTTCAAGCAATTTACATAAGCCATGATTTGGAAGCTTATGTTCAAATCCTACCAACTGTACCATGTTTAATAATTGACCAAGACATGTTGAAGGCTAATAATTAACAGAACTGTAGTTGACAAATTTATATAGACCCAAAGCAATGTAAATCATAAACTTAAAGCAATGTAAATTTACATAGACCTAAAGCAAAGTAAATGTACATAAACCAATGTAAATTTACATAAACCTAAAGCAATGTAAATTTACACAAACCCAAAGAAATGTAAATTTACATAGACATAAAGCAAAGTGAATTTACATAAACCTAAGACAATGTAAATTTACATAAACCTAAAGCAATGTAAATGAACATAAACCTAAAGCAATGTAATTTAACATAAACCTAAAGCAATGTAAATTAACATAAACCCAAAGCAATGTAAATTTACATAGACCTAAAGCAAAGTAAATTTACATAAACCTATGGTAATTTAAATTTGCATAAATATAAAGCAATGTAAATTAACATAAACCCAAAGCAATGTAAATTTACATAGACCTAAATCAACATAAACCCAAAGCAATGTAAATTTACATAGACCTAAATTAACATAAACCCAAAGCAATGTAAATTTACATAGACCTAAATTAAGATAAACCCAAAGCAATGTAAATTTTCATAGACCTAAAGCAAAGTAAATTTACATAAAGCTAAAGCAATGTGTAAATTTACATAAACATAAGGCAATGTAAATTTACATCAAACCTAAGGTAATGTAAATTTATATAAACCTAAAGTAATGTATATTTACATAAACCTAAAGCAATGTAAATTTACATAAACCCAAAGAAATGTAAATTTACATAGACATAAAACAAAGTGAATTTACATAAACCTAAGACAATGTAAATTTACATAATCCTAAAGCAGTGTAATTTACATAAACCTAAAGCAATGTAAATTTACTTAGACCTAAAGCAAAGTAAATTTACATAAATCTTAGGCAATGTAAATTTGCATAAACCCCAAAAAATGTAAATTTATATAAACCTAAAGCAATGTAAATTTACATAAACCTAAAGCAATGTAAATTTACATAATCCTAAAGCAGTGTAATTTACATAAACCTAAAGCAATGTAAATTTACTTAGACCTAAAGCAAAGTAAATTTACATAAATCTTAGGCAATGTAAATTTGCATAAACCCAAAAAAATGTAAATTTATATAAACCTAAAGCAATGTAAATTTACATAAACCTAAAGCAATGTAAATTTACATAAACCCAAAGCAATGTAAATTTATATAGACATAAAGCAAAGTGAATTTACATAAACCTAAGGCAATGTAAATTTACATAAACCTAAAGCAATGTTAAAATTGAATGAAATGTAAATTTACACTACTAGTGTACAAGTTAAAAAAAATTCAAAATTTTAAGCATTACAAATTTATATAATTAACAAGAAATGTAGATTTACATGAAGCCTTTTAAATTTACAAGAATGTTCATTTCATTATACATGTACATATAGTGCAGTCTTGCAATAACAATGTGTAATGGATCAAAATAGATTATCAGTGTAACTATCTTATCTTTTACCATCTTATCATATAGGATTCCCAGATTGTTATTTATTGTGTGGAGTGAGAGCGGGCGGGTTGAGTTACTATGAGGTCGGATCATGTGCGATTATGGGTGCAAAAGTTGAACTTTTACAGTAAAAACAATATTAATGATTTATTGAACCAAACAAAATTTCAAAATTAATTGTAAATTTTCTACAAAATGTCTAAGATATTATTTTTAATTATTCCCGAAACAATTTCTAGAAATGGAAAATTTATTGTTTATTATAGAAAAAAANAAAAAAAAAAAAAAAAAAAAAAAAAAAAATCGCTTAAGATGGTAAATACGGCTAACCAAACATCTTCTTCTTTAACTTCACCCTTTCCCAATTCTATTTGGGGTCGGCGCTGCTTTCTTTTTTCTACCATGCCACAACCATTTGTTCTGTGCCTACTCTCTTTAAGGTGTAACCCTTTCCTTGCACAGTAACCAAAGCTTACTTCTCACAGCATCCATAGAAACTGCGTAGAAATTCGTTTTTTTTTATCTCCCATCATTGGTTGGAAGCAGATTTTTTTTTTTTAAAAAAAAGAGCTAACTAAACTAGATAACATCTTTAATATTTTTTAGTCAATGAAGATATAGTAAATTTTAACCTTCATTATGGTTTTACTTGACACAGTNAAAAAAAAAAAAAAAAAAATGTTGCTCCTTATACTCGCATATATTCGCATTTTAGTTGGTTTCTGTTTTTTGGTCAGATCTAATGTATTATTATTTTTGTATTTGTATATCAATTTTTATTGATACAAATACAAAGGTAGATCATTTGTATTGATACAAATAAATACAAGGGTAGATCAATAATTAGCCAAGAAGACACAAAATATTCACATTTTTCACATCCAGTGTTCAACACTACCCTTTAAACGCTATACATTTTATCACGTTCTGCCCTAAATGAATGATTTGTCAAACTGCTCAATACACTCCTCGAATTTAGTAATAACATTTTTTGAGCTGAATATTTCAATCCCCGGGGCGTGCTTTCAATCCACAGCAGAGGCAGGATTTTTTCCTCATTATTTTGAGTACTTGACCACATTAGAGTTCTAATGGTTAGGTGGTAAAAAATGCAGCAGGCATTAACCTCGCCTAGTGTTAACCTTTCCCTCAGAGTATTTTTTTTATATTATTGCTGATGAAGCCTTATAATAACCCAACTCCGACACGCATTGAAAGAGAACACGACACGGAACAGTGAAGCCACCTTAGTTAGAGCCAGAGACTGCAGACAATAAGATGCGTTTTGAGAGAGACGCTTACCCTATGTCCTGGACTTCTCTCCAAAGGTCTATATTCTTCAAGGGACGACGAGGCTGCTGATGACATGATTGGTTGTAATTCAACAGGCATATTCCAGGGTCGAAACTGTTTCCTTTCTCTAGGTTTATCTTCTAAAGCTTCTAGATACTTATTTTCATAGTGCGTATAAAATGAATCATGAGAAAGTTGTCTCTGATGACGTATTCGATCTGAAAGTTCTGTCCAACTTCTTGTTCGAGCCATTGAAAACATATCAGCAAAATAAATGGAAGGTAGAGAAGCGTCAGGTATCCTCCTGCGATATCGTGATGGTTCAGAATGAATTGTATGATAAACATTGTCCGATAATGGAAAACTGAAAATGCTACTGGCGACAGTTTTCAATTTGGCTTTCAAAAGATCTTTGGGTTCATGACTAGAAGATCTTTGCAGTATGGATGCAATATTCAAACTGGTTTTTCTTTGTGTTTTCAATTTCGGTTGATCTTGAATTAGATTATTGTCACTCGACCATCGCGTTAGAACTGAATGATTACCGGTGACTACACTCTGAGGTTCGATTTGATTTTGTTTGATCAAATCTATTCCAGATTTTCGTTTCTTTTTGTTCAATTGAGCTGTATTTTCTGTCGTTTGTTGTTGAAGTTGTTGACAAAGTCGTTTAAAAGACGACATGCCACTACTTTTCCTTCTTTTTGGTTGCTGTTGAAATTGTAAGGAGGAGGATGAGTGAGTGCGATTGAAAGTCTAGCAAAATATTACAAACACATCATTTGTTATTAAAAACACATTGTGGGTAGATTTCAATGGAGACAAATGAAAAAAATAGAACTATTTTTAACGCATTCTAAACGTCATATTGTTTGATAATAAAGAAAGAAAAAAAACGTGGCGGTCGGCGGTAGGCGCCGGCGGGCGGGTGCTTCGTTTGAAAGGAAACAAAGCTGTAGCATACCTACTAAAATTATTTAATAACAGCGTCAGTAGCGCATTTCCATTTCATTGAGCTTCACCCCCTAAGGTTTGGAATCCGTACACTTTAGCCTCATGGGTTTTTTGTGTATTGGGGTTAGACCGGGCCTAGTTGGCCATCTAAACTCAGCATTACTGTCAGTCATATCGAATAAATTCCCTTTTTTTTTCTTTGATTTTTTTTTTTTTGATAATGTTTTTTTTTATTGTGAGCTAGTACTTTTTGTAAAAGACAAACGATTTATATATATAAAAAAAATACTGCGACACATACATACATAAATTATATATTTATTTTCCTAACAGTAAAAATGAATATTTTAATGTTTGGGGTGGTGGTTCAAGCAAGTAAAGACACAGAGAGAGAAAAATGGAAAACAGAACGACGAAAGAGTGCCAAAGCAAAAGAGAAAATAAGAAGAATAAAAAGGGAAATAAACAACACATCTGTAATAATAAAGCTAAAATAAAAACAAAACGCTGTGACGTCACTTCACAGCGTTAAAAGTATTACCAACCAATATGGGCCCAAATATTCACACACTCTATCTGTCGGAGACGACCAAGGTACTCAAAGAGACCAAGATAGGGCATTGTGCATACACAAAATGAGTTGAGGTTTTCACGTAATGTCACTGATAAGAAGAAAGAAATCTTTTTATCAATCAGAGATTTTGTGAAAAGACAGAAAACATCAATCTAGTTTTCCATTCAAATTTGGAGGTTTTAAAGGCAACTCGTGGAGGCTTCATAATGTGAGCTGCACATTTCTTAGTCGTTGAAATATTATTCGAGTAGCAAAAAGTACGGCCACCATGCCCCGCTACGTCTATACGTTCATTTTCCGATGTTATGAACAATAATCTATATGTGATATTATTTGTTACGCTTATACGGCCATGACTCGATGATAAATGTAGGTTACATTTATTCGACCCCGATATAAGGTCAGCTATTTAAGATTTTTTTTGCAAATAATTCAACGACTACGAGTTTACTGTGAACTGGGTGAACACCAGAACAGCTTAAGGTACTATCAGACTATTTGTCATGATCACTCGTGTATTTTCGATAATTGAGGACTCGCGCGTTTGATACAGAAATTAAGAAAAACTAAATTCTTTCGATCAGAAATCGTATTGGAAAAAGATAAAATATCAAAATTATATTTATTACAGATAAATATCTGGTTGCTATGGTCTAATTCACAACAAATAAGATCTTATTTAAAAGTAAAAAAAATATTTGAAAGTCCCATCAAATAAATTGTGCCAAAGTTTTGGAATTCTGGGAAATAGTGTAATACGACCTATACTTGGTGGTGTCTTTTGTGTACCTTGGCAGATGGGAGATTGATATTTTGAAGCAAGTTTTGTACAGCGAAAACGTATAATACAATCAAATAAACTAAAGTAAATTGTGATGAAATGTGTAATAAAAATTTAAATATGATATTCAAAAGCATCTACATATGACGCAATAATCTGTAATTATGTACACTCAAACCCAAACGCTGATACAAACAAAAGTGAGTCTATGGCTAAAATTTAAAACCAGATTCATATACAACTTTAGATCATATTTTTTCTTTGCTTAGAAGTGTATTTTGTAAATAATTTCAGAAAAATTCTTAAAGTGTCGAAAAAACAAAATGGTTTTTGAATTGACTGAAAATACGACTCTAAACAAAGAAATTTCAAAAGGCCTTTGTTATAGAGACACTTATTTCGGATACACTCAACATAAAAAAGGAATTGAAACAAATGAGAAAACAAAACGAAATGTTTAGACACAAAATGGCGGACGGAAAAAATCATGACTCAGGTCGGAGACTGCAACTTAAAGTCAATTGTTGTCTACGGCCAGATTTTTTCCATTGTACATCACAATGTTCGGGAGCTATTGACATAAGCCCCAATAACCATGACAATAAACATTAAATCATATCCCAAGATAAAACATAATTGTGTTGCAGTATTGCTTTTTGGGTTATTTAACAATCCACCTGAACTTTGGACGGTCAGTGAGGATGTAGACCTCAAGCAAACTAAAATTGACATTTACAATTATTATCAAAGAAAGAAACCCTTTAGGTCACTTGGTAGAACTAACAAATACAAGAAATGAAAATGATAAAAAACACTTGACTTTATGTTCTACACTTTTTTTAATTTCTTGTACAATAATTATCTATTCTTTGAAGACCAAAATCTCCGGGCTAAAACAAAAACATTCAACCTAAGGCGAAAAAAGGAGTGCGCGTTTACCAGCAAAGATCACATGTATTTTTTTTACACTGAATCAGTGGGTGGAAAAACAGAATATTCGTCAAAATGTGATTAATAAAATATAACTTTCGAATCTTTGTGAATATCTTCTGATCTTGCTGGAAGACGTGCACTTCCTGAATCACTTTAGTGGGTACCATCCATCAGGAAGGGTGAAACCCGTTGTCAAATGAGAAGGTGTTTTTTGCCTGGGATCCTGGTCTATTATGGAAGTTTATAAATCATAAAGTATCATTAATGGATTGGGTGACCTTAGGCGAAAGTACAAATTACACACTTCAAAAGTAAATTACAAATAATTCGAAATACTTTGAATGATATTTCGTAAAAATCAGATATGTCCTTTTTTATGGGGGGGGGGGGGNGGGGGGGGGGGGGGGGGGGTAAAAATAGAAAAAGAAAATAGACAAAGCCAATCACTAAAAAATTAATGAACTTGTTTATATAAACTATGACAAAAACAAAAGAAAAAACAAAGACGTTGGCCACGTACCTGAGTGATGTTATCATTGGTCACCAATGCCGCTAAGTTCGGATGTTTGACAACGCTGAACCGACCTTTCCTATCTTCTTCTATGCCATTGACTGAAAATAAAACGAATGGCAAACGTTTAGATAGTATCGGCAAGGTTCAATAGAACGATAATTTTTTGTCAAGACAATATTTTTTTTTTTTTTAAAAAATCTATTACGATTTTTTTTCTTTTTTTACTCAACGTCTCTTTAACATCTATTGGTCATTCGAGACGGGGGTTTTACCCTCCATTCACTGAAAACTTACAAACAAGGGACCCACACTGACCTAACTTAGGCTGGGGTGGACCGGAAAAATAGCCACCATCACGAAGGCTCGGACCCACGTGGACACCCACATGGTACAACCTTGCTGGACGTTGCTTAACTTCAGTGAACTAACGGGAACTGGTGTATTCAATATGCCAATTATGACTTAGGTATTAACTATCATAGTGAAGAGGGTGACTGAATCCAAGTAACACAGAGGGTCACACTGCAATATTATTATTAAAAACTTAAGCAGAGAAAAACAAATTATTTGGAGCTATAGTCTCATATACATCTGGCCACCATCGGAAACAATGGATCTCTTAGCATATCATTAAAGGAAACTTTATTCGAATATGTCTAACACATCTTATAAAAAGCTCTTTTGTAATAAATCATTGAATTTTGAAAAAGAAAAAATGTAATTTTGAAATCAAACGTTATTGTTTGATTTCCATCAAAATCGGACAAGGCGTTCAAGCGTGTTTTGGCTGCTGTTGGAGCGGTGTTCCTTTTAAAATCAACAGTTCTGCCTGTGATGGTATGCTTTCCAGGTCGTCCTGGAGCGTAGAACCGGCCGTCGTGAGGACGGTTCAAGAGTTATCATGGAACAAGCAGACAAACAAAAAGAGAAAAGATGTTTTTTTTTACAAAAAAAAAAAAAAAAAAATTGAAAATAATAATTTTCACGTCTTTCAATCAATTTTATTAAGGCCGGTCATATACGCAACGATAAGTTTGTGCAGACTTATCTGCACAGATATTTCGTGTATGGCAGGATCTGCACAGATTTTGTCTCCGATTTTCAGATCCATGCAGATACGAAATCTATTGAAATTTTCAATAGATAAGTCTGCACAGATTTTGTGCAGATTTCTGATTTTACTCAGTTTCCGCTTTTCAGCAAGAGTGAATTTAATATTACTCTGCGTTTTTTTTAAAAAATGTTTTAACTTTATTTAAAAATAATGGAATTCAAATAATTTGTTTTACTTTTATTTATAGCCAGCGCCTCTGTCACATTGAATGCACCAGTTCTCGTTAGATCACTGAAGTTGAACAACTTTGAGCGTGAATGGTTGACCTTCTGGGCACTACTAACGTAATGCTGGCTGTTCCCCACCCCACTCAGGCTGGCTGAGGTTAATGTGAGTAGTTGGTATGGTACGGCCAACGCGGGTTCCCGTGGTGGTTACTTTTGCAACTTAGCGTTGAACGATTTGGAAATTTGGTATATAGGTCCCATCTGTGCTCTAATTATGCCCTGGAACTTTTGGGTGCAATCCAATATACCGCTGGCGGTTTTTATTAATCCTGTCTTAAAAGAGTTTGGTCTGGCAAGAGCCAGAGACTTAAAATTTGGTATGTAGTTGTGTAAAATTTGGTATGTAGTTATGTATAATAAAAAGGGTCTAATAACGCCCCAATTTTTTTTTTGGGGGGGGGGGATTTTTTTAGCCAGTAAAATAATAAACCCATGTGTCACATTGGCAGAGTTTTTTCATCTTGGCCTGGACTTGAACCCCGACCTTCTGATTCATACTTGGCCACTGGAATTGCTAAGTGCGGTGGACTATAAAAATAGCGAAAACTGCACAAAATCGCACAGATATATCGGTGCAAAATCGTTGACGTGTATGGAGGCGAGACAAATCTGAGATCTGTGCAGATAAGTCTGCACAGATTATCGTTGCGTGTATGGCCGTCATAAGGAGCATTCACACTACCCCTATGACAAAGAAAGTGTCACTGTGATTTGACAAGAAAATATCTTGACCATTACGGTTTAATGCGACCACAATTTTACTTCCTAAGCACGGAGAAAACACTGACGGGTGTTATTAAAATCGCTAAGAGATCACTGTCACTGTGTAGTGTGGATGTTCCTTTACACGAGTCACATGGAAATCCCTTACGTATCGCAGAATGACTTTCTGGGTTATTGAAATCATTCAAAATTTATCGTTTTATTTTTCAAAGTGAATAAATAATAACAATCGAATTTGAAATCATTCAAAATTTATCGTTTTATTTTTCAAGGTGAATAAATAATAACAATCGAATTTAAAACAAAAAACTTTGTTTTGACTAAAACACATACGCCCACGTGGCAGAGTGTGCATCGCACTCGGCTTGCACCAGGGAGGTACCGGGTTCGAATCCTGGCGCGTCGAAAATTTGAAAAATGTTTTTTCGTCTGGTTTTGTTTGGGTGTAACTCACCCCCCTGAGAATAATTGAGTAGTTATGGTAATAGCGTCAAGTGGTTGCATTATGAGGAACTTGTTAAGTACAGTTTGGTGTATTGCAGTAATTGTTAAGAAAAATGCCTTGTAATGCTATGATAACTACAAAATTGTGATATAATAGCACAAAGAAATATACATTTACAGGGGCGGATCCAGGGTAATTTTTTTTTTTTTTTGGGGGGGGGGACTAAGGAAATAATTGCATGAGAACATAATGTAGGTATGTGGTAGGTTCAGCTTTCTACAATTTGTTTCACCTATTGCAAGATCTTTTGGGGGGGGCTCTCCCCCAGTTCCCCCGTGGATCCGCCCCCTGTACATTTACACATTTAGTTTTAATCAACTTTGTTTTCATAGAAAGTGTTTTAATTTTAATTATTATAATGTTACTTGACATAGTACGTTATGAGAAGATGAATAAATAATACTAACCCATGAGTTGTGAGTTTAGCTGACTGCAATCCTCTTCTTGTCGTACTAATGGGAATGCGGGATAGTCTTCATGAACAGTAGGGGAATTCTTGCCTGTACTATTGTTGGTCACCACAGTCGAAGGTATCTAACAGAAAGAAGAGGGAGAAGGTAAAGAATAAATAAACAATTGTACATGTAACAAATCTTTATCCAACACATATTTTACTTCACCCTTCCCCGATTCTATTTGGGGTCGACGTTGCTTTCCTTAATTCCACCATGGCACAACCTTTGGTTCTGTATCCACCCTCTACAGATGGAACCCTTTCCTGGAACGGTAACCCTAGCTTGCTTCTTACAGTATCAATAGAAACAGTTCCCCCCCCCCCAATACTTTATTGAATGAAACAATATAAACGGAAAATAGGAAAAATAGAAAGAAAGAATTAAGAAGAAGAAGGAGAGAAAAAATTATGAAAAGATATAGTTTGGATAGTTTAATATAGTCCATTCAAAGGGCGGGGTTAATTCCTGATGAATTCTCTTCCACCCAACCCTTTAAAGGCTGGATGTTCTTCCTAACACCAAACCTTTTGTATTTACACGGGCTTAGGTTCTAATGGACTGGCCTAGGTGTATACTTTATCCAACTAATATTACAATTGCGAAATTGCGATTTTCCTTTCACGATGTAACAGCGTGCTACAGTTCATCTGATGGGGACTACTTTTATACCACATAGAAAAACATTGCCTCTGAGGCACTGGGCGAAGTCTACTATTATGTGCGTGTTTAATATTTGTGTTAACGCAGAGTAAATCTAGGTTGTGACAATGCGTTGTCACAACCTAGATTTGTGGGTATCACAGATCACAGCATTACAAGGGTCACTATACCAAACTATCATTGCACTTTTCTTCTTGTAATGTCCGCCACCGGTCGCTATAAAAATAGCTACTCGATTAAAATAGCTACTCGATTGTCCTCACGAGGCTGAGTGCACCCCAAACAACCAAGCACAGTTCCGAAAAAATCCGTTTCCGTCAGGATTCGAACCCGAGTTTTCCGCATGCAAAGTCAGTGTGATACCCACTACGACTGCTGAAGACTACTAGTATTTATTCAGGGCCTCCACGAATAAAAGAAGGTTTTCTTCCTCACTACCTCTAACCTCCACTTCATTGTTGAAACAAAATATTTTACACTTTATAGGTGGTCATTTTGTATATTAGACGTCTCCGTGGCAGAGTGATCATAACACTCGGCTTGCAACAAGTGGGTTCCGGGTTCGATTCCTGGTCGAGTCGAAAAATGAATACAGGATTTTTCAAATTTTCTACTTGGTCTGGTTGTGTTTGGGGGGTAACCCAGCCTCCTGAGGACAACTGAAGAATAGCTATGGCAATAATGACAAATGGTGGTATTATAAGGTAATTGTTAAGTATAGTTTCGTGTATTGTAGTGCTTGTTAAAAAAAAATCCTTGTAATGCTATAATGACCACAAAATTGCAACATAATAAACTCAAAGAAATACACATTTACATTTTTTGGTTTTGTGCAATTTTTAGCATTTCTTTTTAATCTCAAATTCCAATTTTGAAAAGATCTGTGGGATTATTGTTTTATCACAGAGGAGTACCTACTTTCCACATTCCAGTTTCACTTACCACAGGGGAATCCTTGCCAGAATCCTTTATATTGAGTGCTGGATGAATGGGCTGCTCTGATGCGGGTAATATCCTGGCCAGCTCCTGCTCTAGATTATGAAGATCTACTGCTGGAGTGCGACTTTGTTTCTTTTCTCGGTTTTCGTCCTTTGATGAATTCTCCTAGTAATATTAAAAAGTAAAAATAATCGTAAAGGAGGGGAATTGCAATTTTTTTTATATTCTGATATTACTGTGCCGGTGTCATTTCTTGAAAAGTCTTTTATTTCAGATTAAGGGTACAAAAAATGCAAAATCATTTTCTCGCCTCCTCCATCATACTCTCTCTCTCAAAGTCAAATTGGGTGATAACTTAAAATTAGATCGAAATCTAGTGTGTTTCAAGGGTTCTAACACTTCAATATTAGAAATTTAGGCCACCGAAATGATAAATTATAGAAATTAAACTTTTAAAATAGTACCTAAATAATATTCGATAATCATTTTCAGCAAAAACAAACTCATCAACACCAAACACCGAACTGAGTCAAACATTCAGAAATCAGAGGACATTCTGAAATCTAAATAAGTAGTTGCTACGGAACTTTCGCAATGGACGGTCACGTTGCTCCGAGATATTTATAATGTTTTATTGTTGTATCAATTTCATAAAACTGCGAAGTTTACCAAAAATAAAAACATTAAAAGCTACATTTCTAAGTGCCCAGAAGGCACTATTAGAAACGGATTTTTCCATTAAAAAATAGCGGATGGCATTACAAGTGGAGAGTTATTTGAACTAACCGGGGGCTTGTTGGAGGACGGACCCGATTGAATTACAAGAGATGAGTCCGCCTTCATGACAACCTGGTCACCTGCAAAAAAAAAAAAAAAAAAAAAANAAAAAAAAAAAAAAAAAAAAAAAAAAAAAAAAAAAAACTTCAAAAATATGAACAAAGAAAAACATCCGCAAAGTGACTTCCGGGAGTATTTGAGGGCAAGAAGTTCTCATTAAAAAAGAATATAAGTAAAAGAGTTGCAATACACGGCCGTTAAAAAACGTTTCCTAATCGCTCAAGTTTCGACATCCTCTTGGTAACTGTTAATAAATACTACCATAATTAATGAGTACAAATTAGAAACACATCAACCTGTTTCTACCATTTTTTGTAGAACAGTTGAATTTAAGGGAAAGACCGCTACTACGAAGTAGACAAACCCCAAGGCCGATCTCCGTGGCGAGGTTGTTAAGACCGTTGACACTTGGTTCATAAGTTGTGGGTTCGAATGCCGCCAGAAGCGAAAAATGTCTGATAGAATTTTTTCGTTTCCGTAATGACATGGCTGTAAAAAGGAGTGCCCCAAAGTAATGCGAAAGCGTTTCCGGGGCATAACTCTCTACTATACAAATAACTTACCCGGGCTCACAGGAACATATATTGGTTGGGATGTATTTGGTTGACCCAATGGTACACCTGTATTGTCCACATAAGTAAGTGGTACGGATTGAACGAGTATATGCTGAGGAGGACCAGACGTTCCTTCCGCTGAATTAACTCGAATTGGTGGTTGTGTTTGAGCTCCATAAACGTGAAGAACGCTACCATCCGAAGGAGGAATTTCAGACGATTGATAATTGTTACTGTCATCACATAATTCTTTAGCAGGTCGAACCACATCAGCTGCAGCAGGAATGGCAGAGATAGACGACACGGAATGCACAGTACTTTGGGGAGACATAGTGCCCTGGAAGTTAGAATCACATAAGTGATAATCAAATATAAAAAACTCATCTATTTTGATATTTTTGATTTTCATATCTATTTTGAAAAAGTCAGAAGACTGAAGTTAAAATAATCCTTCAAACAAAAAACTTATAAAGTCATCCTTTGAGATAAAGATAAAATATATTACCTATCTAATAAGTGATAAACAGTACGGTTTCCTTCTTCATCATTCATCTCACAAACTTTTTTTTTTCTAAACGAAATGAAGATCCATATTTCAACTCCACCGATTTTGAAAACCTCAAGGCAGCTTTTTGTTATTATTTTTGTACCACGAATTATGGCTGTGAAGCATGGACGTTAGACAAAAATGAAAAGAAAAGACAGGAGACGACGGAAATGTGGTTATGGAGAATGATTTTAAAAATATCTTAAAGGTGTCTAATGTGAAAGAGGACAGAGAAAAGAACAAGTGAAGAAATATTAAGCGAAATAAAAGAAAATAAAAATCTCATAAAAACTATTGAATTAAGGAAAGTTAAACTTATAAGTCACCTCATCCGGCAGAATAACTTCATTTCCAACATTTTTGGGGAAAAAGTTTAAGAAGTGAAAAGATGTGGACTATCAAGAACTTCTCTCTTTAAACATATCTACTAGCCAGCGTCTATGACACGTTGAATACACCAGTTCTTGTTAGATCACTGAAGTTAAGCAACGTCCAGCGAGGCCGTAACATGTGGGTGTCCATGTGGGTTCACGCCCTCCTGAAGATGGGAAGATGGTTATATTTCCGGCCCAACCCAGGCTGGGTGAAGTCAATGTGGATAGCTGGTTTGTAAGTTTCCAGCGAATGGAGGGTAAAACCTCCGTCTCGAATGACCAATAGATGTTAGAGAGACNAAAAAAAAAAAAAAAAAAAAAAAAAAAAAAAAAAAAAAAAAAAAAAAAAAAACAGAATGGATTTCCAAAATTACAGCCAAATGATAATAATCGTAGCATCAGACAGATTACAGAAGCGGAACGACAAGACATTGCCTTTAGATGATAATATCACGATAACTTTCTAACGCGTGCTCCCGTGGCAATATTGATAGAACTATACAGGATATTTATTACGTCTATGGGCCAGGAAATGGCAGACATTTCTTAATTGAAAATTGATTACGTCTATTATTGTGCCACGTCCTCACGTTGGCCGCTTCTACGCACCAGGACGACTTGGAACACTTTCCATCACAGTTCTAGCCAAGGGCCATCAAAATCTTTTCGGTGAACTTATCGATGTGTTTGTACTATTTTAATTAATCATGCATCTATAAATGGGAAGAACGACTGATTTTGTGAGAAAGCACCGCTACTACAACAACATGAACCTTCTTGTGATAACGCTTCTTACGTTAACACATTTTTCTTTTCTTTTTCATTTTTGCTTAACGTCTCTTTAATATCTATTGGTCATTCGAGACGGAGGTTTTACCCTCCATTCGCTGGAAACTTGAAAATCAGCTACCCACATTGGCCTCGCCCAGCCTGAGTTGGGCCGGAAAAAATAGCCAGCATCACGAGGCCGCGAACCCACCTGGACAGTGTGGGCACCCACATGGTACAACCTCGCTGAATGTTGCTTAACTTCAGCGATCTAACGGGAACTGGTGCATTCAACGTGCCCTAGACGCTGGCTAGACACAAATTAGATTCAATATTCTTTTTCGTTTTGTAAAATTGGCTCAGTGAACCTTATTGAACACGTGGGGCCTCAAGGTGACCGACCTTTGGAAAACGATAATCATACAGGGCAGAAGCAGAACATTATCGTTCAACAACTCGAAATCTATTGAAGCTACTTACATTGATGAGATCTTTTCCATTACTAATGGAGGCAAGCTGTTGTTGCAAAGTAATCATGTATCCATCATAAGAAGCTTGAATCTGAGGAGTGGCAGGATGTGAACTTTGCGTTGGTGGCGTACTGCATAGTTCGGCTGGTTGACATGTTAACTGACTTAACTTTTCCTTAAGATCAGCAATGGTTGCCGTGTGACTCCTGAAGAAAAAGAAGAAAAATGTTTTATTATTGTTGTTGCAGTAGTCCACAGGACAGATCCAGGACCCTGGAGCCCACGGCTGATAACCCATGATGATGAAAGGGTGGACATTCGGCACTTGTTTTAAGTGTTTTTTTCCTTTAGAAAAATGTCTTCGACACTCTACACAGATGTGTCCTCATATAGAGCGTTCACATCTATATAGGCAATAGCTGACGACCATGTTTGCTCTTTGAGCAACATTACTGAAAAAGTTCAGGTTTGTTTTCAATAGCATTAAAATTTCCATTCGGGTATCTTATTACCCTTCTATTGACTTTTAATCTAATATTGGGGACTAGTATGGATAAAATTTCAGAGTACTTTAACTTGTTCCTTCTGTCTCCTTCTTTCCAAGGTTTAGAATCGGCCTTCAACTTATGATGTTTCCAATAATTATTATAGAATCAGCAATAAAACAAATGGTTGCATGGCTGGAAATCATTAAAATTTCAATGGACCCAAGATATATCTCATCAAAAGCTGACTTACATGTTGTCGATTGAACTTTGTTGAGATAGTTTGTTGAGTTCAACGCTATCTTCTAGTCTGGCAATCTCCTTATCAACATCGTCCAAATCATCATCCTTGTTGTTTTCTTCATCAGGAGCTTTAACATTGTCTCCAACAACAACTGGACTAACCAAAAACCGAGATATTTTTCTAGCCTAAGAGAGAGAGAGAGAAGAAAAAAAATATAGTAATAATCTTATAGTCTGTTGCGGATGTTGTCTTCGGACCGTAGGTGATGGACCGGAAAAATTTCCAGAGTTGACCAATCGACTGTGAAATGTATTTTATATTATAAAATTGTGGCGCAGGTATGATGAATGACACTGAAGGGTACAAATATACATCAAATAAATTGTGCCAAAATTTTGGAATACCTCTTGGCGTTTTAGCTATTTGTCGTGATTCCAAAATTTTGGCACAATTTATTTGATGTATATTTGTACCCCTATCACACTATTTGATCAGACTAAATTATTTTCTAATTTGGTTGAAATGGGATACTATGTCAAGTAAAACCATATTAAGGCAGGTAAAATACTACCTATATCTGCCTTAAAATTATTTTCTTTCAAATTTTGTTTTATATCATAGCAACCACATATTTATCTGTAATAAATATAATTTTGATATTTTCTCTTTTCTAACACGATTTCTGATCGAAAGTTAATTTAGTTTTTCTTCATTTGTGTATTTTTGATAATTGAGGACTTGGGCGTCCACAAACACCTCAGAAATATATTTTAAAGGTAAGATTAATGAAATAGTTATCAAAAACGACAAACATGTGTGTCATGCGTTTAAACCCTATTAGCCGTTTTGAATGACCAATAGATGTTAAAGAGACGTTAAGCCAAATTAAAAAAAAAAAAAAAAACACCCTATTAGACTATTTGAACAAATTTTGATCACTTTTGTGTTTGATATCAAAGCAATTTAATCAAATATATATGACGATCACACTGTTTGAGAGGTAGTGAGAGAACCTGATTTGCTTTGCTGCCAAAAAGTCTGGTAGTGCTTGGGAAGCGACTATAAGCTCACGCTACTGCGAGCTTCTACAAACTACTGCAAACGATTACACACTACTGCGAGTCATCACTTCAAGTATCAAATCCAAGTTCGTAGTAGCTTGAGTTTTTAGTCGCACGAATTCCCTTTTAAAGGAAGATTGGGGGTAGGGCGTGTCCTTTTGTAGGAAAGAAATATCTATTTAATTTATAATCACATTTCAATATCGTAAAAACAAATATAATAATAATAATAAAATAGTTTTTTTTTTACATGTGAAAATAACGACATGAAAACACTTCTCCAATATCATTATGTTTAGTAACTCATTTTCTTTCGAAACTTACGGGTTTATTTTCTTTCTCGGGTGGAGGAGAGTGAACAATGGTTTCATCGGGGACTTTGTCTTCCCCAGATTTCAAAATTTCAGTTTCAGATGAAGGAAGTAATGGTGAATTTACACAATCGCTCACTGTTGATATGACACCTTCACTGCCAATGGACGTTTGAAAGTCACAAATTATTGACGATGCATCATCTTTCTGTAATACAATCAGAAAACAAATTTTGAATATTAGTGAGTACGCAATGTGGCGGATCAGGGATCATTTTTATAAAAACACAAGTTTCTAGGTTTAAGTCATCGTAGAGTTATATTGATTATTGGTGAATCATTCTAACAATTAAGAACTCTCATGAATAGTACACAAAAAATTAAAAAAAAAAAAAAAAAAATAATAATAATAAATATTTCAAAATAATAAAAATTTGGATAATTTAGTAGAAATCATACGGCATACTCAAGGAAATCTCAAGGAGTTTATGTAAACAAACATATTTTCTCTAGACTTTTGAACCTAATATCTCACAGAATAACGCATTCCGTTTTTTTTAAGTGTTACGATATTTTTTCTTTATAGAAGAGATTATTTTTACTCGCATGTCATATTTTTCCATGAGATTTCTCACTTAACTGGGCTTTGCGTTTTAAAAATATATATTAGAGATTTACATAAAAAAAAAAACACTCAAGTGCAAGTTTTACTTGCATATAAAAGAATCCGTACAGATTATGGCTTATTATTTTCAATAATAAACCTTTGGAATCGTCAAGGGGGAAAAAATTTGATATTTTACGTTTAAAGGTACGCAGAATACAAAAATTGAATAAAAAAAATAAATCATAGATCTTACTACTTTGTGAAGCCGANAAAAAAAAAAAAAAAAAAAAAAAAAAAAAAAAAAAAAAAAAAAAAAAAAAAAAAAAAAACAATGTTGAACTTCGAGAAAGAAATCAAGGTCATCATCAAATTTCCCCCTAAAAAATAAGGGGGCGTTGTATTGAACGTTTATCTTCCTATCTCTAATACGGTTTTCGAAATATTTGACTATGTCCTTTAAAATGACTCACCCTTTATAAAGAAATAAAAGAATTANAAAAAAAAAAAAAAAAAAAAAAAAAAAAAAAAAAAAAAAAAAAAAAAACACTTTATAGGCACGCTTTATATGTAACTTAAACTTGACCGAGTTCTTTTTTTAAAAAGAAGATCAAATTATCTACTAGAGCTTTGTACAAGTACGCGAATGTGCTCTTGAATTCTTTAATTATTTCTCATACGGTTTGTGTACTGCATAGCAAACATGAAGGGTGATCATAAAGCCTTCTCACCTCTGATTTGATTTTCCGTCAAGTTAATTCTTATGCGAAAAATATGATTTTTTTTAATGACCGAATGCATTGAGGTTTAGTTTTAACACCACGATTTTTGTGGTTATTGTTGTAGCTATGTACCTCTTAAAATCAACCATGCTGTTCATTTTTGGAATCAGGTTTGGAAAATTGGTGGAGATTGTAAATATACGAAATTTACCGCCGACCTGTCTATAACGTTTGCCTCAGGACAGCATATAAAGGTATTATTTTATTGTTTGTAGATTTTGAATGATTTTATGATATCCTTTGATGGCAGCAATAATAATTTCTTTTTCCATAATTTCGGGGATATTAATTTTTTTCTAAAATTACTTCAGAACTTGGTTATCAAGGTTACCGAAAAGGTTTCGACACCTTGGAACTGTGATGGTATGTGTTCCAGGTCATCCTAGTGGGCAGAACCGGCCATAACTCTCGAACACTTTGGATAAAACATGGTATGGAAATTCATAAGTTCATGGACTTAGTTGATTAGTGAGCCATATCGGGCCACTTGGGGCCAAATGGCAGCTGTATAAGACAAGTCATAATTAAAATTTAAGTCGTACGTACAAAAATATATAAATAGTTTATGAGAAATGTGTGCGCACGCAGCGTGATGATTTAGGATTATATAAAATATAAATAAAAGTGAGAAGTTAAACAAATAGGAGCTTGATATTCATATTTGTTACATTTTTTTTTCTCCAGCTTGATATTCATATTTGTTACATTTTTTTCTTTCTCCATCTCTCTTTTCATAGTCGTCGAAATTAAGTGAGGTCTACAGTTCACAGAGGCACTAGTCATATCTAGGTTCAGTGACACACCAGAATGCATAAAGACGGGCGTATTTTCTTCGAAGGGGGTGAGGAAACAAAATGTCTACTCTCTACACACATTCTTATCTACACGCTTCAGGACAAAAAGAGACTATTTGAGACTTTCTGTGCACACTGTTTTACCTATGCTATGATGGTACTCTGTATCAATCAAGGCTCTCTACATTATGACGACCTTAACATCTATTACATGTGGTCTTTTTTACAATTTACTTTGTTATCTGTAAATAGTTTCTTATCAACGAAGTTAAGATCAAACCCTTATTCACACTTCACGTCTTCAGGATGTTTGGGTCTACGCCCCAGGACGACCGAAAATTCACACAGCGGTTCCGGCCAAAGACAATCACACCCTCATCAGTTGCAGGGAACTGTCAGCGTCAACACATCCCCAGGTTCACGCCGATATTCACAGCAGGCATTCTTTTTTTTTTTTTTTTTTTTNTTTTTTTTTTTTTTTTTTTTTTTTTTTTTTTTTTTTTTTTTTTTTTTTTGCTGGAAGGGCAACCACTACCAGTAACCTCATATGAAACGTCCTGGAGCACATACCAACATAGTTCCAATTAAGGGACACCAGAAAACTTTTTTTGGTAACCTCATATTAAACCTCCTGGAGCACATACAAACATAGTTTCAATTAAGAGACACCAGAAAACTTTTTTGGTAACCTCATATCAAACGTCCTGGAGCACATACCAACTAACCTCATATCAAACGTCCTGGAGCACATAGAAACATAGTTCCAATTAAGGGACACCAGAAAACCTTTTTGGTAACCTCATATCAAACGTCCTGGAGCACATACCAACATAGTTCCAATTAAGGGACACCAGAAAACTTATTTGGTAACCTCATATCAAACGTCCTGGAGCACATACAAACATAGTTCCAATTAAGGGACACCAGAAAACCTTTTTGGTAACCTCATATCAAACGTCCTGGAGCACATACCAACATAGTTCCAATTAAGGAACACCAGAAAACTTATTTGGTAACCTCATATCAAACGTTCTGGGGCACATACCAACATAGTTCCAATTAAGGGACACAAGAAAACTTATTTGGTAACCTCATATCAAACGTTCTGGAGCACATACAAACATAGTTCCAATTAGGGGACACCGGAAAACTTATTTGGTAACCTCATATCAAACGTTCTGGAGCGCATACAAACATAGTTCCAATTAAGGAACACCAGAAAACTTATTTGGTAACCTCATATCAAACGTCCTGGAGCACATACAAACATAGTTCCAATTAAGGGACACCAGAAAACCTTTTTGGTAACCTCATATTAAACATACTGGTACTCACACAAACATAGTTCCAATTAAGAGAAGGGACACCAGAAAACCTTTTGAGTAATCCCATATCAATCTATTTCAATTAAAATTGATATGGAAACCATTTTGGGTACCTATCCATACAATTTCTCAAAATTAAATGAACGATAATAAAGTGTTATGTCGACCACAGGAAATTGACCACAGGCAGACATGGACCGAAATTTGTTCGTTTCTCCTTTATATATCCTACAAGTTAAAATGCAATTGGCAATTCTGGTGATATTTTCTTTACTTCTACATAAGAATTATCTCTGAGTGCTAGGTAAAAATTTCAGTCAGGCTAAAACATGAAGCTCTAGCCACCACAACTCGTTTGATGCTTCTCTCAAACCAACAACCAAGGCCCAGTCAGATAAGTCAAAAATAAAATACAAAACATAATATATGCAGATATAAACATATACGTGAAACAATTGTATTAATAAAAACATCGGCTATAGCAAAAATAAGCGGCTCAAGCAGCGGCTTAAAATTTAAAAAAAAATTCTTATGTACTTTATACAAAACAGAAAGAATAGTCAAGGGAAAACATTGTTTCTTGTTGTTGTTTTTTGACCTAACGTCCCTTTAACATCTAATGGTCATTCGAGACGGGGGGTTTACCCTCCATTCGCTGGAAACTTGCAAACCAGCTACCCATATTTGACCCCACCCAGCCTGGGTTTAGCCGGAATAATAGCCAGCCAGCATCATGAGGGCGCGAACCAACGTGGACACCCACATGGCACAACCTCACTAGACGTTGCTTAACTTCAGTGATCCAAAGGGAACTGGTGTATTCAACGTGCCATAGACGCTGGCTCATTGTTCCTTGTAGACTTTAAAGGACTAGACACATATAAGATATGTTCAATAATAGGACTTTCGGTAAAAACAAGCTGTTTTAACAATTTATTATTTCATTTCATTCAGCTTTACCCCTTAAGGTTTAAAATCCTTACACCTTATGGGCTTTTTGCGTATTGGAGTTAAGCCAACACTTTACGCCCAACACGGGCTCTTAATTTTTACGAGATCATATATACGCAGACAAGCATTGTAAGTAGCTGAAGCCCCTAGAAAGATTTTTTTTTTTTTGCTTCTGAAAGAAAACAAATATTAATTTAGAAATCAAAGCTAACACTGACCCACATTTGAAATGCATTTTCAAAAATAAAACAAACAATAGAGAAGACGTTCGGGGTCTGTTATGGACCAAATAAAACTGAGCTAAATAGAAAGGTTTAAGACTTGAAATTGTTAAGAAATACATAAAGAGATTACTAACAACATAAAAAATAAATTAAAATTAACACTGGACTAAAAAAAAATAGACTGAGTGGAAAGTTACCACCAGGCGAGGTTAATGCCTGAGGCATTTTCTACCACCTAACCCTAAGAGCTCTACCACCTAACCCTAACAGAGACAAGAAAAAATCTTGTCTCTGTTGGGAATTGAACCCTCGCTCACCTGTTTACCAGGTCAGCGCTTAACCACTGAGCTAGACTAGAAAAGTTACTTTGGAAATATACAGAGTTTTCATAATGTTTCCATCTCCTCTCTATCTTATCGGATACTTTCTATATGTGACAAAACAAACCGAGGGTGGACTTTATGAATACTCTTTATATATCAATTTTAAGTTAACAAGGATCGAGTTTTCCTCATGTTTGATACGCGAGGACTCATCACTCCCCAAACTTTGCATCACGCATCATATATTTCAATGGGATATAGTACAAACGTCGTTTCACTCCAACTTGAAATGACGTACGATGTGATGCTTGATACGCAAGCACCCATCACGCCCCAAACTTTGCAACACGCATCATGTATTTCAATGGGATATAGTACAAACGTCGCATCACTCTAGCATGAAAGGATATACGATGCGATGTTTGATACGCGATGTCTGTACTATGTTTTTAAGCCTTACAATTTCGCGTATCAAAATCAGAAACGGCTCAATTGGCACACACTGAGGACAAATTTGTTAGTCACACAAAACGTTCATGTTGCACTCGTTCTAGGATGGGTCAGTTGCATGCATTTTTTGTTGCCTGATCTAAAGGAGCTTACAAAGTTTTTTTTTTAAAAAAAAAAAAAAAACTCTCGAATGGAACATAATCACAGGTTAGGGGTTAGTTTAATGTCTGCGTCATTTTCTACCACATAAACCTTTAGATCTCTATTTCTAAGTGGCTAATTTTAGAGAAAAAAAACTGCAACAACATTGGTTTTCTATTAAACAGGCAAACTTTTGACCAGAGATACGTATGAATATATTTTTAATAGGCGCCCTCTTCTAAAGATTCTATGTCCAATCTTGTGTCAAAGGGGGGGGGGGGATGTGGTTGGATTAGAACAAACAGCCTCCGGGTTACGAATATGTAAGTTTAAAGTTATTTTTTTACTCCACATTACTGAGAAAAATGTAATTTTTAAATCATTATCGTCCTCACGATGGTCGGTTCCACGCACCAGGACCATCACAGTTCCAGCCAAGGGCCATGAAACCCTTTTCGGTTACCTCATATCAAACTTTTTCTGCCGTTATTCTAAGCCTGAATGTAAAAATGGAGGAAACGGTTGATTTTAAGAGGAACAATAACTACAACAACAATAACTGTATAAGTATACTATTTAAACTGCTGAATCCAAATATGTAAGTTTAGATAGTGGATTTTTGGTATCTACACAGTTTGGCTACCTCTGAATCCAAATATGTAGGTTTACATATTGGATTTTTGGTATCTACACAGTTTGGCTACATCTGAATCAAAGTATGTAAGTTTAGATATTGGATTTTTGGTATCTACACAGTTTGGATACATCTGAATCAAAATATGTAAGTTTAGATATTGGATTTTTGGTTTCTACACAGTTTGGCTACATCCGAACCAAAATATGTAAGTTTAGATATTGGATTTTTGGTATCTACACAGTTTGTCTACCTCTGAAACCAAATATATAAGTTTAGATATTGGATTTTTGGTATCCACAGATCTACACAGTTTGGCTACATTTGAATCAAAATACAGGGTGCGGTAATTAGTATTTCCACATTTGAAAGAGCTGGCAAATAAAAACGAAATGAGATATTTGAAAAAATATTTTGTATTCTAAAAGCTTGTGTATTCTAGTTTTTTATCATCTATGTTTTGTAAATAATGTCATCCAAATTACGGCCTTGGCGAGAGATACACATTTGGAGTTTTTCGCGGAAGTTTTCCATGACTCTCGTCAGCATACCGGCATCAATTTGGATGATTTCTTCCAAAATTGCCTCCTTTAACTCTTCAATGGTTCTCGGGCGATGTTTGAAGACCTCAGCCTTCAGGTTAGGAGTCACAGGGACTCAAATCCGGCAAGCGAAGGGCCAACGAAATGTCATGCCGTAAGGAGATCACGTGACCGGGGAACATGTCCTGGAGAATCTCACGGGAACCATTGGCTGTATGGGCCGTAGCCCCATCCTGCTGGAACTAGAAGTCCTCCTCTATGTTCTGCTCTTCCCCGTATTCCTCAAGATTTGGATGCAAAAATTCTTCTAACATGCTGCAGTATCGTTGGGACGTCACGATAACTGTAACGCCACCTTCCTCAAAGAAGTAAGTGCCTTGATGCCAATGGCGGACACGGCGCACCAAACCGTAACCTTTGCGCTGTAAAGTGGTCTCCGATGAACCTCTTGAGCGTTTTCGGGTGCTTAGTAGCCTATTGCCTATTGACGCTGCCCGACAGGTGGAAATGTGTTTCGTCGCTTGTCCATAAAACTGCAGTGGGTAGCACTTCCTGAAGAATCGCTTTGCAACAATCCCGTCGGCTGCCCCAGTCAGCTGGGGACAATTCATGGACCATAACAATCTTGTACGGGTGTAACTTGAGATCGCAGTGTAGAATTCGTCTCAAGGTTCTGTCCGAAATTTGAAGAGCATGTTTCCGTGCAGAGCGCCTTGGGGACTACACAATGGATTCCCTCACTCTGACGATGTTTTCAGGGGTCCTCCACTTTAACGTGCCTTTCCGTTTCAAACCTAAAGCTGATGATGTGGTCCTAAAAATTTGACCCCAACTCAAAATAGTTTTTCGACCAGGAACTGGATCTGTGGATTGCAAACCATACTTTGTGTGGAACGCCTTCTGAGTGGCTATAATGGATTCACATTTTTTAAAAAACACCTCGACAGCGAACGCACGATGTTCACGTGACCAAACCATTGCGACAACTAAAAACTAGATGTCATTTCGTGTTGAATATCACAAACTCCTCGCTCCTCCCACTATCACTTCCCCTCCCGCGTTTTTTTGAAATGTGGGAATACTAATTGCCGCACCCTGTATGTATGTTTAGATATTGGATTTTTAGTATCTACACAGTTTAGCTACCTCTGAATCCAAATATGTAAGTTTAGATATTGGCTTTTTGGTATCTACACAGTTTAGCTACCTCTGAATCCAAATATATAAGTTTAGATATTGGCTTTTTGGTATCTACACAGTTTTGCTACCTCTGTTATTGGACGCAGTAGCAACTGACCCATTTGAACACAAAAAGGAAAGTCAAGAAAAGCAAAATAAGCAAAAACTAAACTCTTTCAAAAACAAACAAAAAGAAGGGTAAAAAAAGAATGAAGAAAAAAATACGCGATGTGTTGGGAAATTCGCATTAAGTGTGACCCCGGGGGAGTGACTCCACATGAGTGTGGCCCGGGGGGGGGACTCCACATTTGACTGACCTGGTATAGGGTTGGACATTCAGTGTCGCAGTTTTGATCTTAAAACTGGATATTTTTAACTCTATTTTCCCCATAAGAAGAAGAGGAAAGTAAAGCCGGGTTTTATTTGAAGCCATTCCTCCAGTGAAATTTTGTGAAATACCCACTAAAAATTGTGACATAATAGCACAAATGAGTATGCGAGTACACTCATACATCTGTGCTTTCCCTACCATAATAATACTAAGGCCTGACTCTCATCCTTATGTTCGTCGATTTACAAACCAAAGGTTTTGTCAAATTTATGGTACCGTGTTAAGTATTAAAGTGGAGTTAAAACATAGATCTCACTTTTTCTCTAAAATAAAAAGGAAATTAATTTATTTTTTCTTTGAATGAAACCTTAAAATTTTAAAACGCCAAATCAATCTTCGAGTGTCGAGACTAAGTTCTAATTGGTCGATTAGATTAAAACTGCGGAGTTCATAAAACCAGCTTGATCGTGTGGTAAGATATTAAAACCACAGAAATAGGGCTGAAGATTAATCTACAACTAACCCAAACCGCTCAGTTTGTGTACGAGAGAAACAAAACCAACTGTCGTCTCAGGAAATTTTGATGAAACCTACTATAGACATAAATAATAATAATAGTCCCTTATTTATACTGCCCGAATAGGACTGAAGAGTCCCTTGACACCGGCAGTTTTTTGGGTGCTATAAAATTCCATGTGTTGGCTAGGTTTAAACCCACGCCCTGCTGTTTAACAGTCGGAAATAGACTTACCTAAGTCCTGGAAATAGACTTACCTAAGTTGCAAAGGGAGGACCCAGATTTGTTACTTATAATTAAAAGCTTGGAACACCCACATAGTGTAAATACACAAGATAGTAACAAATTATAATTATGTTCGTGGAATTTGGGATTTTTGGCCAACCCGGACCCTAATGATAGCCACTTGAAACGAAAGACCCCTCTACTAGCATTTTCTTAAAATAAGAAAAAAAACCATAGATATAAATTTTCCCCCAAACCCGTGGAGTCACGTCCTTTTATGTGTAATACGAAATGTGTGATTCATGACTCACCGAATAAAGACGGTTATGACACTTATGTGATTCATGACTCACCGAATAATGACGTTTATGACACTTATGATGACGTTTGTTGTGCCGCGTCAATGAAGAATGACGAACCTAGTGTAAACATTAAAAATAAAAAAAAAAAACAAAAAACGAAAAATATCAACAAAAAAATGTGACCAAAGTACAAAAGAAAATTTACCACTGAGATGGTTCCAATATGAGTGCCACCACGTTCCCCATATTGGTATGTTTGTGAGCTAGATTCCTCTTTAAGGCCATATGAGCTCCTCCTGCACCTAAGCCTCAACTAAGTTTTTTGTGCTTGGAAAGTAGCCTGTCTGCCACGTTCCCCAACAAAACTGGTTAAAAAATTGGTCTTTGGTATCTATAAAATTTTGGGGAAATATCACTTTTCATGTCAGAAGTATGACAGAAAAAACTCGAAATAAGAAAAATGTGACAAAACTAAAAACACCTTGATTACGTGATAAATCGTTGGAGAATTTACAACATGATATTTTAAGAACAATCACATTTCTAGGTCTGGCGTAAGTGTGTCAAACGTCAAAAGATAAGTACCCAAAAATAAACATATATATTTGGTTGTGTTTTTATCATCACATGTCATCACGAAGTGAAACCAACCCCTTGTTTAGGTGCGCAATTGTTAACCGATATCTATATGAAATTAATTTGTTGGTTCATCTTTGTGTAACAGGTACATAAACTATTAAATTTGCATTTATCTTTTAGGCAATTAAAGTATTGTCATTTTAACCGATATTAAACATTCACGAGTATTCTTGGAAGTTGATATAGGTCTCATGAACCATGTCAATCAACAAAAAATAATTACGTCAGTAAAGGCCGTATCACACTATTTTGTCATCATTTCTTGAATTTCTGTGTTTGGTATATATTTGTGCCGCTATCACACTTTTTGACCAGACAAAATTATTTTCTTACAAATTTTGTTGTGTTTTATAACATAGATACCAGATATTTATCTGTAATAAATATAATTTTGATATTTTCTATTTTTCACATACGATTTCTGATCGAAAGTTATTTTAGTTTTTCATCACTTGTGTATTTTCGATAATTGATGGCTTGTTTAATCTTACATGGATGTAAGATTAAAAAAATAATTTTCAAAAACGGTCAAGCACGACAAAAGTGTTTGTCAACCCTATCAGACTATCTAGACACATTTTGAACACTTTCGTGTTTGATATCAAAGCAATCAAATATATTTGCCGATCACACTGTTTAGTACTGTTTGGAGTCGAAAAGATGACAAAATTTGATATCATGACAAATAGTGTGATACCACCATAACACAGGAAACTGAGTTGCAAAATACGGAGATATTATAGCGTTGTTTTCTAAGTTATTTTGCAACTTCAGCGCAAGTGGACTGGGCCCCTACGTATTGATGTCACCGTCAAGTAACTTCTCACATCTTAAGAATAATCTATTTTCCGTATGAAAGTTAGTACATTTTAAATGGATTAAATACTTTAGTATTTTTATAGTCAAGTGAACATTTGATAATAATTACTGTAAACATATTAATAGCGTTTTATTCTAAATGGAGTTTTTCATGATTAAATATTTGAACATCTTTTACGTGCAATAAGAGCTCGGATATCTTACCTTGGATCTCTGATGTCCTGGGCTGTTTGCGATGATAGGATTGTCAATGAATGGAATAACATCAGGACTTTCTTTCAACTGACGTCCTAAATCTTTTAAAAGTTCCAAAACTAGCTCTGCATTACTCGGAGATATCAGATTTTCGGCAATCTGAAGGTGGGAAAATTTAGAAAAAATAAATTCAATTACAATATGTTTTATAAAATGTGGATAGGTTTTAAGTCTGTTAAAAAACTCTGCCAATGTGAAACATGGATTTATTATTTTACTGTCTAAAAAAATACCCCCCAGCCCCCCACAAATATGGGGCGTAATTAGACCCCAAATGTGAAATACATACCAAATTTTAAGTCTCCAGCTCTTACCATTCTATTTTTAAACAGCAATACTGAAAACCGCTAAAAAGCGGCAAAAACCGCCAAGGGTCTATTCGAATGCACCAAAAAGTTTCGGGGCACAATTAGAGCCTCGATGGGACCTATGTACTATATATGTCCCATCTGGGGTCTATTATTGTGCCCGTATTTTTTTTTTTTTCTTTTTTTTTTTTTTTTTTTTTTTTTCGTGACGATTCTAAAGGTTCATTATTGAAAATAATAAACCAAAGTCACTCTAGTCTAGTGGGCAGGATATTTTGCCAATGCCATAAACACATAAAAAATCTTAACTCCCATTCTCAACTAATATAGATGGCAAGATGGAATAAAAAAAAAAAAAAAAAAAAAAAAAAAAAAAAAANAAGAAAAAAAAAAAAAAAAAAAATTGTTCAAAATTTGAGAAGATACAGTCGAATGGAAAAGGCTGGTACTTAAAGATAGGAAAAATATCGTTATCAAAAAATATCATAAGTGATTTTTTAGATAAAAAAAAATATGATATCTGGAGAAAAAAAGGCTGTAGATGCGCGAACACGATTTAGAGGACGTACGGACGGAAACACATTTTTTCTAGACCACTTTTTTGGAATGTAGTCGCCATAATTCGTCCAGAAAGGCAAAAAAAAAAAAAAAAAAAAAAAAAAAAAAAAAAAAAAAAAAAAAAAAAATACGACATCTAAAATTTTCACCAATACAATACTTTATTTTCCTATACTCCGTATATGGGAAGATAAAGTAAAAAAAAATATTTCTAAAACTCTGTTATATCGATTGGACGTAACCACGTAACTAAAGTTAGAATCACTGATCAGATGCATGCATAACTAGATAGATTCTACTTACGAATCGATTAGCAATGTCAACTGGTTGCAAGTCTTCAATGCCAAATTTAAAAGTTAAATCTTTTTTTCCAGTTTCTAATTTACATTCGACTTTCCCATTCTGGACACTAATAACAGATAAGCGTGGTCCACTTGTGCGACTCCGACGTTTGGTTTTTGTTTTCGTAGCGGATGATGTGTCCGAAGCCGTCGAATCAAGATTAGTGTCGGACGAGCTGAAAAAAAAAATCAATCAATATTAATATATGAATGTGAAATATGTTGTATGTATTGGTTTATTATTTTCAATAGTGAACCTGGAATCGTCGCAAAAAAAAAAAAAAAAAAAAAAAAAAAAAAAAAAAAAAAAAAAAATACCCCCCTAAAAATTTCATGTTTTACGTTTCAAGGTACGTAGAATCCAAAATTCCAATAAATAAATGGTACGGAAAACCGTACTAGACTTTCTCTTCCTTAATCATTCCATCAGACTACTACCGAATGTAGAAGTTGCTCTTCTCAATAAATAAATGGTACGGAAAACCGTACTAGACTTTCTCTTCCTTAATCATTCCATCAGACTACTACCGAATGTAGAAGTTGCTCTTCTAAAGTTTTAAGTCTTTTAGTGATATTATTGTTATATTTCTATTTTCTGTTGATGTTGACCATTATTTTAACAAGATTTTGCAGCCTTCGGCTGTGGACTCTGCTCTTTAGTGATAGTATTATTTTAAAAAGATTTTGCAGCCTTCGGCTGCGGACTTTGCTCTTTATCGATGGTATTATTGTAAAAAGATTTTGCAGCCTTCGGCTGCGGACTTTGTTCTTTAGTGATAGTATTTAAAAAGTTTTGAATCTTTAGTGATAGTATTATTTTAAAAAGATTTGACAGCCTTCGGCTGTATACATTGCTCTTTAGTGACAGTATTAGTTTAACAACGTCAGCAGTCTACGGCTCTTTAGAGATAATTTTTTTTTGAGAATTATACAAGGCAGTGGCTGAGTAGGCTGAAGCCAAAGTTTCTACAAAATACCAAAAATTGCCAATTACATACTTGGGTGATAATGCATATTAATTACCAAATTTTATCAAAATCAGACAACTTTTTTGTTTTTTTATTTTTTAGCCCCTACCGGGGCTCCAAAACCATTATTCCTACAAAATAATAAAAATCGTCAAATATAATACTTGGGTGAATGTGCATATCAAATTTTACCAAAATTAGACAAATTTTATGTTTTATCATATTTGGGGCCCTACCGGAGCGCTAAAAGCAAAAAATCTAAAAAACACCAAGAATTGTCAAATATAATATTTGGGTGGCTGTACATACTAAATTTGATCAAAATCGGACGAATTTTATGTTTTTTTCATTTGTTGGCCCCTGCCGGGGCCCCGAAACCAAAATTACTACAAAATACTAAAAAATGTCAATCATAGTACTTGGGCAACGGTGTATACCAAATTTTATCAAAATCAGACAAAATTTATGTTTTTTTCATATTTGGGGCCCATCCGGGGCCCCAATTGCAAAAAATTTGCAAAACACCAAAAATTATCAAATATAATACTTTGGTGGCTATGCATACCAAATTTTATCAAAATCGTTTTTTTTTTTTTTTTTTTTCATTTGTGGGCCCCTACCGGGGTCCCAAAACCAAAATTACTACAAAATACCAAACGATGTCAATTATAGTACTTGGGCAACGGTGCATATACCAAATTTTATCAAAATCAGACAAAATTTATATTTTTTTCATATTTGGGGCCCTGCCGGGGCCCCAAATGCAAAAAATCTAATAAACACCAAAAATTGTCAAATATAATACTTAGGTGGCTGTGCATACTATGATTAAAAGCTGAAAAACAATTAATATAATAAGTCCAATAATCCCTTTAGGCTCTAGACATCAATTGTTTTGAATTTTAAGTGAATAAAAGAGACCGTTTTCTTTTAAATCGATAATCAATTGAAGGAGCTTATTGGGCCCCACTGACGGGGCCCCTGAGAAAAACGCACCCAAATGGGACCATCATCATTTTTTTCTTCATAAAAAGATGCCATAGTTAGCCATTTTAAATTTCATCAAAATTGGTTATGTAGTTTTCATTTTAGAGATTTGGTCCAATTGCGACATTCTTGGTCCTAAACCGATGGGGGGAACTCTGAATAAAAGTTTAAAAACAGTGGTTAAATAAAATTTCCAATACTTTGAATGATCCCTGTCGGCTCTAGACATTATTTTTAAAAAAATCATGTGAAATTACTAATCTGTTTTATTTTCAAAGGGATTTCCATTTTAAGGGCCATTTTGGCCCCTAGCGGCGCCCCTGACAGGAATACGCCTGCGTAAGACCATTTATTTTAGATAAAATGATTCCATAATTACTGATATTAAATTTCATCAAAATTGGTTATATGGTTTGGATTTTAGAGATTCGGTCCTAAAACGGCTATTCGGGCCGCTAGAGGCGCCCCTGAGGGAGATATCGAGAAAAAGAAAAGTATGGGTCGGGCTTTTTGCCCAAAGATGATCTGTACCAAATTTCATCAATATCGGACTAGTAGTTTGGCTTCCAGAGCTCTGCACACGATTCCGTACGTACGGTGTACGTAGCACGTCGGAAATATCGGTTTTTTGGACCCCATGGCTCCAAATATTTCCAAACTTCAAAAATGACCCGAAATAGTGAAAATATGGCCCAAAAGCAATAGGAAATGATATATTTGATCTTTATTTTGGGTTTTGGGTTCCCGTCGATTTTTTGGGCCAAAAAAAGTCAAATTTGCTGCACGAATACAATAGTTTAAATGCTATAGGAAGAGAAAGTAAAAAACCATTTGTTCGCCGTGATAGATGAAATTTGGTATGTTGTAAGTCCCGTTTGGTGTCTTTTTTTTGGGGGGGGGGTATTTTTTTAGCCGGTAAAATAATAAACCAGAGTCACATTGGGAGAGTTTATTTGTTTAGCCAACAATGTAGGAGCCATCGAAAAGTGTATAGCAAAAAATATGAAAACTCAAAAATTTCCAACCGTTTCGAGGTAGAATCTTTTCGGGAGGACGCAAAGAAGTTTTTGAAAATATTAAAAATCACAATTTCAGATTTTTTTTTTTTTTTTAAAAAAAATGGCTGTTGCAGTATTAAACCTCTGCCGAAATTATATATCTTCGTCACCACTCCACTTTTATAGACAAATTTATGGATTCATTAAAAGGCTATGTCCAAACTACAAAATTAGATCTGACAAAATTAGATTCAAATATGGACTGCAATGTTATTCAAGATTTGGAAAGGGAGACAAACTGGAAAAGATAAAAAAAGAGTAAAATAGAAAAGAACTTACTATTCTTGGTTGCTTGGGGAAGTAATGTCCAAGTCTCCAAGCTGTAACAGAAAAAAATAGACAGAATATTGGAAAGATTTCTGACGGCAAGTGTGTTGGACACGATCATCTTACAAGAAATATACATTGACAGAAAGTAGTATAGCAGATAGACATCATAGGGCTAATAATAGGGCACAGAACTCTAAAGGAAAATTGATGAAGATTTGGTAGTAAAAGCATTTATATCACTCACAATTCCCTACAATGGGAAGGTACAGTCAAAAATTAGAAAAAAAAAACCCTTTTGTCAAAAATTAGGAAAACTCGTTTGGTAAAAAAATTATGAAATTCCAAATCCACGACTCCTACAAATCTAGTATTATCGGAGTCATTTCATTTCATTAAGCTTTACTCCCTACACCGCAGTCTGTATTTTCGGAGTCAGTGTCGGTAAAAATGTAAACTGCAACTCCTTCTTCGCAGTCCTGATTGACTGGGGGACATTAATTTCGTTTCATTCCGTCTTTGTTTGATAGCTTCTAGAGAGCAGATTAGTGCTCTTCAGCAAAAAAAAAAAACTGATTAGGAAAATAAACGACATTAGATGTGTGACCCAAGGCGCAGACCCAACTACCGTGAACACATACTGGTCTTCGGTTGGGATTGGTACATTCTGAGTCGTCCTAACGGGTAAACTCAACCAACCGTAAGGACATCATAGGTGAACAGCCGTGTAGAGTTTGCAACAACTCGCCATGAGTTGTTGATACTTGAGAATCCTTACGGATAATGCAGTAGCTTCTCCTTGCTTTCTGCATGGGTAATGGAAAAGATGTCGTTTCCGACCCTTCCTTTAGTCGGTTTTTACGACTGGCATGGACTTGTGTGCCTTGGAGGTATTCTTTTTATGCCCCCCTATACACAGGGGACCGTGAGGACATCAATATTATAAACGTTTGCTTTAACGATGGTTGTATATCAATGTTAATTTACTGATCAATCTGTGCACAGTAGACTAAAGGTAAACGGTTCATGCAAGAATGCTCATTGTATCTTTGGGCACGTCAACCAGTTGAGCAGTAAAACCTGGTCTGAGATCGTTACCTGAGTTGGAGGGTCCACGATTGACATTCTATTGGAATTGATCTCAACACCTGAGTCACTGGACACCGATGAAATGTTCGAAATCTTCCTCTGCTGATCCTCATTTTGAACATCCTGGACATCATTGTTCATGGGATATTGGGGCAATGATCTCAAGGGTGGTTGTTCCACATTGACTGCAGACTGACTACTGAACTGAGTAGAATCGTTAGGAACCTGTGTCGGGGTGGGAAACTGAGTTGGGAGACTTGAAACTTCATTTGAAGAGACAAATGGGGAATTCGTATACAAACCCAAATTAGTATTGTTGGATGGGGTAGGATATTGGGCCTTCATTGAGTATTGTACTGGAACCCCATTTGTGGTCGCGGAAGGTTGAATGTATTCTACATTTGATGTAATTTCTGATGTATAAGGCTGTGTTTGACCAATAGAAGGACTGGTGTACAGAGAGTTGGATACATTACTATTCACGGACTGTTGAGAAGAGCTACTCAGAGGAGTATGGTACTGAGAAGACTGAACAACCTCAGGAGGAAAATACTGAGATGGTGGAGTAGGATAAGAATTTAATACCTGGTCCTGGTTCACGTATTGGGGTGAACTGTACTGGGGTAGAGCAGCAGTCACTGAGGAGCTACACAAAGAATCATTGGTGGAGTAAGAAACGGGTGCAGGATTTGCAACATACTGGCCCGTTACTTGAGAAGAGGTCATACCATATTGAGGTTGTGGCGCGTTGAATTGTGACACTGGGACATCGTTACTGGCGTACTGATAATTTGATGGCGGTAAAGATTGACTGGAGTCTTGAGAAATATAAGCCGGGGCTGGCATGTACTGGGAAGTTGGCACTGAAGGAGTTGTAGAAAACTGTGAAATGGATGTATTTTCAGTGTACTGAGATGTTGACACAGGCTGCGGGTAATGAGTATAAACCTGTGGGGCAACTTTTGAAGTATTGGAATATACAACAGAAGTGTTGTTTGGAACTCCATGTAGAGCTTCCGTATCCACAGAATATTGTTGACTGATCAACATGCGATTGGGTAGAGACATATCACCAGAAGGGACATGTCCTATAGAAGTATTCGAAGTTTTCCTCAAAACATCGTCTGTTAGCTCAGGAATACACTGGGTTCCCACAGCATCTCCAGCTACATTAGGATGCTGAATCATCACAGGTCCATTAGTCTGGTCTTCCTTCTGAACTTGTTGGACGTATTGAAGAACCTGTTGGTTAGGATCAACTGTCGAGGAGTTAGACGACATAGTCGAAATGTTGGATATCTTCCTCGTCTGATCCTCAGGGATGATGGGTTGCGTTGGCTGAACACTCATATTTTGTTGGAAGAAATGTAAGGGCATACTCTGTGCATCATATGACTGTCCTGTCACAGTTGATAGGTTTGACAATTTTCTCTGGTACTCCTCTGCAGTTATCTGGTAAGGCTTGTCTGTGCTCATGATAGACATCCTTCTTGGGTTTGCATCGTGTTGTACATTGCTATGTGGAATGTCACTCATCACGGATATCTTCCTTTGGAAATCATCTGCAGTACTAGTATCTTGTGATGGAGGGATAACTTGATACTGTTGATGGCTTAAATCTGTACTGCAGTTTGTGTTAGAACAATACTGGGCTGAACCCTCATTCGGTGGGTAAGCATTCTGTTGAGGAAAAGATTGACCATTATTGGAAAAATTGTTGTTATTCTGTTGAGAATGTTGGACTGGAAACCCAGTGTTATAAATAGTCTGATTCTTATTGTCAACATATGTTTGATCTTTGAGCACATCGCTGTACAACTGCTGTTGTGTGGGAACCACTTGAGGCATCGCTGGTTGTGCTTGACTTGTCTGTAAATTCTGCGAATGAGTTATTATTTGAGAAGGAGACTGGAATTGTTGGGGAATCGATTGTTGAACATTCAGCATGTTTTGAAGTCCTTGATTTTGTGAAATTGAAGATTGTTGCGTATGAATTGTTCCCATTGGCTGAATTTGAGGAACATGTGAGGAATGCATCATTTGCTGTTGTGTTGTCACTTGTTGTGGATGATGCACAGGTTGATTTTGTTGTTGGCTGACTTGCTGTAAATTCATCTGAGACTGTGCCAATGTTTGTTGAGGTTGCTGAATGGGATGAGCATGAGTTTGGATGGGCTGTTGAACCGGTTGCTTCTCAACTTGAACGTTTTGTTGCATATTTGATTGTTGTTGTTGTTGATACTGTTGAGGAACTTGTGGGTTTTGATAAACAGGTTGCTGTGCTGATAAGAAAGGCTGCATGTTTTGCTGGACAGATGATGTTGACGATTGAGTAGGCTGAGTCATTTGTGTCTGGGCTGGAGAAGATTGCGGGACTTGTTGATAAGATTGTTGCATCTGCTGATTTTGTAATAAAGGTTGTTGAATTCCATTCTGTGAAGACACGTGAGCAGGATTCTGTTGGAAATGAGTTGTGGCGTGCTGTAGAGATGGGTGCATATGTTGCAAAGTATGCTGGGCTTGTTGAGATATTTGATGCGTGGTGGCCTGGTCCACAAGTTGTGCATTGGACTGATTCTGGTGTTGTGGAACTTGATTTGGCTGAGGAGAGGATTGATGTAACTGATGAATGTGTTGCTGAACAGGTGGCTGTTGAATCTGGGTTGAGTTTTGTGAAGGTGGTATTTGAACATGTTGAGGTGTTGGCTGCACATGATTATGAGGCAAAGTTCCTGGCTGAATGGACTGTTGTTGCATTTGTTGAACATTTTGTTGCATGGATGGTTGCGACTGCTGGGCCATTTGTTGTTGAGTCGATTGTACGGGATGATTCTGTTGGGATTGTTGATTCTGCTGGGGTTGTACAGGTTGTTGTATGTACTGATGATTTTGTTGAGGCATTTGTTGTTGCGCATGCGTTTGCAGATTTGATTGAGGCGATGAGATTGCCTGTTGATGAACAGGTTGTTGTAAGTTCAAATTTTGTTGTGGAACTTGAACTTGTTGTTGCATGGGTTGCACATGTTGACTTTGCTGAGGCAAAGGATGGGTTTGCTGTTGTTGAACAGGTTGCATATTTTGCTGTATCGAATTTTGCATTGGTTGATTAGTTGGAGGTGATGGTTGCCTCTGTTGCTGTGGTGCAATGGGTTGAGCCAAATTGTGATTGGCTTCTGTCTGGTACTGTGTCTGCTGAGCCGGCGTGGATGGTTGATACTGCTCTGGAGGTGACTGATACTGAGTTTGTTGCACCTGTTGTTGTTGTTGCTGCTGCTGCAACTGTTGTTGCTGCAACTGTTGTTGTTGCTGCTGCTGCAACTGTTGTTGTTGTTGCTGCTGCTGCTGCAACTGTTGTTGTTGTTGCTGCTCTGCTCTTTGTTGCTGTTGTTGTTGTTCTGCTCTTTGCTGTTGTTGCAATTTTTGCTGAGCTTGAAGAACTTGCTGTTGTAACAACTGAATATGCTGTTGAAGTTGTTGTGCGTCTGAATTATCCACTCCAGGTAGTATACTGCTTTCACCTGTCACCTATGATGAGAAAGCAAATTAAAAAAAAATCACATTATTTAATATTCAAATCCTAACCAATCGTACCTACAAAGGGGGAAAAGAAAACCGAAACGTCCAATGATTTGAGTCACTTCTTATACTTACAAAAGAAGATGACGTCAACACTAGATTCGTTCAGGAGAATATCATTGACATAAAATTCAAGGAAGAAATTCAGAAATTTGAATAAATTTTGTGATCGGGAATTCATTTCTCATTTTTTGAGAAAAGATGTAATAATACGAATGTCTTTAAAGATTTTATATTTTGTTTCTTGAAGGAGAGAAAATATTTATTTTAATTCTCGTCGTTCAACTTCGACGACATTCGTCTTTTTAATTTTCGAACGACGAAAATTAAAATAAATAAAAAAATCTTTCCTTCCAGAAACGAAACAGTATTTTGAGAAAACGGAAATTCATTCAAAAAAGGATTCGAGCAAAATATCGGAACGAAATTTATATACCTCCGGATTTCGGTATCACATATTTTACTGATTACATATGTGTTCCAATGAACCAACAACAATAAATAGAAAATATGTACCGACAATATTCGTAAAAAAAAATCTCCAAACTACACATTTGCGAGATTAATTTAAACATGGGCAGAAACTTTTAGTGATTTCATATTACCTTTATCTCTGTCCTTGAAAATCACAAAATATTCATGATTATCACACAAGACTAGAAAGGTGACGTAAATCACTCTGTCTTTGCGGGACACGAGATATTCATCATCAACAAGTTAACAATTATTTAAGTAACTTTTGCCATGCCATTTCTATCTTGATCATTCAATAATTGCTATTCTATTAGCTATGCATACTTTAAATCTATTTTATTTAAACGGGTTTGTCGCAGTCTTTCATATTGGTTAAATTCAATATGTATGGACTGTTGTCTAAAGAAATTTTTGTTGGATAGGGTGGTTTTCTGTTGCCTTCCATATTGAGGAGAGGGAAACAATCAACAAATTTTGGGCTTGGAGGGCAAACATTGTCAGACATGAACCAATAAAATAATGTTGACTCATTTTAGACACAGATGTGTTAGGCTTAAGAGGTTTTCTACGAACATTAATACACCCTGTGTATTCTTATAATTTAAAATATCATTTTAAACATATATAACAACTTAAAGCAAGCATCAACTGGTAAAACGGAAATGTTTTTTAAAAAGAGCTTTCGATAAAATTTTGGGGTAACCCCAATTTTTTTTTAATTTATAAAATACTTTTGGTTCATTATTTTCAATAATGAACCTTTGGAATCGTCACAAAAAATACCTCCTTCAAAGTTGGATATTTTAGATATTAAGGTAGGTAGAATTCAAAAATCAAATAAAAAAAATCGTTTGTCTGCCGTACGCCGTGATGGGCACTTCTGGCACTTAACCTCTAATTTTTCCCCGAAATTTTTAGGTGCAATCAAATATAGCGTTGGCGTTTTTTTTATTTTTATTTATTTAAATGAAACTTTTATCTCAAAGCTAAACTACAGAAGTAACAACTAACAGGAAAAACAGAAACACAGAAAAAGCAGAAACACAGAAAAAACTCTGCCAATGTGACACATGGGTTTATTATTTTATTAGCTAACCCCCCCCCCCCTCCCAAAGAACTGGCGCATACATAGACCCTAAATTTGACATACATACCAAATTTCAAGTCTCTGGCTCCCAAATATCATCCAAATCGGTTAACGCTAAGTGACAAAAGTGCCCATCACAGTGTACGGTGGCCAAACGGATTTTTATTCGATTTTTGGATTCTATGTACCTTGAAACGTATAATTTTGAGAGGGGTATTTTTTCGTGACGATTCCAAAGATTCATTATTGAAAATAATAAACCAAAAGCATTTTAGAAAGAATAAATGGAATAAATAATTAATTAATGTGCTTAAAGCACATCCGTTTTTAAATCGAAAAATCATTGTTGAAATGTAAACTTTCACGTGACGCAAATTTACGCATTCCAATATTAAAAAAAAAAGAATAATAATTTTTTTTAAAAAAAAAGTAAAATATTTTTTTTAAAAAAAAAAGTATATTTTTTTGACGAGCCAGTAATCTACTTTCTCTTGAAAAGGGATGCAATTAAAGATTTGAGGGATAATTCTGATATTACATATTGCACATTTCTACGATGTTAATTTCTTAAATGGGTGTAGCATAAATATGAATTTTCAAAATAAAATCTTTTGAAACACCATGTATAACGTAGAATAACGTTTCTTACAGGGGACAGTATGCAAACTTTTGAAACACCCTGTATAATGTAGAATAACGTGTTACAGGGGAAAGAATGGGACATAAAGGGACTCTTTATTGATTTTTCTAAAGGGACACTTTATGAAAATCAATAAAGTGTGTTCCACCATCTTTGTTCAATGGGAAAGTGTGTTCTTTTGAAAAGAATGACTTTAACAATGAAATACAATAAAAACAAGTCACCAGTTTCAAGAGAAAACACTTATTTTTTTGCTTAACGTCACTTTAACATCTATTGGTCATTCAAGACGAGAATTTTTCCCCCATTCGCTGGAAACTTGCAAACCAGCTACCCACATTGACCTCAACCAGCCTGGGTTGAGCCGGAAAAATAGCCAGCATTAAGCGGGCGCGAACTCACGTGGACACCGGCATGGTACAACCTCGCTTGACGTTACTTAATACCATGTACAATGTCTTTCACCTTTGTAGAAGGAATTAATAGAAAAATATTTTTTATTAATATGTACAGATTAAAGTTATAATACGTTTATATTAACAGATTATAGTTATCGAACGGGAACTGGTGTATTCAATATGCCATGGACGCTGGCTAGAAAGCCAATACAGAACCAATCGATTAGATTTCCCCCTGAAATGATTCCAAGGAACCATAGTTGTTTTTGGACACATTAGTTTATATTAGCCAAAGAGAAGTTTTTTTTTTGGATGTGAACATTGCTGAATTTTTAATCAATTACTTATATGCAGTGTGCTTAAAATAGTGGTCCACGCGGAAACCTCAGGTTTAAGATATCATTTCTTATCAAATTAAATCCAACATTCTCCAGTCGAATTTCTTCCTCTAAAAAGTTATGACCATTTTTGCGTTTTTCTATTTTGTGAAGAAATTATGGGAATTTTAGTATTATTTTTTTAAGTAAATCGATAAGAATAATTTGTATTCAATTGCATTCAGAAAAATTGAGACAAAATAAAATAATAATTCAGTGAAGGCTCACTATTAATTAAAGAAGAATTTCCCTAATTTATTTAATTTATTGTGTGTACTCACAAAAAAAAATTTAGTATGTTTTAAATAACATATTATAACAAAACATTATTTGATGTACTGAATTAAATCAAAAAAAGTTAGGAGCCAGTGATAATTTTATTACTTTGTGTGACAAATTTGGCGTCAGTTTTTTTTAAAAATAACAAAACATTTATATGGCTTAATATAACGAAAACAATAACAAAAGAAATATATTTTGATACTCCCACTTCAAAGAAGAAAAATCACTATTAATTGTGAGCCACCACTGAATTCACAATTTTTTTTTTTTTTTTTCAAAAAGGCCCGAGGAAATTGGACCTGGCAAATTTGTTTATTGGAAATTATCCCTTAAATCTTTGAATAACATGTTAATTATAAGTGACTCAAAGGATGGAGAGTGTCACTCACCATCCCTTGAGTCACTCTCCATCCTTGTACTCGACTAGACTGATGATGAATCAAATGATTCGAAACTAGTTTCTTCATAAGTAAATTTAAATAGTATTTTTGGTTAGTGTTTTGTTTTAAATTAATTTATTTTAATGGTGAATGATCCCTTAAACCTTGGGATTTCATTTGGGTCACTATAAAAACTGTATATTTGTGTTTTGATCTGAAAACGTCTTAGATCGAATTTCTACTTAGTTCTATCAGTTGATGCTGTTCAAAAGATTATATTTCGTACTAACTTTTCAAGACCAATGAAAAAATTTATCCTTATCACACGAAGAAGATTTCTTACCTGTTTTCTATAAATTCTCACTGTGAACAAGACCTAATCAGTATATATTTTTATATAAAAAATAAGAAGGTGGAATCCTTAGATATTGCCAAATATATATATAAAAAAAAATGAGAAAGAGTAATCCATTATGCATAGGATTTAGAAAGAATACTTCCGCGACATCAATTCGTAGAAGTTGAACAATTCAATGATATAAACCTTAAGGAGCATCCACACTACACTGTGTCAGTGACCGTGATCTCACAGTGATTTGAAGAACACCGGTCAGTGTTTTCTCCATGCTCAGACAGTAAACATGTGTGCCTAGATACGGAGAAATATCACGTCCGTGATAATTTCAAATCACTGCGAAGATCACGGTACGACGTCGGAGAGCACTGTCACTGACATTTTTATTGTGAAGTGTGAATGCGATCACGGTACGGCATCAGAGAGCACTGTCACTGACACTTTCATTATGTTGTGTGAGATTTAAGAGGAAAAATCAAAATTCAAACTCTTTATATATTAATAAATGGATTTTTAATATTTCAACAAATTGTATTTTTCCGCCTCTGACTCGGTCAGTTTAAGTTTATGGACCATCATTGCAGATGTAAATGGGTTAATTTAAAATAAGAATACTGACTCTTACAGTAAATAAATAATAATAGTTTTCAGCAGATACCAAAAATATTACCTTCATTATAAAAACAAAAAAGGAAACTTTCTGTAGTTTTAACGCTTTTTAGCTCCCAAAAAGCGTTAAAACTACAGAAAGTTATAAGTTTCATAATTTTCCAGGAGCCTCCAACTATGACTTTGGAAGGTTTCCTTTCTGTTACTGTTTTGGAGTAAATAAATAACTTTCTAAGTAAGAAATGTCGGATATCTTTGTATTCATGCAGCGATTGAAAAGAAGGTACTGGTATTGCACTCGGGGGACCAGGGTTCAATTCCTGGCGAGGTCGGAAAAAATTCGACTTAGTACTTGTGATTTTGGGGTTTTTTGAGGCTCGCGGTGACGATTGAGTTTGAGTAGCTACTTTAATGGGAATAGCGAACAGTGGCGAGAAGATTTAAAAGATTAATAGTGCATGGGGATCTTACTAATGATGTGAGAGGTATCTAAAAAAAATTGTGACGAACAGTGGTGAATTCACCGTAAAAGCAATATAGGCCTGGCCTCGGGGGGCAAACTATGGGCGGTAATTGAAATTTTCAAGACATACTGCAGCGAAAATGGCATTTCTTGTTAAATAGAGGCGACAAGTTCTAAATTGTCTAGGGGCGGCGAAAGTTTAAATCCGCCACAGGTGACGAGGCCGTTGGACTTTACAAACCTCTGCACACATCATTTACAATATTTACATACTCGTACGTTTCAGATATTAATTAATATATTTGGTTCCGTGTCTGTCTGTTGGTTAAACATAGCTCTTGTATACTATTCATACCATTTTGCATTTTAAAACAATTTATTCCGTAGATAAGTTCAACTGGGATACTATATCAAGTAAAATCACAATTACGTTTAATAAAATGGGAAACAATATAGCTACCGAGGGGAACAAACCAGTTTCATTAGGTGCCGGTCCTAAGTAAATAGAGAAGGTTTGGTGTTAGGAAAGGCATGATGAGACATCATCAGCAAAAAGTTAGTTTCTACGCAGTTTCTATGGATAGTGTGAGAAGTTCGCCAGGTTTATCGTGCAAGGAAAGAGTCAATTCAAGATATGGTATTTTAATAATCAAACGGGTAGGTACCTAGACAGTCCCTTCGAATTTCATTCAAATTCTTTCAATTCTGAACAGCTACCTATGCTGTATATCTTCTTTAACTTCACCTTCCCCATTTCTATTTACTTCCCTAATACTACCATTCCACAATCTTCTGTTCGCTGCTTACTCTCTTAAGCTGTAACCGTTTCCTATCACGGTAACCCTAGCTTGCTCCTCACAGTATCCATGGAAACTACGTAGAAAATGCCATTTTGATAACGATCTCATCATTGCTGTGAAGCAGAGTTTTTTTAAACGCTAGATGTCCTTCCTAACACCAGACCTTCTGTATTTACACGGGCTTAGGAGCATCACCTAATGAACCTGGCTTGCACCCCTCGGTGGCTACATTTAGGTAATTGTCTCGTTTACTTTAGAATTAAGTATCTATTTTTTTTATAATCTGGTAATATAAGCGTATTATATCTTTAATCTGTACATATTAATAAAAAATATTTTTTTATTAATTCCTTCTACAAAGGTGAAAGACATTGCACACGGTATTAATATGCATGTCTTGTGAAGAATTTATATTTTATTTCTCTTTATTTATTTTCATTAATTTTCGTTGTTTGACTTTTTGATTTTTTTCAATTCTAAAATGAAAAAGTCAAACGACAAAAATTAAAAATCTACCTTTTTTATTTTTTTAAACTGTTTTATTAAATGGCACATCTAAGTTATTCCACCCTACACAACATTGATTTTTATGATTGCTATACCTGTGATAATGAGATGGATGTCGCTTCACTCGAATCATTGGATTGGCCTATAAAAACAAAACCAAAATGTATAAAACACAATGTAGAATCTGCCTTTACACAATGACTTCATGTCACCCTACAGGGAGAGAAGAAAAATAATTATTGATTAGTTAACGAGGGGAAGACACCCCCCCCGACTTACTTGTTTGGTTCGAAAATCCTAATTATAGAAAACATATAAAGACACTTACCGTCAGATTTCTTACGTTCGTCACGTTCTCGAAGTAAACTTTCAATTTGTGCTGTCAACATTTTGGCAACTGGTTTAACGTCATCTTCAAGAATGAGATCGGATTTCGCCTGAGAAAAAGGAAAAAAAAAGAAAAAAAAAATGGTTCAATTCTATTGAAAAGAAAGAAAATTTATAATACGGTGGATTTCACATGACATAACGAGCTGGCCAGATAAAGGTCAACCAACATTCATTGGCTGGCTGATTGCAGAATCCATTGCAATGACACGTCCGGTTTGAAAACAGCCAAAGTAATCATCACGAGTAAAAATATTAATAAAACCTAATCCATCAACCTGTGGATAGGGGACTTAAAAAGAATACTTCCAAGACACCCAAGAATACTTCCAAAGCACCTTGCCCCTCATAGTTACAGTCAGAAATATTTTTAAAGGTAAGATTAATGAAATAGTTTTCTTGAAATCGATCAAACATGGCAAACGCTTTTGAAATCCTATCAGACTATTTAGACATACGTATTTTGGTCAATTTTGTGTTTGATATCAAAGCAATCAAATAGCGAAATTTGCTGATCACACTGTTTGGTATTGTTTGAAGTAAAAAAAATGACAAAATTTGGCATCATGACAGACAGTATGATACCACCTTAAGAAAAGACTTTTTTTTTGTCATGGCTAAACTTATTTTTGCTAGTAGACTCACCATTTCCGCTGCTACATCATCGACATTATCGCTGGCGACATCGAATTCAAATTGAATCGCTTCATTTTCTTTATGCTTAGTGCTTCTCTTCTTGGGATCCAACAAACGAAGTCTAAATTGGACTTTGTCAACGTCTGCACTAAGGGCTTCTTCCCTGGATACAATTTCTAGTTTAAGTCCTACGTCATCGCTGAAGAACTGATGATCCAATAACTCTTTGATACTGGGTCGTTCCTCTTTTTTCAGTCTAATACATCTCTCTATAATATCTTTCACTTCACAACTTTCGACGCGATCGAAACTTTGAGGTTTGACACCCTAAATAAAAAAAAATATAAAAAAAAAAATTAGGATTGATTAAACAACGTCACACAAAAATTGAAATGATTCATAAATTTAAAAAAATAGACTCTTGAGTGGAAGGTCACCATTAGGCGAGGTTAATTCCTGAGGCATTTTCTGCCACCTAATTCCTTAGAGCTGTAATTTTATGTAGTCAACTACTCAAATTAATGAGGAAAAATTCTGCCTCTGCTGGGGATTGAACCCACGCCCTCCTGTTTACCATTGTGCTACCGGGGCATCATTTGAGCTTGCATTAAATACAGTAAACGTTTTTTATTATTATTATTTTCAATAATGAACCTTTAAAATCGTCAGGAAAGAAATAGCCCCCCCTAAAAATTTGATATTTTACAGCTACGTCGAATCTGAAAATCGAATAAAAAAATTCGTTTGTCCGCCCTGATGGTCTGTTTTGCCCCTTAGCGTTGACCGATTTGGATGAAATTCGGTATGTAGGTTCCATCTGGGGTCTAATTGTACCCCGAAACTTTGCTATCCAATTGGGTGCTATCCAATGTACCTTTGCCGTTTTCCCCGCTTTTTAGTGGTTCTCACTTATCCTGCTTTGAAGATTAAAAATACTCTTTTGAAATGATCCTGTTCATAGGAGGGCCTTAATTTTGATTTTACTATTAAAAAGTAAAAACATTCCCTATACAATATAGATTATTCGGGTATTATAATGAAAGTTCACTTACGGAAACGACTTTCTTGTATATCTGTGCGGGTCCAGTACATTCGGTGTAAGGGTACTCCGATGTGGACATCTCTAGCATACACATACCAAACGCATAGACATCAACACTTTCGTCGTAGTGTTCCTCGTACATTTCGGGCGCCATAAATTCGGGAGTACCTGAAAAAAGGAATGATTTTATTTTTTAATTAATAAAATCATTCCGTCCCGCCAAGTCAAAAAAATGCGGTAGCTACAAAGAGTATATTATACGCCACAGCTTACATTGCCGATTTCAGCTACTTCCAGAGGAAAAACTACACACCTCAGGATAAAAATGATTATTTCCTACCTATGAGGCGAACTCAGAGACGAAGTATATGAAGTTTCAGCAAAATCGGTTAAGTCAAATCGGAGATATAGGCTTCTGAAAAGTGCACTTTTTTTTCTCATTGTCTGCTCCTGCTGCTGCTTCTTCTTTGATGTTGACGCACCTACAGCCAAAATTACTGGACCGATTTTGATGAACGATAGCTCATTATTTTTTCTGGTGAGTGGCAGATGTGCCTTTTGTTACTTATGTTGCCCCTCAGTGGGTCCTTCAGCCCTAAATTTGCAAAAACCCTCAAAATTGGGATTATTTATTTGATAGACATGTAATATATTTTCCGAACCAATGAACCGATATGGACGTATGAGGTATCATTTTAATCAACAAATCAAGCAGAGGTACATGGTTAGTACCGAAAATATACAGGGTATAATTTATCTCATATACAGGGTGTTATATAAGACAAATAAATTGTTAACAAGTTCATATTTTTCTTTAGTTAGGATTTCCTTACATGATAGGTACATAATGTAATATTATTTTAACATTCAATTATTTATACCGGGTGTAACACATTGATACTTGATGATAGATTGATTTTCAAAAATTTTGACTAAAAAATTTATTTTGTGAATCTGAAAGTTCAGACCAGAATATGATTAGCGCTCTCAAGGAAATCATTGGGTGGAACTTGGTTCCGCCGTTAGGCCCTGCCATAGGTACCTGAGGTACATTTTGAAATTTACTGATAGCTTGATGAGTATTAATGAAAGAATGTGTATTTATGGTATCATTTGGGGTTTCATAACTGTTCTTACGGATACTTAAATTTTTTTCTCCAAATTTTGACCAAAAATTTTCTTTTGCAAATCTGAAAGTACAGGCCGAAAAACGCCCAGTGCCCTCAAGGAAATGACCGGTTGGACCTTGGTTTCTCCACCGGACGTTGTTATACTCTAGATTTTTTTCTCCAAATTTTGATTGAAAAATTTCTTTTAAAAATCTGAAAGCACAGGCCGAAAAACGTCCAGCATCCTCACGGAAATGACCGGTTGGACCTTGGTTTCTCCACTGGACGTTGTCTAGAGTATAGTTTGAAGATAGATGACAATTATTCAGATATGATACTTTTGTAAGATCTCTCTCTGCCCTTTTACCATTATATAAATACATATTTTCTTGCTACAAAAAGTTATGAGATCCTGCAAAAATACCACTGCGTGCTATAAAAATTCCCCGCCAAATCATCACCCCAAAAATGATATGAAATCTATTTTGAGCCCCGCTATCCACCTACTGTAAAATAAAATACCTACTGACTTTAAATTCCGACCCCACCCCAAACGATTTCAGAATTTTAGTCTGATTTCCTCACTCTCTTCACCAAAACGAGTCTTGGTGGGGTACCTCTGATCATTATTAAACGTAACAAATTTATGAACCGCTAAAGTAGAACAGAGTGGTCTCTATCCCCTAGTGGTTAATAGACTGCGTGTTAATGAAGAGAGTGAGGAAATCAGACTAAAATTCTGAAATCGTTTGGGGTGGGGTCAAAAAAGTCAGTAGGTATTTCGAAGTAAGGAAGAGTGGATAACGGGGCCCAAAATAGATTTTATATCATTGTTGGGGTGATGACTTGGCGGGGAATTTTTATAGCACGCAGTGGTATTTTTTGGGGTTTATTCTATTTCAGCGGTTTGTGATTTCTGACATGGGAAATTATTATTATTAATAGGAAATTAATAATAAAGTATAAATAAAACAAAAAAGCGGACATTAAAAAAGATTGATAAAAGATTTATAAAACAAGTTATTTCGAGAACAAATCACAATAAAACTTATACTTTTGTCACTTTTGGATGCGATCATTAGAGAATTGATAAATCAAGTTATTGCAATAACGGATCAATAAAAACTTGATAAATCAGGTCACTTCGAGATGAGACCATTAGAGAATTGATAAATCAAGTCATTACAAAAACGGAATCATTTCATTGCGACAACAGATCATGAAAAGCTTGATAAATCAAGTCACTTCGAAATGGGATCATCAATTATTATTATTATTGTTTTATTGTGTATAACAACCGGTGGTTGAATTGATATTTATGAATTGATAAATCCAGTCATTGCGACAACAGATCATTAAAAGCTTCATAAATAAAGTCATTGCGTGATATAGTGATTTAGTCAAACATCCTAAATCACTCTATCAGTTTACATCACTTACCTATCACAGATTTAGCAAAAGATCGATTTTTTAGTGTCGCCAATCCTAAATCACCAATCTTGACGGAGCCAGTTGTTCCGGTTATGAAAATATTATCACATTTAAGATCTCGATGAATGATGGGAGGTGTTCTCGAGTGAAGAAAAGCCAACCCCTTCAGAATTTGACGGCACCAAGATTTCAGAACCTTAGGATTAATTTTCTTAAAGCGTTTTAGATAACTGCAGAGAAAAGAAAAAACAAATGTACGGGAAATATTTGTCAAGTCAATTTTGAATCTTTAAAAGGGAAAGCAAATTTTCTATGTAACATTCAGGGTTGCCTATTTTAAACCAGGTGGTTTAGAAATAAGAATACAGGGTTTAAACCAATTTTAAATCAAGAGAGGTACCCAATAAAATTTTAATATTTTCTTTACGATTCATACCTCAATATGTAAATCATAAATTTTTGTGTACCCACACAGGGTTTATCTATTACAATACCACAGCCCAAACGGTAGCAGATAGCGAAAAATTGATGGGAATGGAAATGGATATTTGTCCCGACAACATATCAACTCAAAGCGAGAATCGCAGAGAAACAACGGTATGTGTTCACCTTGCATATTGTAGCCCTTGAATACAAAGGCATGGCTGTGATGATTTTTTTAGCATTTTTAAAATTTTATTTCTCCCGTTCCCGGTTTCGAACTCGTAACTCTGGAATGGCTGGCAACACCTTTGAAGAAAATGTCCTAAATCAAGGACTTAACGGCCACCTAAAACTTTTTCGCTTTGACTTGATATGTTGTTGCGACTAAATTTAAGATATCGGACCGTGACTTGCCGATTGAATAAATTAGAAATTTCTATTAAATGGTTGTTAAACTCCATTTTTTTCTGTGGGGGCGGGAGGGGGGAGGTACCATTATTAAATGGTAAATATCTCAAATTCCTGAAGATAAAATTCCACTGGTTCGGATGAGATTTGAACCCATGTTCTACTATATAGCAAGCAGAGCATCTTAACACTTCACTGCCAACACAAATCAAATTCATACACCCAAGTACATACGTTTTCAACGTGCCAGATGTCATGAGTTCGGTGACTAGTACTATATATTTTCTTTTGGTCAACGTGACCTCCCAATATCCGTAGAAGCTGACGATGTTCGGATGTTGAAGACCTTTTAACATTTCAGCTTCCTCACGAAACCTGGCTCGTTCTGCTTTATTTAACTTTTTCTCCTGAAATGAAAAAGACAATCAAATTATTATTTCTTCATAGGGCTAAGGTTTTCCTATTGAGCGCGGACTAATTTTCTATTTGTTGCCATTTTTTTCACAATCAATTGGTCGACTCCATTTCTGAATGAGTTTGTGTCAAGTGATGTGACAATATTCTCTGGTAATTTGTTAAACATATTCATACGTCCTCGATGTGAAAAATAACTTTCTAATATTTTTCTTGAAATTTTCTTTCTTTAGTTTTTTAGAGTGGCCTTGAGTTCTATTGTTAATTGCCATGTTAAATATTGGTTTTAAATGTATGCTCATTTCATCATTTAAGTTTATGTATGCATATAAATATAAGATCTTCTCGTTTCCTCCTTTCTTCTACTGTTGTCAATTTTAATGATTTTAAACTTCATATGTATTGAATTTTAATTTTTTTATTTATCTGAAGACAAGGATTTGTAACCGGGGATATGTGTTGACGCAATCTATTTTTTTTTTTTCAAGCAATTTTAACCCAATTAGAGAGGTTAGGAAACATTTTACGGCCATGCCTCTATTGTGTATGTACAACCGTCCAAAATGGACCCATGACGGCCAATAAAAAACCTAGTTTTTTATTGGCCGTAAAAAAGTTGCTTCAACAAATCTCCCCGGTGTAGGACCCTAAAGACAATTATAAAAGTTATATTTTAAGCCTACGTTCATGGTACTTTAAAATCCGCTCCCGTAAGATTACTGAAGAGAGCGACGTAAATGTATATATCTTTGTCTTATCATATCACAATTTTTGTGGGCATCATAGCATTACAAGGCATTTTTTAACAATCACTCCGATACACCACACTATACTTAACAATTTCCTCATATGCCACCACTTGTCGCTATTAATAGCTACTCAATTGTCCTGAGGAGGTTCAGATACCCCCAAACACAAACAAACCAAGTAGGAAATTCGAAGAAAAAAAATCAAATTTTCGACCCGACCAAGATTTGAAACCGGTACCTTCCTGGTGCAAGCTGAGGGTGATGCACACTGCTACACAGATGTCGAAGTTAAACAACGTCTACCTAGGTTTTACCTGGTGGGTGTCCACGTTGGTTAGGACCCTTGTAATGTTGACTATAACCTATTCAACCTATCAATGTGGATACTTTGTTTGAAAGTTTCCAGAGAATATGGGGTAAAACTTCCGCCTAGAATGACCTTTAGATTTTAAAATAGTTAAGCCAAATAAAGTTATCAAGGATTAAAATTCAAAGGCTCACAACACCATTTTCATGTTCTCACGATGGTTTGTTCTACGTTTAAGGTACTCACTTGAGGCTTACCAACATCACCAAAAACCATCACTAAAAGGAACACACCAAATGATATTAGGGTGGTGTGCGGTATTCTCTCGGAAATCAACTGTTCTCTTCATTTTTATGAGGATTCAGGCGTGCATTAGGTAGATATAAGGTTACCAAAAAAAAGTTTCGTGGGTCTTTGGCTTCAACTGTAATGGTATGCGTTCCAACTCTTCCTGGTGCGAAGCAATGACCAATATGTCACTCACTTCTCTCCTCTATTTTTTTTGGACTAAAGAGCACCTACGGTCCACTCCCGATGGCCATATTCACACACTGAGAACTGGAAACTTGTGGCTCAATCCGACCAACGAGGAAAAAATCCCGAAGCTTCTCATTGAACAGGATAATGAATCGACGTAAATTTGAGAAGCTTCAATTACTACTACGCATTGACGATCGTCCTCACGATGGCCAGTTCTACGCACCAGGACGACCTGGATTACACACCATCACAGTTCCAGCCAAGGGTCATCAAACCCTTTTCGGTTACCTCATATTAATTTTTGTTTACCATTATTCCAGGCCTTGTAAAAATGGAGATAATAGTTCATTCTATGAGGAGCACCGCTACAACAACAACAACAACAACAACGCATGGACAATAAAAAAGTCCACAGTCACCACATAAAATTGCACCGAGCCTGTGTTACTCTCGCAAACTTATTGAAAATTGCAACGCAGTCGTCCCTGAAGACCACACTGCAGAGTCTGCAGCCCCATTAACCTAATAATCACATTTTTTATAAAATTAAAATTTAGTGGGTGCCCCTATTCACGGATTTTCATGCTTACCTGAAGCTCACACCAGGCCACGGCAACACCTGTTTGAGTATCCAGTCCTCTATACACAGTCTTGAAACTCCCTCGTCCAATTTCTTCTTCAAATTTGAGATATCTGAAATAAAAACAATTATATAGAATGGAGAACAGATCCCTCTCAAAATTGTTCACAGAGAGTTTGATTAACTTCTCCGAAACTAATGAGCTCATGGGTATCCAAATGACAGGGGCTGTAAAGTGGGTTTGATGGTCCTTGGCTTAATATCCTTGTAGAGATCTAGTTCGTCCCAGTGCGTATATGTGAGGCACAGGCATGTACCAGTGCTTCCCAACTTTTTCTAATGGTAGCCCCTTTCAATGATTTTACGATGTAAAATTACTCCCAACGCCCCCTTTAGTCAGTATATCATCCGGCTATAAATATATTAATACGTACTAGAAATGATATCGCAACAATCATAGACTGATTTTTTTTTTTTTTTTATTGGAATAGAGGTTGGAACATGGCCTCTTTTCAATATGATATATATTCTTGACTAGACAAATTTTTGGTCACTTTTATGTTTGATATCAAAGCAATCAAATAGCGATTTTGCCGATCACACTGTTTGGCACTGTTTGAAGTAAAAAAAATGACAAAACTAGGCATCATGACAAATGTTTATTAGTAGATTTTCTCTAGTCCATATTTCCTCTTTGGGAGTACTACCTCAATTCCTCTATTTCCTATTTTTGGAAGTACTATCTCAATTCCTCTATTTCCTCTCTTTGGAAGTACTATCTCAATTCCTCTATTTCTCCTCTTTGGAAGTACTATCTCAATTCCTCTATTTCCTCTCTTTGGAAGTACTATCTCAATTCCTCTATTTCTCCTCTTTGGAAGTACTACCTTAATTCCTCTATTTCCTCTCTTTGGAAGTAATAGCTCAATTCCTCCATTTTCCCTCTTTGGAAGTACTACCTTAATTCCTCTATTTCTTCTCTTTGGCAGTACTACCTCAATTCCTCTCTTTGGAAGTACTACCTCAAATACTCTATTTAATCTCTTTGGAAGTACTACCTCAATTCTTCTATTTCCTCTCTTTGGAAATACTACCTCAATCTTCGTTAACGTTAAAAATCGCAAAGATTTTCGTGATTCAAAAACTTGCTAAATTTGTTTCTTCTTCTCCAACAACTGTTCAATACAATGTTACGAGTAACGGACGATTTACCAGCTTTTGTATGGGTATCACTGATTGTTTATCCAAAACGGGAGGAATATCAAAAAATTAATGGGAATATACCCCTCCCACCTCTCACACACACCCAAAAAAATATAGAATGATACCTCAGAAATATTATCAGAATTAAAAAAATGACAAACAGTTTGCGGCCAATTTGATTTTCCGCTTTTTGTATGGAATCATGAAATAATATTGCCACGGAAAGGGCCATGATTCTGAGGTGCTAAGCAAAATAGACGCAGAATTTTGGATCTTACGATAAATTTTATCAGAGCTCAAAAATGTTAAATCGTTTTCAAATTAAAGTAAATTTTCCAGTCAAATTCTACAAATTTTTACCGGGGCTGCTAGTACAATATTAAAGAGAAATACAATTAGATGTTACAAAGTACCATATGATCAGTGGATTTCCATTTGTAAAATCAACTAGGTCTATATACCTTTGATCCGGAGAAAAAGCTGATGCTTTTTCCGTGTCATCTGATTGCTGGGGTGAGCCATCTGGTACAGGCGATGGCGAACTTTCTACGACCTCAACAATTCTGACATCTTCAATTATTCTATTTGAAACAGACTGAGTCTCGTCCGTGACGAGACTAGATGGAGAGTCTTCAGTTACATTGACCGTAACGTCTTCTGACAGGGTTGTTGATTCAGTCTCTGGTATTTTGGTTGAAGAATCTGAACGACGAATGGTGCTGGAAGATTGGACTACTTCATTTACAGACTCGTTGATTTGATTAGGCGTTGGTTTGGCATTCGTATTGTTATTCACACTGTCCAGTTTTTCATTTGTCAAAACAGTTCTGTCAGGAGAGATACGTGGTTTAGGTGAAGGGGAAGGTGATTTAGAAGAGACTGATATTTCAGGCGAGGCTGAAGATCTACTGCGAGGAAGAGGTCGGGATGAAGGCGTGTTAGAAGAGCTAATATGGGGAGAAGAAGGACGTCGACCTAATGAAGACACCCTTCGTGATATACTGGGACAGTTTACTGACGCTACGCGAGAGAGAATCTGAAAAACAAATCAGAAAAAGAAATTACAGAGGACTCATAACATTGCACTAAGCCGATCTCAACTTGAGTTTCTCAAAGATAGTATCTTGAAACGTAAACTATCAAATTGGGGGAAGGAGGTAATTTTTTTAGCCAGTAAAATAACTAAACTCCCACGTGTCACATAGGCAGAGTTTTTTAGACTACAAATTATTTTTTTGATATACACCTAAATATCCAAATTTAGCCAACGTAAATAGCACGTTGTATACACCAGTTCCCGTTAGATCACTGAAGTTAAACAACGTTCAACGAGGTTTTACAGAGTGGATGTTCACGTGCGTTAGCGGAATCGTGATGCTATTTTTTCGACCCAACCTAGGCTGGGTGAGATCAATGTGGGTAGTTAGTGTGTAAGTTTCCAGCAAATGGAGTGTAAAATCACCGTGTCGAATGATCATCAGATGTTAAGCAGACGTTAAGCAAAAAAAAAAAAATCCAAATTTTCTATGAAATGGTTTGTATGTTCATTTTTTTTTCAATGGGCTCTTTAAATGACAATACGCGTCCAAAATTTAATATGTAAAATGTAAATGTATCTTTGTGTTATTATAATTATCACATTTTTTATGGACATCATAGCATTACAAGGTATTTTTTAACAAACACTCCACCAATACACCAAGCTATATTTAACAATTACCTTATAATGCTTCCACTACTTGTCGCTATTACCATAAATACTAAATTGTTCTCAGGAGGCTGAGTTACCCTCAAACACAACCAGACCAAGTAGAAAATTCGAAATAAACCTTTTTCAAATTTTCAACCTGACCAGGATTCAAACCCGGTACCAGCCTGGCGCAACTACGGAGACGTCCCCAAAATTTAATATGGGTACCATTCCAGGTTATTGCATTTGCCAAATAGGTAACTCACCTTATGTTTCTCCGGAGTACTCTGTAACTCCCCTTGTGTTTCTCCGGAGAACTCTTTAACTCACCTTGTGTTTCTCCGGAGTACTCTGTAACTCACTCTCTGGAGTACTCTGTAACTCACCTTATGTTTCTCTGTAGTAAACTATAACTCCACTTATGTTTCTCCGGAGTACTCTGTAACTCCCCTTGTGTTTCTCCGGAGTACTCTTTAACTCACCTTGTGTTTCTCCGGAGTACTCTGTAACTCACCTGGTGTTTCTCTGGAGTACTCTGTAACTCACCTTATGTTTCTCTGTAGTAATCTATAACTCCACTTATGTTTCTCCGGAGTACTCTGTAACTCACCTTATGTTTCTCCGGAGTACTCTGTCTTGATTTACTTTTTTCTGAATGTCCGAGGCTCGAATTGCCCGAACCCGTCTTGGCACTGCGTGATCTTCTCAAAAGGGAAGCACTTGTCAATGATGATGGTGGCGAAGAGGACTCGTCAGAGATGATATTGTTATTATTGTTAAGGTGAGTTCGACTGAAATGAAAGAATCAAAGTCAAGGCTAATTTAAAATAGATCCAGACAACATTTGATATGGACGCGATGTTGCTTCTCAACTGACCAATGAATCAACATGGCAACAAAATATACAGTGTGACCATACAAAATAAGTAGACCTCGGTCAGAGTCAGAGGAAGTAGAAAGTGATACCAAGGGGACAAGGTATATGTTCTTGTGCCGTCAATGACGTCATGGGTACCATTTCTTACGTTTACTTAATCATAGGGTTGCCGTATCGAAAGGAGAACATCGTTTACTTAATCATAGGGTTGTCGTATCGAAAGAACATCGATATTACCGATATTGATAATAATAAACCAATGCAACTTAGCACGTGGGATTATTAGGAGCTGACTTTTTTATTCGACTTTTGTATTCTATGTACGTTGACCACGGGGATTTTTTCCCCATGGTCAATTCCATACAAACTTAGAACGCACATTATTATTTAAATCATTAACTGTGGCGGACTTTTCTTTCAGTATTCCAAGTGCTGCGTCCACTAGTTAGGCGTATTTCAGTGAAAAGTGAAAACATCCTTTTGAGACTGAAAATCTTTCTTAGTATGATAATATCGCGAGTAATGTCGAATATGCTAAAAGTTTATTGGATAAATATCAGATGTAAAATGTAGTCACCGAGGGAACAAGCCAGTTTTATTAGGTGACGGTCCTAAGCCCGTGTAAATAAGAAGGTTTGAAAATGAATTTTCATTTCTTGTATTTGATAGTTTTACTAAGTGTCCTAAAGGTTTTCTTTCTTTGATATGTTAGGAAGGGTATCCAATCCAGCCTTTAAAAAATCTGCTTCAAACCAATGATGATACTGAGAGAAGTAAGCGAGGGCTACCTTTGCCAGGAAAGGATTATAGCTAAAGAGGGTAGGCACGGAACAAAAGATTGTGGCATGGTGGAATTAAGGAAAACAACGCTAACCCCAAATAGAAGGGGAAAAGATGAAGTTAAAGAAGACGAAGATCAAATGTAAGAAGAACACGTAATGTTTTTTTATAACCTTTTATTTTGGACAAAACGTTCACTAATTCTGAGGACCTTGACAGCGAGTTGGTCAATTGGTCAGTGACAAACTCGTATTTGTAAACAAAATGAAAATTAGGGACATCCGCAGAGCTAATAGAATAATTTCTTTAAACTTGGCATTTATAAAGCGAAACACAACAACAGAGTCAACTATGAATTTCAAGAAGTGTGTTACAGGGTTCGGTATTCGCAAGGTGACAACTGGAAACTCGATTATCTCATTTAATACAACACGGTCAGTCTTTTCTCCGAATGAAAGATCAACTAAAATTATTCACTTTTAACATCCCATCATACGAGCCCTTGATTTTTCGAAAAGGGCACGCAGAAAAGCATTAATATACTCAACTCTCAATTTTGGTTTATTATTTTCTTAATCCTTTGAAATCGTCACGAAAAAAAAATACCCCCCCCAAAATTTGATATTANCCCCTCAAAATTTGATATTATACGTATCACAAGGTATGTAGAATACAAAAATCGAATAACAAAAAAATCCGTTAGTCCGCCGTACGCCGTGAAGGGCACTTCTGCCACTTGGCGTTGACCTATTTGGATGAAATTTGGTATGTAAGTCCCATCTGGGGTCTAATTGAAAAACAATGTTTTTGGGGTGCATTCGAATGTACCCCAAAGATGGCGGTTTTTTCCGCTTTTTAGCAATTTTCACTTATCCTGTCTGAAAAAAGAATGGTAAGAGCTAGAGACTTGAAATTTGGTGTGTATGTCAAATTTAGGCTCTAATTATGTTCCAGAATATAGCCAGAAAAATAATAAACCCATGTGTCACATTGTCAGAGTTCTTTTTTTCTCTTATATTGAATTGAAATTTTGTACACTGAAGGAAATCAAGTTTTCTATCAATTTATTCAATCAAAACGTGAAAATCTATTACCAAATTAATAAAATATAAACATACAATTCTCGAATATACAAAAAGGATATCATAAAATGCTGCTTCACAAAAGTATTTTTTAAAGCATTTTTTTCTCTCCAAAAACCTCACAGACAAATTCTATACTTGAACCGAAAAAAGGAGATAATTTGAGTCACCGAAAACAAAATACGAATCAAATAATGGTACCAGAATGTCCAAGAACAGATGTATGATGATGACAATAAAAAACTTTAGCAATCATCGTCTATGGCACGTTCAATACGTTAAGCAACGTCCAGCAAGGTTGTACCATGTGGGCTCGCGCCCTCGTGATGCTGGCTATTTTTTCGGCCAAAATCAGGCTGGGTGAGATCAATGTGAGATTCATTCTCATACATCTGGCTACCATCGAACACGATAATACCACTATTGATTGATTGGTGTCGCTCGGTATGAATCTATAACACGCAATGTCTGAAGATAAGAAGAATCGACTTAGTCTCATTCATCATTCAAATATAACTAGGCAAAATATCGAACAAAGATAACGCGATTCGACTAATTTTCGCTCGGTATCAATCTATAACACGTAATGTTTGAAGATAGAATCGACCTAGTCAAAGAGATGACTAAATTATAGCAAATACAATGAACATTATGAGCAATATTTCAAACTGAAGATCAAGGATTCCCAACGAGGAATGACGGTGGACCTCCCGGGGGGGGGCAGGATAATACTCCCGAAGGGGGGACAGGATAACTAGTGCCGTAAACTGTGGACTTCATTCTGTTCCATGGAATAAGTAAATATCAGTTTGTCTTATCATCATCATCATCATCATAGGTTAACACTTACATCAATGGGGCTGGTTTGCAACAACTCGAGTTGTTGATACTTGAGAATCCTTACGGATAATGCAGTAACTTCTCCTTGCTTTCTGCATGGCCACAATAAAATTTCTCCTCAAAAAATAAGCGGGGGAGGGAGTATATCAAATGTTTTCTTCCTATCTCTAACGGTTTCCGATATATTTGACTATGTCCTTTATAATGATTCACCCTGTATTGCTCTTGTAAACTAGTATTACCTTACTGACTGGGAGACTGTTGACATATTGTTTTACAAGACAGTGTTCTCATCAAACCCACACAATATTTTAGTTCCCGTGTCTAGTTTTACAAAAATTCTATATTTGTCTCTTTAAAGAACGTGAAAAAAGCGGTTCATCCTGAAAGATCCATATCAAGTAAGTAGTCTTAAGGAGAATTCACACTACACAGTGAAAGTGTCAGTGACAGTGCTCTCAGACTGCGCGGCTTACCGTGATCTTCACTGTGATTTGACATGAAAATATCTCCATTGTTTGAGCACGGAGAAAACACTGACCGATGTTATTAAAATCACCGTGAGATCACGGTCACTGACACTTTCACTGTCTAGTCAGGATGCTCCTTTACTGGCTCCAAGGACATGGCCGGCTGGTTAAACCCATTTTTGACCGAACGAAGTGAAGGTCTAGTTTAAAAACCAAAAAATTTTCTTTTGTTGGTTTATTATTTTCAATAATGAACCTTTGGAATCGTCATGACCCCCCTCCCTCAAAATTTTACGTTGTCCTAAGTGTCACATTGTCAGAGTTTTTATATCACGATAACTCTCGAACTCTAAAAATAGGAAATAATAATAGTCCTTAGTTATACTACCCGAATAGGACTGAAGAGTCCCTCCCTTGACACCGTCATATTTTTTTTTTTTTTTTNTTATACCGGCAATTTTTTGGGTATTATTATGTGGTAAATATCTCAAATTCATGAGGATAAAATTCCATGGGTTGGCTGGGTCTTACGTCGGCAACATCAACACACATGTTAAAGAGACGTTAAGCCAAAAAGAAAATCAAGATTGATAAAGTTTCAACTGTATAAAAGGAGATTTTTTTTATTTTTTTATTTCTTCCATTTTATTTAAAATAAAAAAACTCTGCCAATGTGACACNCCCAAAAAAAATAGACACCAAATTTGACATACATAACAAATTTCTTACCATTACATTCGCTGGCTTTTAACATTCTTTTTTTAAACAGGATTAATTAAAAAAGCGGTTTTCTGCGATTTCAGAGTTACGAGTTCGAAACCGGGAACGGATAATACAAAATTTATAAAATACTAAAATGTCAGAATGAACGTGCCTCTAAGGAGCCTGGCAAAACGTTTAAATCTACGTTTTTAAAGGTTGCAATATACAGGGTGGACACAAACCAATACGGGGTATTGGTTTGTGTCCACCCTGTATATTGCAATCTTATCAATGTCCACCTTTCCCACAATTCCAATGTCCTTGAAAAAAAAAAAAAAAAAAAAAAAAACAATATAGGAATCGTAGCGAAGCACGGGCGAAACAGCTAGTTTTTAATACATTTGAGCAAACCCTGATTCTACGAGTAAATTAACTTACCTTTCTGAAAGTTCCGCTTTCTTATTAGTGGCAGTTGTTGACGATCGATATACAGTATTCGAGGGACTAGATCTGTTCCGATTGATATTGGTGCTAATATTATTGATGTTGTTTGGTGATGGGCGTGTCTGGGTCTGAGGTCTAGCACTCATACTCTTTCAACGCCAACGAATTCTTACTTCAGCATTGTTTAATCAGTATGAGTCAGAATTTATGTCAAATGAGAGGTGATTGGTGACTTTTAAAGGTGAGACGAAGAAGAAGAAGAAAAATTAAAACTAAAATATGACTAGTCAAATTTGTTGTATTGGTTTTCACTAGGAGAAGAGTACTCGTATGGAAGACTTATCTGAAACAAACAAACATGATAGACGGTCAGTGAAAAGAAAACAATTTGATGGGTTCGATCCCTGATAGGGTCGGAAATTTGGAAAAGGTTTTTTTTCTTCGAATTTTGGGTTTATTATTTTCAAAATGAACATTTAGAATCGCCAGGAAACAAAAAAAAATATACTTCCTTCAAAATTTGATATTTTACGTTTCAAGGTACGCAGAATCCAAAAATCGAATATAAGAAATCCGTTTGTCCGCCGTACTCCGTGATGGGCACTTTTACTTAGCGTTGACCGATTTGGTTGAAATTGGTATGAAGGTCCCCTGGGGTCTACTCGCAATTGTGCCTCAAAACTATTAGGTGCAATTGAATATACCCTGGCGGTTTTTGGCGCTTTTTAGCAGTTTTCAATATTGCTCTCTAAAAAGAGAATGGTAAGAGTATGTATGTCAAATTTAGGGTATATATATATTTACAGGGTGTCTACCAAATCGTCAAAGTGAAATTTCCTGACTTTTCCAGGTTTTTCAGTCTGATTTTCCAGTGTACTTTTGCAAGATTTTCTCTCCCCCATCTGGCTTCAAAAAGCACAATATTGGGGCCCAGGGACCCCAAAAACTATACAGCAAATTTCCATCATACCCTAAACATGTATACCAATATTTTAGAAGATAACTATAATAAGCGCGGCAGGCGAAATTTTTCAGGAAAAGCATGTTCACGCATAAAATTGGCCATTGAGATAAAAAAAAAAAAACTCAATTTGAAAAATTCCCTGACTTTTCCAGTCTCCTAAAATTCCCTGACAATTCCAAGTTTTCCAGGATTTTCAGACACCCTGACTTTTTTTTGGGGGGGGGAGGGGCATTTTTTAGCAGGTAAAATAATAAACCCATTACATTGGCAGATTTTTTTTTTTAGTCTGGTTGTGTGTGGGGATAACTCAGCCTCCTGAGCTCAATTGAGTAGCTATGAGAAAAGCGACAGGTAGTAGCATTGTAAAGTAATTGTCAAGTGTAGCTTAGGCTTAGTGATATTGAAGAGGTTGTTTAAAAATAACCTTGTAATTATATGATGCCCACAAAAATTGAAAGATAATAACACAAAGAAATATGCATTTACATTTTTTTTTTTTTTAAGAAAATTTTTACTTCATAAAGAAAACAGGAAATTTCACATTATGTGGTCAATGAATGAAGCCATGATATCACCTAATAATGATTATGAAGCGACAAAACTTGGACAATCGAAAATCACACCCACCATGAATGAATGAAGCCATGATATCACCTAATAATGATTATGAAGCGATAAAACTTGGACAACCGAAAATCACACCCACCATGAATGAATGAAGCCATGATATCACCTAATAATGATTATGAAGCGACAAATCTTGGACAACCAAAAATCACACCCACCATGAATGAATGAAGCCATAATGTCACCTAATAATGATTATGAAGCAACAAAATTTGGACAACCAAAAATCACACCTACCATGAATGAATGAAGCCATGATATCACCTAATAATGATTATGAAGCGACAAAACTTGGACAACCGAAAATCACACCCACCATGAATGAATGACGCCATGATATCACCTAATAATGATTATGAAGCGACAAAACTTGGACAACCGAAAATCACACCCACCATGAATGAATGAAGCCATGATATCACCTAATAATGATTATGAAGCGACAAACCTTGGACAACCGAAAATCACATCCACCATGAATGAAAGCCATACTGTCACCTCATAATGATTATGAAGCGACAAAACCTTGGAATACCGAAAATCACACCCACCCAGATTATAAATAAAAACTTATATGGTCATATTTTTCATTATTTTGACGCGCAATTTTTGAAAACTATTTGCAGCCAAGTTGAACAATTTGCCCAATTAAATGTGCAAGCAAAAAAGCAAATGTGCAGCTAATGCACCATTACGTGCACGTGCATGCATCACCACAAAACAACTCGCCGTCGCCGTGCTGCCCCGCGCGCGCCGTGCTTTACTTTTCAAAAGAAATTCAAAACGAAATTTTAATTTCACACAAAACGAAGCGTCGTGTCGTGTTCTTCTTAATTAGCCACATAAATATCTAAATTACAAATGACAATGATGACAGGGTGACACTGAAGGGACCAACCTAAAATCCACCTGATACGATCATTTCTAAAAAGCGCCTAATAGGATGGATCATTCAGAAAGAGCGTTCAGTGGAGTAGATCATTCCTAAAGAGCGCTTAGTGAGATAGGTCATGAAGAGCGCTTATTGAGATAGACCATTCAAGAGCACTTAATAGGATAAATAATTTTTAAAGAGCTCTTAATGGGATAGATCAATCCTAATTAGCGCTTAATGAGATAGACCCAAAGGGAATATGATAGAACATTCCTAAAGAGCGCCTAATGGGATAGATAATTCCTAAAGATGAGCCGCTAATGAGATAGATTATTTGTAAAGAGCGCTTAAAGGGATAGATCATTTTTAAAGTGTTTCTAATGATCTACGAGTATACCATAGATCATTTCCAAAAGCATACAACAGGACTAATCATTCCTATTATATCAGAAGAGATAATTTCTAGAGAGAACCTAATAATTAGCAAAAAAAAAACTCTTTCCAAACACGGCCGATGAAACTCATAGGCAACTCAGCTGGAGACGTCATCCTCGAGTATCCCAAGAATGGTTCATTTCCTTGAAATGATAAAGCACATTCGGAGATAGAGCACGAATTGGAGTTCCCAAAACCAATCGAGCCAAAATTAGGCGCAAAAATGTCTTATCAATTTTAATTATCATCACATTAAATAATACAATCAATATACTCCGAAGTATACACATAGAAATAGTAGACACATTGTTGAACAGGAAACGATAAAACTCCTGAAAAAAAGTGAATGAACTTTTAAATAAAACTCCTGAGCAAAGTCAAAGAACTTTTTGATAAAATTCCCGAGCAAGGTCAATTATTTTTTGATAAAACTCCTAAGCAAGGTCAATAATTTTTGATACAATTTCCAATTTTTCAAAAGACAATGATTTTTCAAAAAACTCCTGAGCAAAGTCAATGATTTTTTGATAACACTCCTGATCAAGTCAATGACTTTTTGATAACACTCCTGAGCAAGGTCAATGATTTTTTTAATAAACTCCTAAGCAAGGTCAAAGATTTTCTGATAACGCTCTTGTGAAAGACAATGATTTTTTGATAAAACTCCTGAGCAAGGACAATGATTTTTTCATAAAACTCCTGAGCAAGGTCAATGATTTTTTATAAAACTCCCGAGCACGGTCAATGATTTTTGATACAATTTCCAAACTTTTACCAAGATTTAGAGAGAGTGTATACATCACGCTATAATACACTAAATAGTGATTCATGTTTTCAACGTTGTGATAAAATGATTCCGCCCTGTTTACACATAATTAGGTTTACGACATAATTGTTGATTGCCCTGAAACTAAAATTTAAACATTAAAAAAAAAAAAAAAACTATGTCATTAGATAGATTTCAATTAGGAAAATTGCATCAGCACGTTGTTTTTCTTTTCGAGTGATTCTATCATTTATAAAAAATGATAAAATTCTATGTCATTAGATAGATTTCAATTAGGAAAATTGTATCAGCACATTGTTTTTCTTTTCGAGTGATTCTATTATTTATAAAAAATGATAAAATTCTATGTCATTAGATAGATTTCAATTAGGAAAATTGTATCAGCACGTTGTTTTTCTTTTCGAGTGATTCTATTATTTATAAAAAATGATAAAATTCTATGTCATTAGATAGATTTCAATTAGGAA
>CM022880.1:20513833-20536839 GCA_012654025.1 Pachypsylla venusta | reverse complement strand
ATATATATATATAAAATAGCCACCGGTTTAAAAGTTTGATCACAGTAGGTAGAAGTAAACGAAGAAAAAAGGAATTAATATAATATTCGTTCCTGCCAATATAGAATTCTTATCGGTTTAATATGTTTCTGTTTTTCTAGTTGACCGGACGAAGTGAGATCGAGTATTAAATCCACGATTCTTTCTCTACTACGATAACTCTCGAACGCCTTACGTCCGGTTTTGATGAAAAAATATTCACAACTATAACTATTTGTTGCATCCCCGACAAATAGTCTCTTACAATAGAAATATTAGGACGTCCGATTTTAAAGAACAATATTCACAGCTTCAACTGTTTGTTAGATCCCCAGCAAATAGTCTCTTCGATATAAATATTAGGACCACATTTTTTACCGTTTATTAAACTCTTATCGCTTTAAAATGTTTCTGTTTTTCTAGTTGAAGTGGGATCGAGTTTTAATTCCAAGATTCTTTGTCTACTACGATAACTCTCGAACGCCTTATGTCCGGTTTTGATGAAAAAATATTCACAGCTTCAACTGTTTGTTGGATACCCAGTAAATAGTCTCTTACATATAAATATTAGGACCACATTCTTTACCGTTTATTAAACTCTTTAAAATGTTTCTGTTTTTCTAGTTGAACGGACGAAGTGGGATCTAATTTTAATTACACGATTCTTTGTCTTTTTTTACCACGATAACTCTCGAACGCCTTACGTCCGATTTTGATGAAAAAATATTCACAACTATATCTATTTGTTGGATCCCTAACAAATAGTCTCTTACATACAAATATTAGGACCACATTCTTTACCGTTTATTAAACTGGAGATATATGTACGTACTAGTAAAAAAAGAAATAAGCTTACCTTTAAAGATAATTGATTGATTCAAATCTTATTTTGACAAAGTGTTGCTCGTCATGAACTTGGCAAACAATTATTCTGCTCTCATTATCTTTCGTTATTAAACCTCTTTAAAATAACTGAGATACTTTTATTACATGATTGTAAAAAAACTCTTGGTATATACAAAATAGTTCGTCACCATTTCAAATTGTTAATTTGACATTTGACGAATCTGTTTACTGACTTTACAAAAAAAAATCTTTTAAATTCTCATTAATATAAAAGAGAAATAAAACATAAAACTGATAAGGTGATAATAAGTAAAAAAAATCAAAACATTCCCCCACAAAAAAGAAAGAAATAGTGTGCAAATTTCGCAGATTAGGACTTTTCTTTGAAAAAATTGTTGGCAACATTGTAATATTTTAATACTTGATCAGCGCCAGCTGATACCCAGCTGATACACTTTTTTTTAGAAAAAAAAGTGTATAACCAAGATTTTCAGCTTCTATCTGGGATTTCATTTTTTTCTCTTCGACTGTAGTATCCATTTTTTTCCACATTAATGTCGAAAACATATCCTCATGTCGACCAAATCATATGATTTCGTTTCTGACTGTAGTAACCGCTATTAGCAACACATTAGCATTTTGAATGATATAGCATTCAGCATTAGCGTTTTGAATGAGATAGCATTCAGCAACACATTAGCGTTTCGAATGAGATAGCATTCAGCAATACCCATTCATAATTTATAATGTAAGGGGGAGGGGGGCATGGGAGGTTTTCATTGCAAGAAAGGGGGGGCGGTGACAAAAAGTTTGGGAACCCCTGATCTATTGGGTACAAGGTAAATCGGAAACAATAATAAGACTGGTCACTGTACTAATAAAGGGAAATTTTAGGACACCTACACAATATGGGAATCTTCAGGGAAAACCTATGTGTACTCTGTGTGTGGAGGAAGTGGAAACGGACTCTTACGCACAATATGGGAATCTTCAGGGAAAACCTATTGTGTACATTATGTGGAGAGGAAGTGGAAACGGTCTCTCACGCACAATATGGGAATCTTCAGGGAAAACCTATTGTGTACATTATGTGGAGAGGAAGTGGAAACGACCTCTCACGCACAATATGGCAATCTTCAGTGAAACCCTATTGTGTACACTATGTGGGGAAGAAACGGCCTCTTAACGTAATCTTTTATCACAGTGCCCCACTTTATTGGACAATGTGCAGCATTGGCCACTAAACCCCAAAGTGGAACTTGTCCAAACAATCTGGTAAAGAAACTGTTCATACTCTCTAGGCAGTTGAACCTTAGCTAGAGAAATAGGCTTAACCCCAATACACAAAAAGTCCATGAGGCTGAGGTTAAGCTTAGGGGGTGAAGCTCAATGAAAAGAAATACGGTACAGATGAAGATAGTCCCATGAGAACCAAAATGTGTGGATCACATGTTTCAGAGTGTCGTGTATTAAATTTCATAAAAATCGGGCTTATTGTTTTGGTTCTAGAGGGTCACCCCAAATTGACCCATAAATGGACCCCAAAGGGTGCCATGTCCAATGTTAAAGTTTTGGCTTAAATTATGGCCTCAGGAATATTGTGGCCAAATATCATCAAAATCGGACAAATAATAAAGGCTCTAGATGCGAGAACATGATTTTTGCGGACGGACGAGCATTTTTTCTAGACCCATTTTTTGGAATGTAGTCGTCATAATTCGTTCAGAAGAGCAAAAAAAAAAAAAATTGTTCTCCAATAGAATACTTTATTTTCCTATATGGGAAGATAAAGTAAAAATAGGAAATAATAATAGTTCTCATTTATACTTTCCGAATAGGACTGAAGAGTCCCTTGACACCGGCAGTTTTTTGGCGTGCCATTATGTGGTAAATATTTCAAATCCATGAGGATACAATTCCATGGATTGGCTGGGTTTAAACCATCGCCCTACTGTTTACAAGACGGAACTTCTTACCACGAGAGATAAAGCAAAATTCGGTAACTTTAGGGGAGACAAGAGCTGAACAAAAATGACATGAATAACGAATGATTACAGAGTCTCCATCTGGACATAGCCCAACAGAGACACAAAGCACCCTGTGATATTGATACTCTGTTCATACGATTTATTGATAGATAATCTATCATATCCGCCAAGGTGTTGCGAGAACAAGGTTAATACACCTTCTTAGTCTTGCCCCATACAGGGTGAACAGTGGCCTATCCCAAACATCATTTAGGTGGCGTGGAGTTTCAAACCATAATTTGGGACATAGTTTTCACAAAAAAATATGTCAACCGGTTCCGAGTTACCACCGTTTATCCGATTTTTCTAAGGGAAATCATAGAATACTATTAGCACGAGAACGGCCATGTTTCTCTAGCGCGCCAAACTATAAGCCGTAGCAAAGCACGGTCAAGCAGCTAGTCTACATTTAAAATATGTTTTTTCTGAAGTACGGTTAGGCTCAATTTATAAGACTGAGGGTAGCGAACATTTCGCAGACGGGGAGATGTCGAAGTTAAGCAACGTCCACCTAGGTTGTACTCGTTAGGTGACGATGTAGGTTAGGATCTTCTTGATGGCTATAATCTATAACCGGCCAAACCCAGAATGGTTGACGTCATTGTGGATAGGATAGCTGGTTTGAAAGCTACTAGCGAATATAGTGTAAAACTCCCGTCTAGAATGGTCTTTAGATCTTAAAAGAGTTAAGTCAAATAAAGTAATCAAGGATTAGAAATCAAAGGCTCACAACTCCATCGTCATGTCCTCACGATGGTTTTGTCTACGTTTACTCGAGGCATACCAACATCACCAAAGACCATCACTGAAAGAAACACGTCCTCACTATGGTCGGTTCTACGCACCAGGACGATCTGGAAACGCATACCATCACAGTTCCAGCAAAGGACTATCAAAACCGTTTCGGTAACCAAATCATAAAACAAAAATTGGCAGAATCGTTTATTTTGGGGGAATACTGCTACAAATACAACAACAAGAAGACTATAGACCCCCAAAAATATGGGACCTAAACACTCAATTTCATTATACAGCGGATGGAAGTATTTCTTAATTGCGGTACCTTGACACAAAATATAAAATTTTGAGGGGCATTTCTTTCGAGGTCCATTCCATTATTGAAAATAATAAACCTATTGCATAATACAGTCTCCGAACTATCAATCAATATTGCACTCCACAATAACCTCATCCTTTGGATTCCACGTACGTACCTTGACACAAAATATAAAATTTTGAGGGGCATTTCTTTCGAGGTCCATTCCATTATTGAAAATAATAAACCTATTGCATAATACATTCTCCGAACTATCAATCAATATTGCACTCCACCTTAACCTCATCCTTTGGATTCCACGTACGTACCTTGACACAAAATATAAAATTTTGAGGGGCATTTCTTTCGAGGTCCATTCCATCATTGAAAATAATAAACCTATTGCACTCCGAACCATCAACCAATATTACACTCTTCTTTAACTTCACCCTTTCCCAATTCTATTTAGGGTCGGCGATGATTTCCCAGATTCTACCATGCCACAACCTTTTGTTCGGTGCCTACTCTCTTCAGCTGCATCCTTTCCTGGTATGGTATCTACCGCTTTCTTCTCCTAGTATCCAAAGAAACTGCGTAGAAGCTCCATTGATTTGAACCAGAGTACCAGACCTTCTATATTTACACGGGCTTAGGACATCACCTAATGAAGCTGGCTTGCTCCCCTCGGTGGCTACATTGATCAATGAATTACACATGAGTTTATTATTTTTCATTCGTTCTGAACTGAGAAGGTCTCTTCGATCCGGGCATGACAAATGCAAGAAACATTAAAAAAAGATAATAGAGAAGTGAGAAGCGCAGAGCAAAGGAAAACAGACAGCCAATAATATCAGTCAGTAAGAGACAAAAGAAAATTCATAAAAGTATAAAAGGAAATGGAACAAGGACGCACAAAGCCACCATCTCAAACACTTTAATCTCTACAAAGGCTCTCATCACATCAACAATTTACTTCGCTTTAGACTTAAAGGCTATAAAAAATAACTGAGCTATCCAAATTTTAAGTTTCTAGCTTAAAGGTCGTATATAGCCAGCATCTATACTATGACACGTTGAATATACCAGTTCCCGTTAGATCACTGAAGTTAAGCAACGTCCAGCGTAGCTAGTAGATGACCAATAGATGTTAAAGAGACGTTAAGCTAAATTAAAAAAAGAAAAGAAAAAAAAATGTCGTATCACACCATTTGTCATGATCCCAAAATTTTGGCCCAATCTGTGCTTCCATCACAAATTACACTACTTGATGATACTTTCAGACAAAATTATTTGCTTTCAAATTTTATTTTGTATTATACCATAGCAAACAGATATTTATGCTTCCAGTTAAACTTTAGAGTTTTAGTTTTTTAACTAAAAAAACTCTGTGTTCCACATTTCAATTTCTATTGTCTAGCTACGATGATCAAGAGTCAGACTGGTCAGACAGTATGCTTTCTCTTTATAATTATAGATCCCCCCAGAAAACCACTTAGCGGTAAAAAGATTCCGCCAAGTCATTAGTCACGAATCGCAAATTTTTTTTCTCCCCTTCTAATTCTTCTTTTTTTCACATTAATTTCACTACTCTTAAAAATCTCACAAATCTCTCCTTTGGAAACACATTTTCACACCTTTGGCGGTGTGCCTTCTGCCTTCTTAACGGCTCTATAAGTGTTCTCTCAGACAGCCGCTTGCTTACCTATCGCATATTACACATTGTTTATATGGTAAAAAAAATCACATTTTCTTATGGGAGTCCGCAGGACGAGCAATACTTACTCGGCGTATAGTAAAGCATGTTACTTAGCACATTTTAAAAAACAAATTATAGAGCACTTTTACCGGCACACCTTAATGTTTTGATATTCGAAATGCGTATTTAAATAATAATTGTTTTCAGTTCTTTGATTTTTTTTTTCAATTATAAATAATATTTATAATTTAGGAAAAATTATTAGAAACAAAAAATATATTATTTTGAAATAAATACGATAAATTTTAACGGTATTTCTTCCAGAGAACACTTCGAAAAACAATACGCTGTAATTATTAATATGCTTCGTTCTGAGAGGTGATCAAACTGAATTTTACTGAGCACTTTAATCAAGGTAATGTGCTTCAACAAACAGTAAGTAATTATTAATATGCTTCGTTCTGAGAGGTGATCATCCTGGATTATACTGAGCACTTTAATCAAGGTAATGTGCTTCAACAAACAGTAAGTAATTATTAATATGTTTCGTTCTGAAAGGTCATCATCCTGGATTATACTGAGCACTTTAATCAAGGTAATGTGCTTCAACAAACAGTAAGTAATTATTAATATGTTTCGTTCTGAAAGGTGATCATCCTGGATTATACTGAGCACTTTAATCAAGGTAATGTGCTTCAACAAACAGTAAGTAATTATTAATATGTTTCGTTCTGAAAGGTGATCATCCTGGATTATACTGAGCACTTTAATCAAGGTAATGTGCTTCAACAAACAGTAAGTAATTATTAATATGTTTCGTTCTGAAAGGTGATCATCCTGGATTATACTGAGCACTTTAATCAAGGTAATGTGCTTCAACAAACAGTAAGTAATTATTAATATGTTTCGTTCTGAAAGGTGATCATCCTGGATTATACTGAGCACTTTAATCAAGGTAATGTGCTTCAACAAACAGTAAGTAATTATTAATATGTTTCGTTCTGAAAGGTGATCATCCTGGATTATACTGAGCACTTTAATCAAGGTAATGTGCTTCAACAAACAGTAAGTAATTATTAATATGTTTCGTTCTGAAAGGTGATCATCCTGGATTATACTGAGCACTTTAATCAAGGTAATGTGCTTCAACAAACAGTAAGTAATTATTAATATGTTTCGTTCTGAAAGGTGATCATCCTGGATTATACTGAGCACTTTAATCAAGGTAATGTGCTTCAACAAACAGTAAGTAATTATTAATATGTTTCGTTCTGAAAGGTGATCATCCTGGATTATATACTGAGCACTTTAATCAAAGTAATGTGCTTCAACAAACAGTAAGTAATTATTAATATGTTTCGTTCTGAAAGGTGATCATCCTGGATTATAATACTGAGCACTTTAATCAAAGTAATGTGCTTCAACAAACAGTAACAGGGTGCCTTACTAAATCGTCAAAGTGAAATTCCCTGACTTTTCCAGGTTTTTCAGTCTACTTTTCCAGATTTTCCAGTATACTTTTTCAAGATTTTCTCCCCCATCTGACTTCAAAGAACACAATATTGGGGCCCAGGGACCCCAAAATCTATACAGCAAATTTCCTTCATACCCTAAACAAGTATACCAAAATTTTAGAGGAAAACGATAATAAGCGCCGCAGGCGAAATTTTTCAGGAAAAGCATGTTCACGCATAAAATTGGCCATTGGGATAAAAAAAACTCAATTTGAAAAATTCCCTGACTTTTGGCGTTTTTTCCTAAATTCCCTGACTTTTCCCTGACATTTCCAGTCTCCTAAAATTCCCTTACAATTCCAGGTTTTCCAGGATTTCCAGTCTGGTAGACACCCTGAGTAAGTAATTATTAATATGCTTCGTTCTGAAAGGTGATCATCCTGGATTATACTGAGCACTTTAATCAAAGTAATGTGCTTCAACAAACAGCAAGTAATCAGGTAAGCGAGTAAGCGGCTGTCTGAGAGCTCCCTAACTCATTAAGTACAGATAGATAGGGATTGTACATCATCAGTTAGAATATTTTTTTCCCCCAACCGGCATTTCACTGTAACATTTTTTCATGAAAACTAATGTACTTTTTACCTTATAATAAATCGTTGTAAGTGAACTTTGCATGTGGATTTATAATTAAAAATTCAATAAAGAAAAGAAAATCTACAAACTTTAATAATAATAATAACAAAATTGTCTTGCTACATAGTTACACTGTTTTACACCGCAATGCTCAAATGATTTGCTGATGTGTGGTCTCCAAGAGTTCAAACAGCGTGTTCGACTGTTCGTACAGTACTCCCCCACCATCCTAGTTATTTGTTAACAAATAAATTTGTTTTTAAAATTTGTATCAACACAGAAAGATTATATCACGGGGGCCCGAGTTCGATTCCCGGCGAAAATGTAAAATAATTGGATACTACTGGCAAAGTTGTGGGCATACTAGCTGCTTCTTTTCCCATGGCAGTATTAGAATTACATTAATCAGTATGTTTTTTTCTTTCCAAAATCTATTTTTCCGGACCATGCCAGGCTGGGTGAGGTAGTTGGTTTGCAAGTTTCCAGCGAAGGTAAATGACCAATAGATGTTAAAGAAACGTTAAGGCAAAAAAAAAAAAAAAATCTCATATGAATGTGTCAAGAGAACTTTGGGTTTTTCAATGAAATTGATACCAGACTGAAATTTTTATCTAAATCGAACAATCAGATTTATGGTGAGAAAGCTATACCTAAAACCAACACATTATTGGACTTTATAAAAGTTCTTCGGAATTTTATATATTACCTACACACGTGCTTTCCCTTCAGTCTGACAAATGACTACTAGGTTTTGGTTCTGGAGGGTCCTTTTTTTGAGAAAAAAAAGGACCCTCCAGAAAGTTGTCATTCACTATAAAGTTATATAAATCTGTCTCAAAGGCTGGTTTCAACCCAACTCCCTCCACTGTTCACAGCCCCGTGCAACTTGTTTCGTTTAACTCCGCCTTCTTCCTACATCACTCATCATTCCAAACCTCTTTCTATCCCTTCCTCGTTTTCCCTCTATTATTCTCCTCTGCAGACACTCCCTCCTCAATATACTTCCCACCCAATTTATTCCTTTTTCTTTTCTCCAACTCTTTTCTATACTTCACTTTACACTTGGTCAGTTTTTTCTAAGGGGATTCGTAAAATACTACCTTTTTACAAAACTGGCCAAGTGTAAAGTCCGTATTACTTTAAGAAAATTGAGACAGAAGAACGTGCAATAATAAATTTAAGTGCGGGATTACAGCAGAACGTCCGTCTTCTTCCTACATCACTCATCATTCCAAACCTCTTTCTATCCCTTCCTCGTTTTCCCTCTATTATTCTCCTCTGCAGACACTCCCTCCTCAATATACTTCCCACCCAATTTATTCCTTTTTCTTTTCTCCAACTCTTTTCTATACTTCATTTCTTACTTTGCACACACCTTTCATTCTCCTCTACAACCACATCCCAAAATTGTCCAAACATTTCTTTTCCTTCTTGCTTATCACCCAACTTTCTATAAAACAACACGCTCCACAGCTAACGCTTTTAGTTTTGAGAATCTCCTCTTATCTGTCAATAGACTGTTCATCTTCCTGCGAGCCTCCTGCGATTTCTTCATCGGTTGCAACTTCCTCCTGAGTTAATTATCTCTCCTGCGAGCCTCCCTTGCCATCCCAATCCTTGTTCCTATTTCTTCATCGGTTGCACTTCCTCCTGAGTTGATTATGTTTCCTGCGAACCTCCCTCGCCGTCCCAATCCTTGTTCCTATTTCTTCATCGGTTACACTTCCTCCTGAGTTGATTATCTCTGGAAGATGTCTGATTCAATTGATTCATCTAGTATTATTTTCAAGTCATTATTTCCTTTTCCAATCTTCATGACATATCGCACATTGTTTATATGAGCAAGGAAAAAACAAATACATTTAGGTTCTTATGGGAGCCCAGATCGAGCAATTAGCACACTCCCATAATATCCAGTGTATTTGTTTTTTCCTTGCTTATATAAACAATGTCTGATATGCTATAAGATAAGTAAGCTGTTGTCTGAGAGCACCCTTGCATCAAGTTGACTACAGGGCCACCGAGAGGCGGGGATGACGGGGGTAATACCCCCGAGCCCGGACTTTTGGAGGGACCCTTAAGAATTTAGTCCCGAGCCCGGATTTTCTCTCGAAGGCCCTGGTTGACCATACAGAATCATTAATGTGCGAGTTCCAAAATTTATACTTAACCAATGTTTCACCTTCACGGAAGAAGTAAAAAAAAAAAGACGATCCATTTTTTTTTATACACCCGGTCAAAAAATTCAAGTGGTCCATTTATTTTACGATTTTTTTTCTCTCTCAAGTACAAGGTCGATATGGGTTACTGACTGACGTCGTGTTTCTTCAAACATCCTTGAGTAAACATACATACAATATAAATGTGCAATTTTTTGAAGAAAGACAGAAAAAAACATCTTCTTCGCACATCGAAAAGAGGGGGCGACGTGGAGCGCTTGATGTTTTGATACTTTGTATAAAAAATATTATTTTTGCCAATATTTTTATTTGAATGCTTTTTAATTGGTTTTACCTTGGAGGAAGGGAAAGATAAAATCGTATGGTGTACACTGTACGGTTAAGATTCCGGATTTGTTGTTGTTCTTTAAAAATCTATTTTGTACGCGTACATTCATGTTTTAAGAAGGGTCTTCTACAAAATAAATAAACAGCCTCAGTAGTTAAGTTGGTTGAGGCGACGGATTTGTAACCAGGAGACTGTTGATTCAAATATAACTCCATCCCCGCCGACTGATCACAATAGATCTAAATAAAGATCGCATTGATAAATGTAGTCTCATTAGAGACCTGCAAACCAGTTATATAATAATGAAAATATTTAAAAAAGACAATATAAAGTCCAAAATTTAAATTCCAAAATCTATTAGGTGGCGAGCTTTCAATAGTACTCAGACTATCATCGTCAGGCCGATGTTGACTCAACGGTGTTCAGAGCAGAAAAGAGTCAACATCGGCCTGACGACGACAGTCTGAGTACTATTGAAAGCTCGCCACCTAATAGTTTTTAGAATCGATATTGTATTTTTTAAATATTTTTATTAATTATTACAATTCCTTTTAAATATTTTATTTTAATAAAAATAATAGCAAAATAAATAAAGTCATTGATTTGTAATTTATTCTTGTTTATGCTGCGATTTCTTTGGGGCAGCGCCAACCCAAAGTGGTACTTATCTAAAAATAGATGAGTACCTCTTCGGGTTGAGCAGGAGCAATTAAGGTAAAATTCGTTCTAAAAATGTACCGTAATATAAAAAGTAAAATTTCTTTTTTCCAAACGGGATCCGTTTTCACCCCAGGAATACGTACCACCAATAATCCAAAATTCAGAAGTCTTAATTTCAAGAGCGTTGCATTATATCTTTTTTCTCCACTTTTAAATAATTCTTTCTTAAATGAATTTCCGTACTTTCAAAAATCTCACAAATCTAGCAAACCTCTCCTTTAAGCATTTTATTCGCAACTTTTTGCACTTCACTTTCACACCTTTGGCGGTGTGCCTTCTTAACAACTCTTAATCTTTTGGGTGTGGGGTCAATCAAATTTACCCCCCTAACGATTTTACAGCTTTTTAGCCGTTTTCATTAATCCTGTCTAGAGAAGACTTGAAATTTGGTATGTATGTCCAATTTGGGGTCTAATTAAACACCAAAACTTTAGGGGAGGCGTATTTTCTTTCAGTAAAATAATAAACCCATGTGTCACATTGGCAGAGTTTTTTTATAACTGATGCATTGAGTGTAAAAGAATGTTCGGATTGCATCAATCACCATAAGGAAGATGGAGTGGATAATATGTTATCTCAAGTGTGCTCTTGATATTGAAGACTTGCAAATTTGCCAACTTTTGTATTTTCTTGTCTTTACTACATCACATGTCAAGTTTATAAAAAGAATAAAAACAATTTTAATTATCATAATAGTTTAAATGAAGAAGGTGGGCGGTATAGGAACATTAATTAATTATAATTAATTAATGAAAAACAAATTAAATTGATTGAAAATCGTCCTATTGAGGTAGCGGTGCAAATCAAGAATTCTATCCAATTCGGTTTATTATTTTCAATAATGAACCTTTGGAATCGCCACAAAAAAATACTCCCCCCCTCCTCAAAATTTGATATATTTTTTTTTAAATATGCCCCGGAACTGGTTTTAACATTACGTCAGGGCACTGCTTTTTACAGCTATGTCATTCCGGAAACGAGAAAATTCGAATAGAAAAAAGGAAGAAACAGGTTGATATGAGGTTATGGGTAATGTTTTGATGATCCTTGGCTGGAACTGTGATGGTATGCGTTCCAGATCGTTCCAGTGCGTAGAACCGGACATCGATGATTTTCAATCCCCTCTTGATGACAGGTTAATTTTCATAATAGTTTAAATAACGATTATGTTGGACAAATATCTTCTTTACCAATAAAAAAAACTCTGCCAATGTAAATAAAAAATTAGACCCTAAATTTGAGTCTCCGGCATTTATCATTCTGTTTAGACAGGACTAATGAAATGAAAACCGCTAAAAAGCGGTAAAATTCAACAGTAGCATATTTGATTTAACCCAAAATTTTCGAAGCTGAGACCCCCAATCTTCATGTTCTATATATATAAAAATGAATGTTTGTATATCCTTTATGCATTCCTAAACCACACATCCGATTACCATGAAACGATTACCATGAGTTGTTGGGCCCATGTCCGGGATGGTTTCGCTCCAAAAAAAAAATATATATATTTTGTAGGAGCGGCCATGTGAGGCCGCCATCTTGGAATTTTGCATTTCCTTAATATTTTGAGAACCGCTTAAATTATTGCAACTAAACTTTTGTGAGTTGCTACACGTCTGACCCTGAATGGCTTTTGATCAGTTTGAGTCATATATATTTTGTGAGCGGGGCCATATGGGGCCGCCATCTTGGAATTTCACTTTTCTTCAATATATTAAGAACCGCTTAAGTTATTGCGACCAAACTGTTGTGAGATGTTTTAGGTTTGACCTTTAACAGATTTTGATCACTTTGAGTCATATATTTTATGGGTGGGGCCATCTGAGGCCGCCATCTTGGAATATAGCTTTTCCTCAATATTTTGAGAACCGCTTGAGTTATTGCGATCAAAATTTTGTGAGATGCTTTAGGTTTGACCTTTAACAGCTTTTGATCACTTTGAGTAATATTTTTTGTGGGCGGGGCCATGTGCAGCCGCCATCTTGAATTTCTGTTTTTCTCAATGTTTTGAGATCTGCTTGAGTTATGGCGATCTAATTTTTATGAGATGTTACAAGGTTGGTCCTTAGAAGCTTTTGATCACTTCCGAGTCATATAATTTGTGGCCGGGGCCATGTGAGACCGCCATCTTGGAATTTCGCTTTTCCTCAATATTTCGAAAACCACTTAAAGTGTAGCGACCAAACTTTTGTGAGTTGCTATACGTCTGATCCTGAATGGCTTTTGATCACATTGAGTCATATATTGTGTGGGCAAAGCCATGTGAGGCCACCATCTTTGAATTTAACTTTTCCCAAACTTTTGTCACATTCTACACTTATGCCCTAAAGGGTATCTGATCACTTCCAGCCATATATTTTGTTGACGGGGCCATGTGAGGTCACCATCTTGGAAGATATTTTTTCCCCATATTTTGAGAACCTTAATGCTTAGTTTTTTTTTTAAAAAAAAAAATACGTTTCTGTCAACACTGGTTGAGAAAATTTGCATAATATCGCAACCCAATATTCCATTCCAACAGTGTTCCATATATATTATGTGGTATAGTTAGGTGTAAGTTGGGCTTTACTTCGCTGATATAATGGTATTGAAGTTGTTGTTCGGACTCAAAATCATAGAAGTGACCTAAACACCACCAAGTTTGTTGGGTAGAGCGTGTTGGGAGTAGTATTGGGTTAGGTTCCAAAAAAAATAAAAATGCGTGTTGAATGCTGCGCAAGGTTAGGCTGGGTCGTAGACTCAGCAGCCTTCAACACGCATTTTAATTTTTTTGGAACCTAACCCAATACTACTCCCAACACGTTCTACGCAGCTTAACAACCCGTTACTAGTACCCATGTTCTACATAGGTTACCAAACGTGTAGGTAATATGTAATCTATATGTAGTATGATCTGATCGCGTTTAAACGGTTGCACCTCGGTAATATGATAACTAATGTACAAGTCAGATTTATTCTCATTTTTTCTCTCATCTTATCGAAACAAAGTTCGTCGGGTATCAGCTAGTCCATACTTCCATACTAATATATAAATGCGAAAGTAACTCTGTATGTATGTTACGCTTTCACGCTTTAATGAACCGATTTTGATAAAATTTGGTATGGAGATAGACTAAACTTTAGGAAAGGACATAGGCTACTTTTGGGGTTGAAATTATAAACGGTCATGCCTATACGGCGCCAAGCGAAGCGGGCGTATCCTGCTAGTAATATATAAATCAGAAATTTGTGTGTACCTATGTACCATGTACCTATGTATGTCTGCTACAATACCACAGCCCAAACGGTAGCAGATACCGAAAAATTGATGGAAATGGACCCCCCAAAATCATGGTCTACGATCCCAAGAAAATTATCAGAATTAAAATATATCAAGCCGTTTTTGAGTTACGGCCAAATTTCAAATTTATTCACCAAAATCGGACAGTCACGGTCCGATATCTTAAAATTTGTGGCGACAACATATCAACTCAAAGCGAGAAAGTTTTAGGTGGCCCTTTAGTCCTTATTTTAGGACATATTCTGCAAAGTTATGGCCAGCCATTCAAGAGTTACATGTTCGAAACCGGGAACGGGTAAAACAAAATTTAGAAAATACTAAAAATTGAGAATGGCCGTGCCCCTAAGGCGCCTGGCGAAACGTTTAAATCTTAGCTATTAAAGGTTACAATATACAGGGTGGACACAAACCAATACCCCCCTTTAATTTCCTTTGTCCTTGAAAAACGAAGATAGCAATATAAGAATCGTAGCGAAGCACGGGCGAAACAGCTAGTATCAAATTTCAAGTCTCTGGCTCTTACCATTCTCTTTTTAGACAGGATTCATAAAAACCGTTAAAAAGCGGTAAAAACCGCCAGCGGTATATTTGATTGCACCCAATAGTTTCAAAGCTTAATGAGATCCCAATTATGATATACATACCAAATTTCAAATCTCTAGCTCTCACCATTCTCTTTTTAGACAACAATACTGAAAACCGCTATAAAGCGGCAAAACCGCCATGGGCAAAATTAGAGCCCAGATGGAAACTATATACCAAATTTCATCCAAATCGGTCAAAGCTAAGTGGCAAAAGTGCCTATCACGGAATAAGGCGGGCGAACGGATTTTTTTNATTTTTGGATTCTACGTACTGGATTCTACGAATTTTTTCTGGATTTTTCGTGGCGATTCCAAAGGTTCTTTATTGAAAATAATAAACCAAACCCTAATTATACCCAATCCTATAGGTCCGATACTGTGTACTCGATTCCAGGGAGGAATTAAAGAGTCGTTTCCCTCTACTATAAAGGAGACATGAACAAAAATCTTGTTCTAATCCCTTTGGTTTGGAAACATAAGAATATAAAACAACTACTAGATATTTGAAGTGAAAAATCCTCTTAGTTATTGCCCGGAGACAACCTCCCGATATTTCACTCCTTTTATATCAATCAACATCTCAGATATGCAGAAGGACGGGCGTGCGTATGAGGGATCTTCCATGATTCATACCATTGCAACTTTTTTCTAAGAAAATAAAATGAAAAAAAAAAGAGGGGAAGGTTACACATACAAAATACGGGATGTCACGAAGAAACGGAACGTATGACAAACATACACTGAATGACAAAATTGGCGGAACGCTCAATTTTTTTTAATAGCCCGAGATATGTAATGGTTGGGAGCCCCTGTTCAGTAAATTAATATCACATATATTATGGGTGACAATAATACCAAAAAATTTTACAAGCTCATCGGTCTTTTGATTTAATTTTTTCAAGCTTACTTCAAATATCCGAAAAATAGTGATTTTAGGTATACCTTGCCATGTTTGAGATTTTAGTATTCTGCTACCTACATTCAAAAGGAAGATAACCCTGAGTTTTATTGCGCTCTTAGACACTTGTATCTTTCTTTTTACTTTAATGATGGACGATATTACTGAAATGCAAGTCGCAAAAGCGGTTGAGTTTATCATTGTTGTTTGGAGTTACCGGAGGGTAGCAGAATACTAAAATCTCATCTTTTGCGACTGCTACCGTATTACTAAGTTACGATGATGTTGCACTGCGCGTATCGTTCCTTGGGGTGTCATCACTTTAATTCTCTCGTTATACCGAAATTTGGTATTAGTGGCTTTGTCAAACTTTACCAAGAGACTGGAGTGGAAAAGGCCGATAACGAGTCATGCACGCACAGGACCGCGGCATTATGAAGCTGACAGCGCTCAGGAATCGTACTTTAACCCACAAAACCATGCGTAACGAGATCCAATGCAGTCGAGGTGTCAATGTTTTCTCAAAAATTGTCAGCAAAATACCCAAAGATGGCAAAATTTGTTCTTACCGAGCCATGAGGCTACTCCTCTCGCCAGGACTCGCAAAGTCGCAAATATGCGTAAAACTAAAGGATTGCTCAAAGTGGGACTAAGGTATAGTACTTTCACCGATGAGTGTATATTCTCCCTGCGAGCTGAAGAAAGAAGAATTAAAGTGATGACACCCCAAGGAACGATACGCGCAGTGCAACATCATCGTAACTTAGTAATACGGTAGCAATCGCAAAAGCGGTTGAGTTTATCATTGTTGTTTGGAGTTACCGGAGGGTGGCGAATTCTCTCGTTATGCCGAAATTTGGTATTCGTGGCTTTGTCAATTTTTACCAAGAGACTAGCAACGACAACAGACGGAGTGGAAAAGGTCGATAACGAGTCATGCACGCACAGAACCGCGGCATTATGAAGCTGACAGCGCTCAGGAATCGCACTTTAACCCACAAAACCATGCGTAACGAGATCCAATGCAGTCGAGGTGTCAATGTTTTCTTAAAAATTGTCAGCAAAATACCCAAAGATGGCAAAATTTGTTCTTACCGAGCCATGATGGCTCCTTCTCTCGCCAGGACTCGCAAAGTGTGGGGTCGCCAATATGCGTAAAACTAAAGGATTGCTCAAAGTGGGACTGAGGTATAGTACTTTCACCGATGAGTTTATATTCTCCCTGCGAGCTGAAGAAAGAAGGGTTAAAGTGCTGACACACCCCAAGGAACGATACGCGCAGTGCAACATCATCGTAACTTAGTAATATGGTAGCAGTTCAGTCATGTTGTGGGGAGTATAACTTTGGGGAGGCCTACGGTCCTGTGTGCTATAGGAGGGGGTAAAAGACTTTTCAGCGATTAGAGTCGAATTTTTAGGAGATATTGTGGAACTGTTCGGGTAGTTTATTTCAAAGGGTCATGTGCTAATGCATGACAAGGTGCGCCCACACGTTGGAAACCTCGTGCGCGCATACCTTGAAGTGTACCGTATGAAAGTTCTGCGCGATCCCCCACATTGGCTAGACACGATCGAACACGTCTAGAACCACCCAAAAATGGCTTTGTTGTAGGAGGAATTCAGTCCGAGGACAATAACGTAGCCCAAAAGGGGAATTCTTGACGAGTGGGACCAGATACCGCAGGGGATCGTGGATGGTCTGAACTGGAGCATGATAGGATAGTAGAAGCCCTTATTTGAGCCTGGAGTGGCAATTTATGCAATTGAGATTACTAAATTTGAAGCGAATCTCAAGATATTGCAAAAGTCCGAGACTTGCTATGCTCCTATTTTAGTCTTTTTTTTTATTTTCTCGCCATTTTGAAAAATAACATAAAAAAGATCTTGTTTTCTTTTTCCAACAATACATAATTATCAGGTATATCATAATTATCAGGTTTAATGGCCAAAAAACATAAAAATCGGTTGCAAAATCGAAAAAAATTGAGCGTCCCGCTAATTTTGTCACCCAGTGTAGTTTCAGAACAAAATCTAATTTATTCAAAATCTATTACCATACTGGAAGATATCCCCAAATGTAGTCACTGAGGGGGGCAAACCAGCTTCATTAGGTGACGGTCCTCCACTCATGTAAATAAAGAAGGTTTGGTGTTATGAAGGGCATCCAACCTTTAAAAAAAGTCTGCTTCAAACAAATGATGAGAGATCATCAGCAAAAAGCTAGATTCTACGCAGTTTCAACAGATACTATAAAATTAGAGCCCAGATGGGACCTATTTACCAAATTTCATTCAAATCGGTCAACGTTAAGCGGCAAAATTGCACATGGCGGCGTACGGCGGACTGTTAGATATCAAATTGCCTTTTTCTATTGCGCATTTTTCTATTACTGCCTCTGAATTAAATTTCTACGCTGTATGCGTACCCAAACGATGATCTCATATCTTACCAACTCACTTCATTATTTTTATGCTCCATTATCAACACATCTCAAAACTCTCAAAATACTTCCCTAAAATTATAATGAGAATTTTTCCTTATTTTGGTTTATTACTTTCAATAATGAACCTTTTGAATCGTCACGGAAAATAATACACCCCCATCAAAATTTAATATTTTACGTTTCAAGATACGTAGAATCCAATAATCGAATGGAAAATCCGTTTGTACGCCTTGATAGGCACTTTTGAAACATAGCGTTGACCGATTTGAATGAAATACATAGGTTCCGTCTAGGGTCTGATTGTGACCCGAAAATCAATTTACTGTTGTCGGATTTCAGTATTAATAATTATTTTTTGGCGGAGTTTTTACTGTCCAAATAGGACTAAAGTGTACCTTTACACCGGCAGTTTTTCGGTGCTATTATAAGGTGAGATAATCTGAAAATTCACGAGGGTTAAATTCAATGGATTGGCTAGGTCTGAAGCCACGCCCCACTCAATTTAACAGTCAGAGCGTCTTACCACTACACCACCAACCTATATTATAAACAATTTGAATAAAAAATTAAACCACTCAATAAATGATAACGATAAACGAATCAATGACGGAAAAATCTATTAAGAGTTAAGTCAAGATAAATCTTTTAAATTATTTAAACTTATTCGAGTAATAGAAAGATATCTGAACCGGTGATTGCGCAGACCAAAAGGTTTGTGTGTGATGTTATCGGATAGAACATCAGTCGAGACAAGAAATGACTTTGCGATCCAATACAACTTTCTCTGTACCATTAGTTGATACAATCTGTGTACAACTTTTAAGTTGAATGTCCTGTAACATGTCATTTACGAGCTCAAAGCTCTTTTTTTCCTTATTGTAATAAAAAAACTGCTAATAGAAAGCTTATAACATTTAACCAGTCGAACTCGCTCTAATCAAAGTTCAGAGTTTTAGAAACGAGAGAGGAGGGTCTATTGTCAGATCCATCTTATTTTTACAGGATTGAAGACTCGTTAACTTTGTCAAGGTCCATTACAGCTAATGATGAATGAAAACGAATATTACTTCACTTTTGATTAAAAAATATTTCTTTAAGACATTAAATTCTAACTATTTTCGCCCTTAGGGCATCTTCAGCGAGGAAAACAGTGAAAAACATTATTACGATACATTTAAATAAATAAAATCTAAAAATCTTAGTTCGAATTGAATGTCTTAATAAAGATTTTTTTTTTAATCATCATTGGCAACTTATTTTTCACAATTTTCTTGAAATTATATCCAAGGTTTTTTTCCCCCCAAAAGAACCATTGCCAACATCATAACACGTCCTCATCATTGGCTGGTTCTACGTACCAGAACGCCCTGAAACACCCACCATCACAATTCCAGCCAAAATACATCATCAAAGACCATTTCGGTTATCTCATATTAATTTAAGGGGGTAGATTATATAGTACTATATATATATATATATATATATCTTCACTTGATTTTACAGTCAAGTGGAGATATAGTAAATAGTTCTATATTATCTGCCTCATTATGGTTTTACTTGACATAGTATCCCAATTTAACAAAATTATACATCATTTCCAAATCTACTATTAGAAATTTAAGAGGAACACAACGCAAGTACAACATCAATAATCCTGACAGTTTAATTTTGACTATGATTTGAAAAATATATATTATATTGACCCCGAAATCGAAGAGAAAAGGAAGGGGGTGAGTGATTAACAGGATTCGATGGGACAACCATTTTGGATATCAAACCCGCGGCCTCTGGTAAAAATGGAACAAACGAACTTTGGAAGACAGATGTTTTTGTGTTTTGAAAAATCATTTCTATTGTCTAAAGTTAAGCCCTTGCCGATTTAAGTTATTAACAGTTTAAAAATGGCTACACACACTTGTTCAGATATAAGGGTGCAGACTTGGGTTTTTTGATAATAATTTAAAAAAGAGAAGCCCCCATCTTTGGTTTATTTAACCATTGTTTGATTTGAAAAATAGGCATAGATAAATGTTTTTCAATATAAAAAAAACAAGAATGCCAAAAACCATAATCTTACTTGAATTTTTTTTCATCTAAATTCATGGAATGTGGTAATGTATTTGATATTTTAAACACATCCCAGCTTCCCATATTATGCACGACTCCTTCTGTCAAAAATTAGGAAATTCCAACCAGATACTGTCGGCAGCAATGATTGTGAAGGGTTGTATTATTTGTTGAGAATTCAATACTACTAAATCAGTAAAAATCAACAAGATACCATACATCATCTCTGTCTTGAGATAGTGGTCTACCAAGCACGGACGGACATCGTAGTATGAGTACGAGAGTTCATTTTCACCCATGGGAACGTAAGCTTAAATATTGTTTATTTTGAACGAGTATAAGAATAATAATTATTGATTAACAATAGTTAGAATTCGATAACTAGTCTGATAAATATATGCAAGTAACATAAGTCTATATTAATACCACAAAATTAATAAATTAGTGTCCAATAAAATGATGAAACCATCTTGTAAAATTCAATTATACGTGATAAGATTACAACAGTATGCTGAGAATTATGAGGGAGATAAGTTCGCAGATCAAAAATATTGATCAGCAATAGTTAGAATTCGATAGCCAGTCTGATTAATATGTGCAAGTACCATAAGTCTAAATTAATACCTAAAAAATAATAAATTAGTGTCCAATAAAATGAACATACCAGCTTGTAAAATTGAATTATGCGTGATAACATTACAACAACATGCTAAGAATTATAAGGGATAAGCTTGCAGATCAAGAAAATTGAAAAATCAATGCATTGTCTAGGTAATGATATTGCACGCAATTATCATGTTGTGTTATCTGATAAGATAAAGATTAGGCAGACTTTATGGATAAGCCAAGGTAGTGTTTAAATCACTATCATACGATAGACAAAATTAAAATATTGAAAAGAACAAAATGTTAGCTTTTAAGTAGAAATAGAATAAACAAAAATAACACGACAAAAGAATGTTTTAATTGGATTACAATTATAGACGACTAGACATAGACAATGTTAAGGAATTTTGTATCTCCCATTTCTAGTACTTTTTGATTACACAAAATGGTATAATTAATTTAATCTTACCTTAAAATATAATAATATAAAGCTTGATAATATAAAACAAAAAACAATACACTTTTAAAATAATAATATGTAATAAAAAAACACCAATGAAATGAATTAACTAATTACGTATTTTCCATGAAAAATTGATTAATTTTTCAGACTCAGACAGACTACAAGACAAAACTCAAATTTTAAACTGGTGGCCATCTTGAAATAAAAAATAATGTAAAAAAAAAGTCGAGATAAATTTCCGATAGAGCTCGCTCTAATTGTTTATTTCAGGTACTGAAACCGGGGAGGAGTGTCTGGCAACCATTTGAATTTTTTTAACCAAATTTAACTCAATTAGAGAGGTTATGAAACGTTTTTACGACCATCCATTTATTGCATATGTACAGCCACATAACATGAACCCATGACGGCCAGTAAAAAAAACGAGTTTTTTTAAAAAAAAAATAATTGAAAAAGGTTGCCAGACACTCCTTCCTGGTTCCAGACCTGTTTATTTCGAGGAGCGCGGCATATCACAGAAAATCCTGAACAAGAAACGAGGGATTTTCAGACACGCCGCATTTTTCCCATTTGCGGCTTGACATGTTTACAAGATGCTATTCTTGGTAACTAAATTCTCAAGTTAAAAGTTTTATGTAAATAAATTACCTATGTATTAATTGTTTGTTATTTTAATACTTTTTAAAAGTGATTAAAAGGTGAAAAATATTAAGGAAATATATTTTTTTTTAACTTTATAAAAGTGACTAGCTGTTTGCCCGTATTTCGCTACGCTAACGAAATTCAACAATTTCGAGATTGCGACAAATTTTCTCAAGTTTGAATTTTTGGTGGAACCGTAGAGCACGGCTCATATTTAGAAAATTCAATATGTTACTCTTGGATATTACTTTTTGTACTGTGGAACTTACATTTCAGCTTTCTCGCTCATCCCGAAGTGGTACTTCTCAATTCCGTATTTCGATGGTGAAAACCGGGCAGAAATCGGGCAGAAACCGGAAAATTTCATTTTTTATATTATTTAGGGGTTCTTATCTACTATTTTGGGGGTCCATTCTCGGTTTTTCTTTATCTCCTTTAGTTTGCCCAGAAAAAGTTGCAAAGCAACCACCTAAAAAGCGTTATTTTTGGCAGTAACTTGCTTCCACTTGAACTTTCGATTTTTTTCCTATCTTATTACACACCTTCATACTAAAAGGGGTCTGTGTGCCAAATTTCAAGTCTCTAGCTTAAGCCATCGTGGAGCTACGGTGATTATCGGTCAGTCAGTATACCAACTGGCTTTGCGTTTTATAAGTATAGAGAAAATTAAAAAGAGAGAAAATATTAAGGTTATCACGGGTTTAAAAGTNGGATTTAAAAAAAAAAAAAAAAAAAAAAAAATATGTCCCAGGATTTCTTGTGCCGCACTCATCGGGAGTCGTAGAGATGAGTTTTTTTTTAAAGAAATAAATGGTACGGAAAACCGTACTAGACTTTCTCTTCCATAATCATTCCATCAGACTACCACCGAATGCAGATGTTCTTCTTCAAAAGTTTTAAGTCTTTTAGTGATATTATTGTTATATTTATATTTTCTGTTGATGTTGACCATTATTTTAAAAAGATTTTGCGGACTTTGCTCTTTAGTGAGAATATAATTTTGAAAGATTTTGCAGCCTTCGGCTGCGGACTTTGCTCTTTAGTGACAGTATTATTTTGAAAGATTTTGCAGCCTTCGGCTG
>CM022880.1:20499598-20512688 GCA_012654025.1 Pachypsylla venusta | reverse complement strand
AATTTTAGTCTGATTTCCTCACTCTCTTCACCAACACGCAGTCTTGGTGGGGTACCTCTGATTATTATTAAACGTAACAAATTTATGAACCGCTAAAGTAGAACAGAGGAACAGAGTGGCCCCTATCTCCTAGAGGTTAAACGAACCGAGGTACCCCACCAAGACTGCGTGTTGGTGAAGAGAGTGAGGAAATCAGACTAAAATTAAGGACGGAAGAGCGGATAGCGGGGCCAAAATAGATTTCATGTCTTTTTTGGGGTGATGACTTGGCGGGGAATTTTTATAGCACGCAGTGGTATTTTTGGGGGGATAACTTCTTACGCGCGTACATAAGTACACACACCCAATATGGTCCAATATCTTAAATTTTGTCGCGACAACATATCAACTCAAAGCGAGAAAGTTTTAGGTGGCCTTTTAAACCTTAATTTGAAACATAGTTTGCAAAAAACGGTCGAACACTTTTCGAGTTATGGCCGTTTTTCCGATTTTTGTAAGGCGAATCATAGAATATTAGTATTAGCTTCCAATTTTTGAAAGGGAAATCATAGAACACTATTAGCACGGGAACGATAATGCCTCTAAGGCGCCAAGCTATAGACCGTAGTAAAGCACGGGCGAAACAGCTAGTAGAAGATAAAGAACAAAACCTCAACAGTTACGTTTTTAAATTGCAAATTGCTATAATACTATTTTGAATGCGTAATTTAAAATTGGGGTTCGAATCCCTCCCGCGAGAAATTGATTCTCACATTGGCCAGCTTTCCTGACATTTCCCTTTTCTTTGTTGTCCGGTATGTACGATTTTAAATAGGCAATTTATATACTTACGTATATCATCCCAAGCATTAAATCGATCTTTTAAAGAAATAAACAAATATTAACAAAATAGATATTTTGCTAGATTCTGCGAAAAGGAGATCACGCTTGAAATAACCACCAGGTGGCCCAGGAAGAAAGAAAGACCTTAATCAGAACTCTATGAATGTAATTTTAATATCCATAATAGCAAATATCATCAAAATCGGATCAGGCATATTCATTAGAGAGTTGTCGTGGTAGAAAAAGACAAACAGACCAACAAAAGAAAAATTAAGATTTTAAAACTAATAAAAAAACTAAATATTCACTTCGTTCGATCAAAAAAATCTACAAACTGTACAAAATTGAATGACATCTTTAAACTAAAATGATAATCGAAGAAAAAGACGGGTTCAAAACTTTTGCCGAACAAACTTACCTAAATGTGTAATTTTCACAAAATATTTGTGAAGGCTGATATAATGAATAGTTTCCTACTAATATCCCAAAATGACCGTCCGGTTAAATTTGTCCGATCCTTGACGTTCCGATTAAATTTGATTTTGAGCGGCTTAGAATTTTTGGATTATGTAAGTTCTAAGAAAAGGCAAATGGTAATTTTATTGATGACTATTTATGTTTGTTGAAATACAGGTTCAAACCTCAGAACTGGTATTTTTTGTGTCGTGTGTGTGTGGGGGGGGGGGTGTATTTGGAGAACTCTAAATAGAGCGATACAGGTACCTAAAAATGAATACCATTTTGAAAAAGAAGAAATTACCGTGTAAATTAAAAGTCAGGGATCCAAATTTAACTCTTTTCTAAGAAGCTACCATAGTAGCCTGGGAGAGTGAGATGTATGTATCTTTATGTAGTTAAATAAAATAATAAAATTTATATAAAAAAAAAAAAAAGTTACACTCTGGGTATAATGGGGACCGATCTCAGTTTTAATATACTTTTAATGCAAAAACTCCTTAGGTGCGCCTCGAAAAAGGTACCTATAACACAACACCTTGAGATTCTCTTTGGACTATTTGGGAGTGTTAACTTATAGTTGCATCTAGGTAGAAGGTAGTGAATCCTGTACGCACAAAATGTAACATTGCAAATTTCTGAAACTAACATCAATTTTTATAAAATGATGATAGATGTTTCTACCATGTGCCATCATCTGTATTCCACTCAACTCTAATATGTATCTATATTATACATTTCCGTGTAGAATAATCATTCAATTAAATTGGAGAATGCCAGCCCACTGTACAGGGTGTGTTTTTTTTTAAAAAAAGAATCACAGTATTATTTTGGTTTATTATTATCGATAATGAATCTTTGGAATCGTCACGAACCCCCCCCCCTCAAATTTTGATGTTTTATTTTTCAAGTTATGTAGAATTAACAATTAAAAAATCGAAATGAAAAAAATCTTTTTTTCCGCCGTCATGAACACTTTTACCGTTGACCGATTTGGATGAAATTTGATATATTGGTCCCGTTAGCGGTTTGGGTTGCAATCGAATATACCCTTGGTGGTTTTCATTAATCCTGTGTAAAAAAAGAATGGTAAGAGCCAGAGACTTGATATTTGGTATATGTATGTCAAATTTAGGGTCTATATATCAGAGCCGGATTAACCATTCGGCAAAATAGGCAGTTGCCTGGGGCCCCCGATTTTAGGGGACCCCCGAAAAATGAAAAAATCTTTGAAAATTTTCTTACAAATATAAAATTCCAAAGAATTAAATGAAAATATAATCACAACTGAAGATAATTGAAAAAATACAAAATAATCAAACAAACTATGTGAAATCACAAACGTCACTTGAAACTTAGTTCGTTTTTATTCTAGAGATTTGGAGGAATTTTTCATTGAAATGAAACAGTTCCAAACTTACGTTAACTCCAGATAGACTGATGCACAAAAACTCATAGTCATTTGTATAAGATTCTTATGAAAGATCAATTAGCAGATGTATAGCTCTTCGGATTTTTTTAACATTGATGATCACAAATTGTTCTGCCGAACGATCCTTCTCCCAATTAAAAAGAAACAAAGCTGCTGAAAGAACTATAACGCGACAAGAGCGACTTGACATGTTAGGTATTGCATTGAGTTAGATTTATTGAAGAAAATTGATATTGATGATATAATTGATGAATTGGCCAAAAACAAAAAATGTAGAAAACGACATGTTTAAAATGTAGATGGTAATTTTATTGATATTATTTACGTTTTGACAGTAAAATTTTTTTGAAGGCTATAAGTTTTTATTTTAATCGAAAAAAAAGGAACGGGCGTGAAAAAAAGGGCCCCCAAATGGATGGTTGCCTAGGGCCCCGTTGAGGGTTAATCCGGCCCTGCTATATATGACCGAGAACTTTTTGAGGGGATTATTTTTTTAGCCAGTAAAATAATAAACCCACGTGTCACATTGGCAGAGTTTTTAAAAAGCAAGCATGATCTATGAAGGCAAATTTTATGTCGAAAAATTTAACTAATAGTAAAGCGCAATGGGAAAATATTGCTAAAGCATTGAAATTCAATCAAAACTTATGTGCAGAGGTAAATGATTGATTTTGATTTTTAGAGTAGCATTTTTTTTATGTGTTACCATATCACAATTTTTGGACACAATTTTTTGATTTTTAACAATTACCCCAAAAGACCAAGCTATAAGCTAAACTTAACAATTACCTCATAATACTACCACTTGTCGCTATTACCATAGGTACTAAATTGTCCTCAGAAGACTTAGTAACCCCCAAACATAACAACATCAAGGGGAAAAAAACTTTTTCCAAATTTTCAACCCGACCAGGATTCGAACCCGGTACCTCCTGGGTGCAAGCCGAATGTAATGTACTCCACGAAGATCTCTCAGTAAAGAAAACCTGTTAAATTAAGCTATAGCCTCCAATGTAGTAATATACTCCTATGTTGCAATCAAAAACTCCTATTTTTTTGGCGAGAGGGGATAACGGAAAAGTTCTCTCGCGAGGTTGATTTCTCCAGGACGACCTGGAATGCCTACCATCACAGTTCCGGATGGTAAAACCTTTTCGGTAACCTCATATCAAAGTATTTCTTCCATTTTTTTTTTTTTTTTTTAAGTTATACTTCTTTAGGAGCGTTATGAAAAAATGATGAGAGTGAAATTTTATTTTTCTGTGACGCGAGAGCGTAACGCAAAACTGTAACGTTTTTCAGTCACGACGTTTATTTCATCCACAAAACTGTATGCATTCTGAAACTACTTATCCGATTGCAATTAAATTTGGCACAGTTGATGGATGCATTCCTGGGAAGATTTTTGTCTAGGTCTCATCCCTATATAATGTTAAGCTACGCCGGGTAGGGACAAACAATGGATGGGTGAGAGAAAAAAAGTTCACGTTTTTCGACCTAAATGACATTCTTTCTCGAAATTTGTCGCGACGACATATCAACTCAAAGCGATAAAGTTTTAGGTGACATCTTACTCCTTCATTTAGGACATATTTTGCAACTCTAATGTTAAGCTATACGGAGTAGGGACAAACAATGGATGAGTGACAGCAAAAAAGTTCACGTTTTTCGACTTAAATGACATTCTTTCTCGAAATTTGTTTGCGAAGACATATCAACTCAAAGCGATAAAGTTTTAGGACATTATTTAGAATGATAAGCTACACCGAGTAGGGACAAACAATAAATGGGTGACAGCAAAAAAGTTCACGTTTTTCGACTTAAATGACATTTTTGCCCGAAATTTGTCGCGACGACCAATTTGACACAGTTGATGGGTGCATTCCTGGGAAGATTTTTGTCTAGGTCCAATCTCTCTAATGTTAGGCTACACCGAGCAGAGACAAACAATGGATGGGTAACAGCAAAAAGTTCACGTTTTTCGACTTAAATGACATCTTTTCTCGAAATTTGTCGCGACGAGCTATCAACTCAAAGCGAGAAAGTTTTAAATGACATCTTACTCCTTCATTTAGGACATATTTTGCAACTCTAATGATAAGATACATCGAGTAGGGACAAATAATGGATCGGTGACAGCAAAAAAGTTCAGTTTTTTTAAATATTTTTAAATTTATTTTTAAAAAGAAGTATAACTTCTTACGCGCGTACATAAGTACACACACCCATTTTTCAAATATGACTCTGGAAATGGGAAGAACATTTGATTTAAAGAGGAACACCGCAACTACAACATATTCTATCTTATTTTGGGGTAGAAACCCAGTTGTTTGCCTATCCTGTATGGTGTGCGTTAATAAAAATGAATGATTGTGTAGATCGCAAGATAAGATTGACGTCATTCATTACGTCATACCATCTTAAAATAACGTCAATTTTTAGAAAACCTATTGTCGTACTTCCAAATACTTACCATTTCTGGCGTTGCATTAGATTGCTTATTTTTGTGTTTGTTTTCCGTAATTGAGCAAAGATTTTGTGATTTAGTACCCCATCAACTAAAATTTTTGTGTCTTTGCTTCTTCCTCCGTAGCTGATGAATATTACTTACCAGCTGTTTCGCCCGTGCGGTTGGACCGTTTTTTTTTGCAAACTATGTTCCAAATTAAGGTTTAAAAGGCCACCTAAATCTTTGTCGCTTTAAGTTGATATGTTGTCGCGACAAAATAAGATATCGGACCATGACCGGCTAAATTCGGTCAAAATTACGATTCGACATTTTTGAATACTGATAATTTTTCTGGGGGTTCAGCCCATGTTTTCGGGGGGGGGGGGTCCATTCTCTTCAATTTTTCGATATGTCTTAGCGTTTTGGCTAAACAATTAGTGATACATACACACACATTTATCGTTACATTGAGTTTTATTATTATAGAAGATTGTTAGCGGAAAACCAAATAAACCGACTGAAATTTCTTAGCAACCTCAACCACTACAGGTCTGTTCAATTAAAATCTAAAATCATCTAAAATGCAGGTATTTAATAGCCGACTGTTTCTAGCTTCATGGGAAATGCCTCATAATATTGATGAGTGAGTAGTAAAATTAGGATTTTTTGTACCTCTGTCTCTTGTGAACTTTTTATCTTAAGGGTTTCAAGTTATTATCATTATCAGAAGCAAAGTTAGGAGGGTGGGGAAAACTGTACGAAGACCTCCTCAGAGGCCTCATCTCGAAAGAGATTGAATAGGCTGTTGTTATTAATATATATACACTTCCTGTTGCCATTAATTATCTAATCTTTTTAATGACTCACTGAATGACTCATAATCAAATGGATCTAGATCTACCTCATCAGCTCATATAATCACACCCAATTGAATGACTTATTTCCATTCTCTTTTGTGCGAACTTTGTTGCATTACGAACCATCGATCAAAGAGAGAAGAAGAAATAAAACAACAAATAAGGAATAACCTTGAAGTAGCTAAGGATCATTCCATAATCAAAACGCACATAGAAAACCGTACCTGACAGAGAATCCCGAACAAGAAAAGAGGGATTTTCGGACACGCGGGATTTTTCCCTTTTGCGTCTTGCAATTTGCAATATCTCCTCGTCTCTCCGGCCGCCTCTTTTGTTTTGTTTTTAACTTTTTATGTTTACTTGTTAGCTTTATTAACATATTTTAACCCCTCTAGAGAGGTTAGGAAACGTTTTCACAGCCATGCCTTGATGAGCAATCTTGCTTGAGCACGACACTTTTTGAGTGATTAAAAAGGGAAAAAATATTAAGGATATAATGGGATTAAAAGTGGTGGGATTTGGGAAAAAGGGATTTTTTTTGTGTCCAGGATTCTCTGTCATATGCCGCACTCCTCTCATTCAGCATAATTTTTACTTTCTCTTCCTATAAAAGATAAAGTATGGTAATTATGCACGAAATTTGGACAATTTTTATTAATTTTCTCTCTCTCTCTGTTCTCTATAGTGTTTAGTAGAAAGAAAAATATGAATATGTTTTCATTTCAATCTTGTTGTGATTCATTCAGATTGTGATTCATGAGTCAATGACTCAGGAAACTGATTTGGCCCATTTGAGTTAATCAATCACTCATTACACATCTCTACATTATGAGGAAGACATTACTTTCAACAGTTCACCAGGACTGTCAAGTAATTGCGCGTAGCGGAGCACCAAGGATCGTGTTTTAAACATACATTCGTAAGGAAGTAGACGTGATCTTAATTGAGATTCAGTCCATCTAAAACAGTGAGCGATGTGTTTGAACAGATTGATATTTGAGATGATCTGAGAAAAAATAAAAAAATAAATATGACAATTGGCTTTCTGTAGCAGGTATACTTGTACCACACTCGTTTTGTTTTTCTTGGCATTGCAAAACTAGCGTCTTGCTTGCTTGGGACTATAATGAACTTCTGAGGAAAAAAGAGGGGAAATTCACTTAAAATATTTACCCATTTTCAAGGTCAAATCCAATTCTAGGAAACAGAAAATTCCTCTCCTCTCCAAGATTTTGGCGTTTTTTTATTTGAATTTAAAAAGTGGTGGGGGTCTTGTTACTCTTTGTCTTGAGAACAAGCAAAGAGAAACGATAAAAAAAATTGAAGACATTGAGAGGAATTAGTTCAATAAAAATCACGGTTAATTATTGCATAACATTACGTGATTAAAAACAAAGAGTGGCCCACATTTTGTTTGTTAACATAGAGTGTGTAACATAATAAATATCAATTTTTTTTTTAAAAAAAATCAAGCGCCTACACTTCAATTGTGATGGCGAGTTTCAATCACAAGCGAAGCAATTACTGACGCAAGTTGACAAACCCAACTAAAATATGTTGGGTTTGTCAACCATGGTATTATAGGCGGAGAGAGTCCTTATCAATGGGGACCTGAACATATAGATCTCCATTCTGTTGGGGGACATGGAATAGTGTGCCTTTTGAGGATCTTAATCTCGGATCAGGGATCCGCAGGGACACTCTTTTAACAATGTAGGAATTATTGACCAAGCCAGTACAGATTTTTCTGAGGAATTTCATCTGTCTTTCCTCGCTCCTTTTCTCCAGTGTGTCGAGTTGGACTTGCTCAGTCAATAATTCGTACTCAATATAGTGCGGGAATAAAGGGTAAAAATCATTCTTTTTTTATTATTAAAGAGATACCTAACAAAAGGCTTGCAGTCCCTCTAATGACCTTTTGGCAACTTTTGGTTGCGGGGTCCAAACTATGGATCCGTATTCCAGAACAGATCTTACCAGGGATTGAAATACCTATATCTGGGTCATGAATCAGTTTAGAAAATCTAATAATCATGCCCATTCTACTGTACGCCCTCGCCTTGGTTTCATCATAATGAGCATCGAATAAGTTGCTCTCAAATGTGATACCAAGGTCTTTATACTGGGTGACATAGTTTATGGGGAAATTGTTGATGGTGTAGGTAAAGGTGATGGGGTTAGATGTATTGCGTTAACCATATTATATTATACAGTGTGTAACATAATACAATATCAATACTTTAACTATATTATAATTATTATACCGTGTGTAACATAATACGATATCAATCCGTTAACTATATTATATAATACAGTGTGTAACATAATACGATATCAATCCGATAACTATATTATATTATACAGTGTGTAACATAATACGATATCAATACGTTAACTATATTATATTATACAGTGTGTTACATAATACCATATCAATCGGTTAACTATATTATACATTGTGTAACATAATACGATATCAATCCGTTAACTATATTATATTATACAGTGTGTTACACAATACCATATCAATCGGTTAACTATATTATACATTGTGTAACATAATACGATATCAATCCGTTAACTATATTATATTCTTGAGACTAAAGATGATTTCACTCTATAAAAGACCATGTCCGGATGTGTTTATCCTCCCAGCTACAAAGCCACGGAAGCCATTTCAAAAGAGAAGTCACTTGGAACACTTCGCACTGCAATGCCATGCATGGTAAAGTGAAAATTGAGTATTTAAATTGTTAAATCCGATGCATGTCGTTTCGCTATCTCGTTTTTCTCACTACTGTTTTCTGGTATTTTGATTTTTCCGAAATGAAAATTCTAACAATTTTATTGTACAAGATAATTATGTACAAGTTCTATGTATATTTAGATTGTACGACCGCCATTATCTGCGCCCCTGAAAGCCAGATCATATCCAAACTTTTCGAAAATATTTGCCATATAATATTAGGTAAGTGACATATACGACCACTATTATCTGCGCCCCTAAAAACCAGATCATATCCAAACTTTTCGAAAATATTTGCAGCCTGAAGAATTACCTAATACAAACCATGTTTTGAAGACGTGACATTTGGTCAAACCGGATTACTTCTGTATGTATCATGATGTGGTCTAGCACTGTAGCTGAAAGAATTACCTAATACAAACCATGTTTTGAAGACGTGACATTTGGTCATACCGAATTACTTCTGTATGTATCATGATGCCGTCTACCACTACAGCTGAAAGAGTTAATACAAACCATGTTTTGAAGACGTGACATTTGGTCATACCGGATTACTTCTGTATGTATCATGATGCCGTCTACCACTACAGCTGAAAGAGTTAATACAAACCATGTTTTGAAGACGTGACATTTGGTCAAACTGGATTACTTCTGTATGTATCATGATGCCGTCTACCACTACAGCTGAAAGAGTTAATACAAACCATGTTTTGAAGACGTGACATTTGGTCAAACCGGATTACTTCTGTATGTATCACGTTGTCATTTACCACTGCAGCTGAAAGAGTTATTACAAATTACAAACCATGTTTTGAAGACATGATATTTGCATGCACGGATATAGCCCTCTTGTTGTGGGGGGGCTCGAGTCCTGGGCAGTACTTTTTAATGCAATGTTTATCGAGTTACGATACCTAATTTGTTAAAATCTGTAGAGCTTACCACAAATGCCTTTCATGGCTACAACATACAACATGCATTCTAGGGAATATCAAAGGACCTAGTTGAACGTTGACCTTAAGATCTTTTGATTGCAGTTTCTCTCTCATTCTATCTATATACACTCTCTCAATAACGGGTTCAACAACGGGGAGATGTGTTTAGTCAATCCAAAAAAAAATTAATTAATTTTAACCCAATTAGAGAGTTTAGGAAACGTTTTTACGGCAATGTCTCCCCTCTATTGCGTATAAAAGTTGCCTCTACACATCTTCCTGGTGTAGGACCCCAAAAAAATGCCATGACGCATGACAGAATTTTTGACAATTTTTACTTTCTCTTCCTATAGAAGATAAAGTATTGTAATTGGGCAATTTTGGCCCAAAAAATCGTCTGACGGGAACCCAAAAGCCAAAATAAAGATCAAATATGTCATTTCCTATTGCTATTGGGCCATATTTTCAGTATTTCGGGTTATTTTTGATGTTTGAAAATATTTAAATCCATGGGGCCCAAAAAACCGATATGTCCGACGTATGACGTTCCACGTACGTACGGAATCGTGTGCAGAGCTCTGGGAGCCAAACCGCTGGTCCGATTTTGTTGCACGTTTTGAAGACATGATATTTGGTCAAACCGGATTACTTCCGTATGTATCACGTTGTTATTTACCACTGCAGCTGAAAGAGTTATTACAAATTATAAAGCATGTTTTAAAGACAGGATATTTGGTCAAACCGGATTACTTTTGTATGGTATCACCGTATCGCGTTGCCATCTACCCCTGCAACTAGAAGTAATAATACAAACCATGCTTTCACAACGTGATACTTGTTGAAACCCGATTACTCCTGTTTGTGTGACGTTGCCTGTTATATTGTACGCTGTTAGTTGAACCTCGGCATTGCCAAACATTCCAACGTTCATGTTTATTGCAACTTTACATTTTGGTAAACCATTCGAATAGCTCTTCATCATTACTCTGATTGGCATTAATAATCTGAATTTCGTTGTAGTCTGTACGAACGAACAATAAGACATATGTGTATAATATAAATGATACCGGTTGTCCATAGCGAGAAAATAGTTCTCTCTGACGTACACAAGCTTAGAATATGATAATGAGGGACGTCCCGCTCGTGTAACTAAAGCTGAAACATAAGTAATAATTCAAAAGCGTAAGGCAAAAATAAAACATAAAATGTTTTCCCTCTCTAATTGTACCATAGGAAGTAACATGGGATTTTACCATAAGAAGTTTTTTTTCTTCGAAATAATATTTACAATCAGCCTAAGAAGGCTACAAGCAAATTTGATAAAAGAAACGTGGCATGATAGAAGGATATGCATTCATATCTCTTCTAGTACTTAAACATAAAAATAATTACAAATATTACAATTTAAAATTAGATAAATAGGAAAACTAAGACCTAAATTCTAAATCTAGTGGGTGATATCGTTTTAATCGTCGAACAGAATTGCTGTTGTCTAGTAAGTTGATGGCAACTGGATTGATATGATTTTCCAAGCGATGTTGATATTTCTCACTAAAGAGTCTGATCTCTTCCTTGACTGATGGAAATTTGAGATACCCACATACCTCACTGTTACGAGGATACCAAGGTGCGTTCAGCAATAGCGAGGAAGAGATCAGACTCTTTAGTGAGAAATATCAACCAAAATAAGAGCAACTGATTCCAAAATCAGTTGCTCTTATTTTGGAATCGTTGGATGATTTCGATGTTGCTGTTGCTGGCTGAACCCCAGAGTTGTATTCCATATGTTCATACAGGTTTGAGAATGATCTTGTAGATGATTGTTTTCTTCTCTAGTGATAGGATTGAATGTTTTCCAATAAGCCAATACATTTTGTTCAGGCGAAGATTAAGTTGGCATCTTTTGGCTTTTATGTGTTCTTTCCATGTTAATCGCCTATCCAGGTGCATGCCAAGATATCTTACACGGTCTGTTTCAGGCAGAATTTCGTTATTGAGAGTGACAGGTGGACAGTTGCTTCTTCTGACCGCAAATGTGATGTGATTGGATTTTCCTGGGATGACCTTTATTCGCCATTTTTTCATCCATTCTTGGATCAAAATCAGTTGCTCTTGTAATTTGGCGGAAGCTATAACATGATCTTCATCACAGGATAAGAACGCTGTGTCATTAGCAAAAGTTGCCAAAGGAACACTTTCCGCGAGAGGTATGTCTGCTGCGTAGATGGTGTAGAAGTATCATGGGATTTTACCATAGAAAGTAACATGGGATTTTACCATAGGAAGTAACGTGGGATTTTACCATAGAAAATAACATGGGATTTTACCATATAGGAAGTAACATGGGATTTTACCATAGGAAGTAACATGGGATTTTACCATAGGAAGTAACATGCTTTCCATGTGGAAAAATTGAATGAAATAATGTTCAACACACAGACGGATACCATAAACATCCGACGGATGTTTATGGTACAGAACCGGTTTTGTGGACCTCATCAACACAGACGAATTCTGAAAGTTTTCACAAAAACTACAGATTTCGTCAGTAATATAAACAGAAGTCTACGTAGCTATCGAGGGGAGCAAAGCGTAACTCAAAGTCCTAAGCCCGTGTAAATACGTTAGGTTTGGTGTTAGGAAGTGTAGCTACCGAGGGAGGAAGCTAGCTTCATTAGGTGACGATCCCAAGTGTAAATACGTGAGGTTTCGTGTTAGGAAGGACATTCAGTCTTAAAAAAGCTCTGCTTCAAACCAATGATGATAGGTCATCCGCGAAATTCAAGTTTCTATTCCAATATTGTTTCTATTTCCAATTCTTAGTTATCATTAGATCAAGACGTGTTTCAATTATTTGGCTCTATAGTCAGTGGAGGATGGTAGGAAGGTATAGCTAACAATTTTTTTTTTTAAAAATAACGAAAATAATAAACCTTACAAAAGTATATCAATTTTCGTCGGATTGACTTTTTCATTTTTTCAAATCGTATATAGAGTTTTAAAATGCTAAAAATGTTACCTTTTAAAAGTATAGGCAGCTAAACGATTTTTTTTTTTTTAAATCGGCACATCACAAAGTTTAAAATTTGTTATTACTGATTTTTCATTATTAATTTGAACTAATATTGTAAACCTTTAATCTTAGAAGCCAGGTATAGCTTAGGATTAGAATTAAGTAAATCTTCTCTATAAAATTCTCCTGTCATCTGCCATGGTGTTTGTCACCATTCTCCTCCAAAACGACTTAACCGATTTTAATGAAATTTTGTTATGTACATTCGGTAGGTGTGCAAATAGGTGTATATATATATATATATATTTTTTTTTGTTATTATTTTACAATTCCTGTGGGTGTCATAAAAAAAATAGACTCTTCAGTGGAAGGTAACCACT
>CM022880.1:20459680-20490072 GCA_012654025.1 Pachypsylla venusta | reverse complement strand
GTGAAGAGAGTGAGGAAATCAGACTAAAATTTTGAAATCGTTTTGGGTGGGGTCGGAATTTAAAGTATTTCGAAGAGCGGATAGCGGGGCCCAAAATGGATTTCATGTCTTTTTTGGGGTGATGACTTGGCGGGGAATTTTTATAGCACGCAGTGGTATTTTTGGGGGGTAGTAATTATATAAAATAATAAAAATCTGTTGTGAATATCACACGACCTTCCTTATCAATAAAAAAAATATACAGGGTGGGGCAAAAGTCTAGAAACCCCTGAATACCTTTGGAAGGGCTTTATGTGTGAATTTGAAATTTTACATGGTAATCTAAGGTTACAAAACCTTCTAGAGTGGGGCCATTTTTCAGGGCCGGTCTCCATGTCGGGACCAAGTTAATTCTTTCAAATACGACCCCCCCTCTTGCGATACATTTTTGAAAAGGTTTTAATTACAAGTACTTTGGTACAAATTTCAGCTTTCTATTATTTGGCGTTACAGAATGGCGGCCAATTTTATACAAATAATTGCCTAATTTTTCAATTACTTGAGTTATTGTAGGTCGCATTCAGTACGTTGATCAACATCAACATGTCTTCATAACCCCTGACACTAGGATCGGTCATGGTGAAATCGTGCAAGGCCATCGGTTTGAACATCTGCGGTAAGCTTTAAAGGAAGGAATGCAGGAACAGGTAAGTCTTTGAACAATCTCTTTATCATCTGCGATCAAATAAAAAGAACTAACAAACGAAACTACAATTCCAAGGTATTAATTTTAAAGATACTTTTGCCTTTCATTAAACAAAATTGGCCATCTCTAACGCCAAACAAGAGAAAATTCACTTTTCCAAACGAAAGAAAAGAATACTGGCCATTATTTTTACGTAGTTCAGACCCCTTGTGAAGTTTTACAATAACTCAAGGAATTGAAAATTGAGGCAATTCTTTGTACAAAATTGGCCGCCATTCTTTAACGCCAAACAGTATAAAGCTGAAATTTATACCAAAGTACTTGTAATTAAAAGACCTTTTCAAAATTGTATCGCAAGAGGGGGGTTCTTATTTGAAAAAATAACTTGCCCCCCCTGGCCCCGACATGGGGACCGGCCCTGAAATTCGGCCCCACTCTGAAATAACGTTTTATAACCTTAGATTACCATGCAAAATTTCAAATTCACACATAAAGCCCTTCCAAAGATATTCAGGGGTTTCCAGACTTTTGCCCCACCCTGTATAATAATGAGCTTAAATTTTCAATGCCAAAACAAGTTTAGAGGTCCCCGAAGCGAAAATTTCGAGTTTCAGCCAGGGGTCCGTGTGTTGTGAACAAAATTTGTCAGTAGGATTTGTCGTGTCTTATGTATATAATTAACATACATACCAAAGTTCTAAAGTTCAAGTCTCTGGCACCACCTAATACTGTTTTCTCTCCTGGCAGGATCGTGAAAATTGACAAATTAAAAAAAAAAAAAATATGTCTCTAGCTCTTACCGTTTTTTTTTTAAATAGATTAAGCAGCCTTCGGCTATTGACGTTGCTCATTGGTTAAAATATTATATTAATTAAATGGCAGCCTTCGGCTGTTGACGTTGCTTACTGGTCAAAACATTATTTTAATTAGATCTGGCAGCTGTTGACGTTATTCATTGTGGTTAAAATATTATTTTCATTAGATTAGGTAACCTTCGGCTGTCGACGTTGCTCATTGGTTTTTCCGGGAAGTAATGTCTCGATGAAGTATTCATGCGCGGATTTAGCATTCTTGTTTTGGGGGGGCACAATCGCACAATATACTGAATAGAAAATTTGGAGGGGGGAGGAGTAGGGACTCGTAACCCAGGGACTGGGGGTTCGAGTCCTGGGCAATAATTTTTAATGCAATGTTTATCAAGGTACGATACCTAATTTGTTAAAAGCTGTAGAGCTTGCCACAAATACCTTTCATAAGGGTGATAAGCGATTTTATAAGCGTGATGACGAAAAAAAAGTGCCATGACGGATGACAGAATTTTGACAATTTTTTATTTACCTACGTATTTCTATTTAGTATCAGGATTGGGAATTATTTAGGGGCCCGTGCCCCCCCCCTCAATGGGATGAAAGACACAGCAGATCACCATTCATTTTATTTTTTTTAAAATAAAAATTACGTATAATGTTTTAAAATTAGGTATAATGAAATTTGGGAAACAGCGCCCGCTTAAAAAACTGTGGGGGCACGGCGGGCACGTGCCCCGTGCCCTCCCCTATATCTGCGCATGGAAGTATTCATGTTTGTTTCATCGCGTGACTATTGGTAATATTTTCTATATAAACAACTTACTCTAAAAACTCGTCCAAACTGTTTTCAATCGTGTTTTCTACCACAAACTCAAGAACACTTTGTATGATTGGTAGAACCTCTTGTAACTCGTACAAACTTTCGATATAGTGTATGTTGGGCGGCTCAACCAGTAAGGGAACATTTGTACTTAATCGTTCATCTAGCTCAAATTTTCCGTCCACAAAAGGGCAATTAAATGGCGTTTTTGGTGGAGCTGTAAAAAAAAGAGATGGGGGAACAAGGAGACTCTTAAGTTAAGAATTACAATGAAAAGTAAATCTTACCTTAATTTGATTATTTTGGATTATTATTTTCAATAATGAACCTTTGGAATCGTCTCGAAAAAAATGACCCCCCCTCCCCTCAAAGTGTAATATTTTGCGTTTCAAGGTACGTATTAGAATCCAAAAATCGAATCAATAATTGTCCTTTGAAATCGTCACACACAAAAAAAAATTACCACCCTCAAAATTTGATATTTTACGTTTCAATTCAAGGTACGTAGAATCTGTTAAGGCCATATAATGATCCACCCTTAATATACTAAATTTATATTGAGAGAACTGGTATCCAAATCAAACATGTTAAAATTGTTATTTATCATGCCTTTGAAATGATGCGTTTTGGTTTGGGTTCAGTTGTTCTGTAGCTCTCAATTTGAAACAATCAAATTATTTTATTACGTCTAGTGATAAAAGTGTCTCAATTTGAAACTATCAAATTAGTGAATAATTCTTTAATAAATTATTATTACAACTAGTAATAATAATTGTGAGCTCTTTAAATAAATTACGTCGAGTAATATAATATTGGACTTTTATTATTTACCCACAACTAGTGGCAAATAAGTCACAACTAGTGACAACATTTCTTCATTTAATTATTGTGATTTATTGTGTATATTATTATTAATTAATTGATTCTTACTGATCCTATTCCTATATCTTCTCCTCTCCTCATCAGTAAGGGTCGTCATTTGTAAATATATTTAAAAACCTCAAGCATCAACTGCAGGTAAGCCAAGAACAATATTACCCTTCGCTCAGTTTTCGACATCCCGAACCACCCCAAAATTACAGTCCGCTCTTCAAAATAATTGTCCGTCTAGGACAACTTGGTGGTCTACACCAAGAGTGCCGAAACAGAATCCAAACATCGAATGTATAATGACCCCTTGAATCGTCACGAAAAAAAAAAAATAACACCCTCAAAGTTTGATATTTTGGATTCGATGTTTAATATTTTACGTTTCAATTCAAGGTACGTAGTATCCAAACATCGAATCTATAATGAACCTTTGGAATCGTCACGAAAAACAAATTACCACCCTCAAAGTTTGATATTTTACGTTTCAATTCAAGGTACGTAGAAGCCAAACATCGAATCTATAATGAAACTTTTGAATTTGGTATTTTACGTTTCAATTCAAGTTACGTAGTATCCAAACATCGAATCTATAATGAACCTTTGGAATGGTCACGAAAAACAAATTACCACCCTCAAAGTTTGATATTTTACGTTTCAATTCAAGGTACGTAGAATCCAAACATCGAATCCGTAATGAACCTTTGGAATCGTCACGAAAAACAAATCACCACCCTCAAAGTTTGAAGTCGTTTTATAGAAAACTAGGACGTACCAGTGCGGAGAAATCGCGATGATGTCACGTGAGTGTGTTTCTCTTTTATATATATAGATAGATGTATTGAAAAGTTAGAGGAGCGTTGGAGTACATGTATCACGCTTGAAGATGGCTATGTTTATGAATAAAGTCGAATTTTTAATATTGAAAGATGTCTCTGTAGCAGAGTGTGCAGTGCACTCGGCTTGCACCAGGGAAATTCCGGGATAAATTCCTGGACGGGTCGAAAATTTGAAAAAGTTTTTTTCGAATTTTCTACTTGGTCTGATTGTGCTTGGGGGTAACTCAGCCTCCTGACGACAAGTGGTTGCATTATAAGAAAAAATTGTTAAAGCATAGCTTAAGCTTTAGTGATATTGGATTGAAAATTGAAGTAAGGTAGGTGTGGGGGGAGGAGTACGCTACGTGTAAGAGTACGCAGGCGCTTATTTCATAGAAGGAAGGAACCTGTTAACATGAATCTCAGCAACACTGATGCCTCCGTCATTTAGAGCTCCAGTGATGATTTGTATTTTGATTACGAGACACCTACGCTGCGAAAATGAGGTAAGAATTTTTTTACTGTGTTACCATGTAATTTTTTTAGTTTCTGTGTGTTTTTTTACAACCAAACAACCAATAAGTGTTTTTAAGGCAGCAACTTTTAAATTTTCATAACTTCATTGTCGCTTTTTCTTGAGGTAGTGAATTAATTTTTAAAATTTATTTTAACTCTTTTCGACTGAATTTGGGCAAGAGTTCGCAGAAAAAAAAGTTTCAGTTGTAATTTTAAAGCCAAACTTTAGTCGTATCAACTAGAGTCCGTAAAAATATTGAGGAGCGCGCCAGCTCTCCGCCCGCCAAGTCAAATACAATGAGCGTTGCACAAGTGATATATTACTTCACGTCACAAAGTGCACTTTTCAGGCCTCTCCACAGCCGCGAGAAAAATATGAGAGTGACTTTTTTTGAATATTTGATAATCGGATTGGTAGATGATGAGATAAAATCAACAATTTGAAAATTATTTCTTACTTCAACTCACAAAATACAAATCTGTATACAGATTGCCTAATTTACGGGAAAAGGAAATCCCGAGATTAGATTTTGATAGCTATAAGAGTTATTTATCGAAATGTAATCCTTTACCTTTTTTTACAGAGCTTACCCTCCGAAAAATGCAAGGAGTCTTTCACCGACGCTTTTCTACAACAAGCCAGAACGATGAAACAAAAGGACATGTCTGTTAGAAGTTTCGCCATAGAATTCAGATTCAAAAATTGTCCATCCAACAACACTCTTTCAAAGCAAGAATAAGAAAACAGGAAAAAGAAAGAAATCAGGAGTTACAAAGCCGTGAAATAAATTCACATTAATGGACAAGATAGATGAAATTAGGAAGGAACTAAATGAAAGACAAATTCTAAGAAGAAAAAAGAAACAGCCAAAGAAGTGAAACAAAAAATAACAAGAAACATTCTCAAAATGCACAGGAATTCTTTGTTTTGGTGAAATGCTGAAGTGTTTGGAATGAAAAAATTCCTGGCACAGTTCTTGCCTTACAAAGAATTATCCATTCAACGTCGAAGAAGCCAGAGACCAAAAAGGAGGTCAAAAAGACAAAGGCCGAACAGGAGGCAAAGAAGACAAAGGCCACAAAGCAGGCAAAGAAGATAAAGACCGCAAAGAAGACAAATACCACAAAGGAGGCGAAGAAGACAAAAATCGAAAAGGAGCCCAAAAAGGCAAAGATCATAAAGATGGTGAAGGAGACAAAGACCGAAAAGGAGGCAAAGAAGACAATGTCCACATAGGAGGCGAAGAAGACAAAGAAGACCGCAAAGGAGGCAAAGAGGACAAAGACCACAAAGGATGCGAAGAAGACAAAGACCACAAAGGAGGTGAAGAAACCAAAGACTAAAAAGGAGGCTAAAAAGACAAAGATCGTAAAGGAGGTGAAGGAGACAAAGACCGAGAAAAGACCGCAAAGGAGGCAAAAAAGACAAAGACGACAAAGGAAGCGAAGGAAAATACAAAGACTGCAAAGGAGGCAACGAAGAAGAGACAGACCACAAAGGAGGCGAAGAAGAAGATAAAAGACCACAAAGGAGGTGGGGAAGGAGACAAAGGCCGCAAAGGAGGCAAAATGTACGACCTTGACACAATAATGAAATTAGTAGGATAAGAGGAAACTTTAAACTTTAGCCTTGTTCATATTTTAGAAGAAAAAAACTGATGATTTTACAACTTCTCGTAAAATCCCTGTCAGAGATATTTATTGTTGCCTGTAAGAGANTTTTTTTTTTTTTTTTTTTTTTTTTTTTTTTTTTTGTAAATATAACTTTGTCTTGTTTTTATGCAATTTTCTTTCCCAGATGTTAGACCTACCTTAGGAAAAGCTAACAAAGAAAGTGGTGAGACTTTATTATTTTCCTAGGATACCTGGTTGGTTGTTGGGACCCAAATTTGCTTAAAGTACCTTCTCTGCATGGGTTTCATACTCCAGGTATTATCCTACCATACGAACTACTCAAATTAACTTCACCTAATCCAAGTTAAGCCAGAAAACCTAAGCATCGTTTGTTCGATTATTGGTATAATCCAAAAAACACGGTGGGGGTAAGTGTACGCACACTTTTTACTGTAAGTTGGGCCGAAAAATCATAATATCTAGTGTAAGTTGGATTTATCTAGGGGGGGGGCAGCTGCCCCTCCTGCCCCCATTGAGTACGCCCATGTAATGAGAGGTTTTACTTTGCATTGCATCTCATTTACAAGTCTCTTGAAATGTGGTGAGTAGGACGATAATATTCGGCTCAGGCATTGTTCGGTGTGTTCGTCAGTTTTTATTTTTGATAATTTCGTGTAAGAAAAAACATTTCAATACTTCCTTTTAGGTTTGGATACTTATGTCTGCAGAGCAGATTCCAAAAGTTTTTTTCTGTTAACATGGCCTTTAGTTGGATGTCGGATCAAAGGTTCACCATTTCATCTGCGAGGACAACACTTTAAAATTGTCTCAGTAATCTCATCTCTCTCAACGTAATCGACCCAAAATCACTCCGCGATCGACCGGTCGATCGTGTTGGGCAGCCCTGATATAGGGATTATAAGAAAAAATCGAGGGGGGGTTGAACCCTTAAAACCATGGCCTAATTACGGGCCTGAATTTATGACCCCCTGAATGACTTTATTCTGAGTCTATCAGGGACTCCTAATATTGTCTGGATCTTATTTTGCGAGCGAAAATGTGAAATCATTAACGAAATTTATACTTACCACCATAGGCGAACATGAACAAATGACATAGCACCAGAAGAACAGCACACCGAACTGTTGACCTATCTTTTGTTGAGAACCCCATAGTTGCCGAAGATTTTGAACACTCACAGAACAAAGGAACATGGAATTACTGAATTACGGCATTACACCTATTATTTATTTAAAATCATTCTCAAACTGGCAATAATGCCAGTTTGAGAATGATTAATGATTTTTGAAAACACGCGCCTAATCAATGGTTCTGTACTGCTAATTCATGTTTTTATTACAGGGGAGCCAGAGGGAAATTTTCAATAGAAATATTGTAGGTTCAGAATATATTGTGAACGTTAGTGAACTCCACCTTTGGTTCAGAATATATTGTGAACGTTAGTGATCTCCACCTTTGACCCCGGTGTATATGTGTATGTATGTTTGTTTCTTATGCGATACACACTACTATTTTCATCCGATTTTGATGAAATTTGGTATTCATATTAAGGACATGAAGGAAATCTGCTGTATATTGTGTATTTTGAAAATAGTTTTTAACTTTTTAGCGGTTTATTGTAGAAACGTAAAATTTTGATATGTTATGGCTGGTGATAAGAACCTTTCGATGTAGAAAATTTTATGTACCCCCCACCCCTCGAGGGCGAACAGGGGGCCCAATATTTTGTCTTTTGAAAATGATTTTTTTTAAATTTGATTTAGATATTTTTTCTATAAATGACTACAACATGAACGTGAACACCTGATCATCTTGATCCACTAGTTTACTATGTAATTGTATTGGAAAGTTCTCATTCCTCTGGCCCTAATGTGAAAAAAATGGGAAGGTTAATTTTTCTTATTTTTTGCATAATTGTACCCATTTGGCGTAATATTTATTGGTCATTCGGGACGGGGATTTTATACTCATTTGCTGCAAACTTACAAACCCAGCCACCCACATTGACCTCACCCAACCTGGGTTGGGCCGGAAAAACAGCCAGCATCACGAGGGCGCGAACCCACATGGTACAACCCCGTTGGACGTTGCTTAACTTCAGTGATCGAACGGAAACTGGTGTATTCAACTTGCCATAGACTCTGGCTGATGAAAAGGTTAATGTTTGTTATTCTTGCCAATATGTTTAAGTTACTTTCTATTGTATTACTAAATCATAACCTTACCTCAGACTGTCTACCTGACAACGCCCGTTTTCTAAACGGCCAGATTTTAACCTCCTGCAGAAAAATGAAATTTGACTTTATCAGTCTACGGCCTACGACACTGATAAAAATGAATATATGTAATTTCAATAGATGAAAGATGTAACCTTTTTACTTTCCTTATCCTATGAAAAGGAAAGTATTGTAATGGGCTGAAATTTTCGAGGTCGAGTTTTAATGGCAAAACACGTTTTGTAGTCCCCGAAGCCCAAATCTCGAGTTTCAGCCAGTGGTCCGTCTAGAGACTTTTATGGTACGTCAAGTTTATGCATTGATGGCGCGTAGACACCTTTGGCTGTAGTTTGATCTACCGTTTGCGGTTTTTGGTCGCTCTTTGGCGGTTCTTACCTAAAAAGAGAACGGTATGTGCTAGAGCTTCATATTTGGTGCCTATTTTTATTACTCTTATGCATTGATTTGGATTGGTCAAGAGCCCAAGTCTTCCAAATATAAATGAAATAATATTTTAACCAATTAGCAATGTCACTAGCCGAAGGCTGCCAAATCTAATGAAAATAACTTTTTGACCAATGGGGATTATCCATTTAAATTTAATAGATATTGACGCGTAATTACAACATCAGACCGAAGGAACAAACTTGGAATAAGTAAGAGAAAGTCTAATACGGTTTTCCGTAGCATCTATTTTGAATATAGGGCACTACTGGGGCTATTCAGGACGCGGGGCATTCGGGGGCAGTGAATATAGCACAAATACAAAATGCTCTTTGGTTATTATATTAATTTGGCTGTTGGTCCATTCAAATATGAGTGTATGGTGTAAAAAGGGGGGGCGACTTTCGTCTCGGTTGCCCAGAAATATTAATGGACCGGCCCTGCCATTGAGAAACATACTCGGACAATCTCAAATTGAATCAAAAATAGTTTCTTAGCTTCATCACCTCTGCTTTTAAAGGCTCTACAAGCTCTACCACTATGTTATTTCTATGTTATACGATCTACGATTCGAATTGGCAACCGACCCTAAAATTTGACACCATAAGGACTAAGCCAGTGCTAACGTCCGGTCCGGCGTAAGTTTTGCTTATTGCTTCATTTGACAAAACACCTTGGACCTATAATTTTGGTGAGGCAGCTAAAGATTATGCCTCGTTTATCACCAGTGGTGTAACAGTAAAAAAAAAATAATAATAATGAAAAAAAGATAATAAATAAAAATTTAATAATAATAATAATTTTATTATTATTTAGTATTTTTAGTATTTGGATACTAAAAATACTAAATATTTACAAGATCAACCCTATATATATAGAATTCATGAAACAAATAATGAACAACTGGCAAACCAAACTCACAATTAGAACAAACACCAAAAATATCACAACAAATAGCATCAAAATCAACACGGGAATCTTTCAAGGAGACAGCCTCAGCAGTCTACTATTCTGCCTCTGTATAAATCCGCTCTCCTTCCTGCTAAATCAAAACACCAAAGTTTTCCTAATAAAATCAGGAGCTAATAATTGTATTCTAACTCACCTTTTCTATACTGACGACTTTAAATTGTATGCAGAATCTGAACGAAGTCTAATGAATGCCATCGCCTTGGCAGAAAACTTTAGTATAGAAATCGGCATGGAATTAGGAACACAGAAATGTAAAATCCAAAGATTAACTAAAGGAAAATAAATTCAACTCCCGAATATATAACAATTAATGCGGATGCAATAGAAGCAATGGACGAAACAGAATATTATAAATACCTAGGAATAGAACAAAATCGAACAATAAATCATACTGAAACAAAAAACAAGTTGAAACAACTCTTCCAACAACGACTTAAATTCTCGAAATCTTACGAAAGCAATAAATAGTTTCGCCATTCCCATATTAACCTATTCTTTCGGAATCATCAAATGGTCCAAAACAGATTTAAATGAATTGGAAATTTTAGTTCACACATGATTAACTAAATTCAATAAACACCATCCTAAAAGTGCTATTGAAAGAGTCACCATCCCAAGAAAGAAAGGTGGTCGTGGTATCATCGATATAAGCCATCTATACGTGAAACAAATACATAAAATAAGATCATATATCTGGAACAAACAAGAAGAATCCTCACTCATTAAAATAATAATTCAATCGGACGAAAACTACACCCCACTTAATCTTTCCAATACAAACAACACCAATCCATCAGAAAATACAGATGACTTACTACAACAAAAACTTGACCAATGGAAAAGAAAATCACTACATGGAAGATATCCTAATGAACTGAACCACGATTATGTCGACATTGATCAGTCGCTCAAGTGGCTCACGGAAGGGAGACTCTTTCCTGAAACTGAAGGTTTCTTTATCTCCATACAGGATCAAGTAGTTGCAACAAAGAATTATAGAAAACACATAATCAAAGAAAGAAATCTTGAAAATGAACTTTGTAGATGGTGTGGAATAAGAAGACCAGAAAATACACAGCATATCATGGCAGGATGCACACAACTCAGCCAATCCGAATACACATTAAGACATGATAACATGGGAAAACTACTGCATCAATCACTTGAAAACAATATCATGAAAACGACAGAAAACAAAGAATACTGGAACTATAGACCGGAAGCAGTAACTGAAAACGAAAATTATGCCCGAAAAATAGTTCACCTCACTGATTATGCAGTAGTAAATAGTAACAATTAATAGCAACATATCAAGAAAAAATACAAAAATATCAAGACTTAGCAATCGAAATTAAAGAGCTCTGGAAAGTTAAAATAGTCAAAATTCACCCAATAGTATTATCCACAACAGGGGTAGTTCCAAAAACTGTCACCAAACATATAATAGAGTTAAACCTACCCAAACACCTGATATCCAAAATGCAACACTCAGTAATTCTGTCTATCTGCAACTTATTCCGAAAAACACTGACCTGATTTAATCACTAAACATGTTGTTTGAATTGGCAACCATACCTGCAAACAACATCATCAACACCCATAAAGGAGAATCAATGAGATATATCCCGATAATAATAATAATAAAAAAAATCTCTCCATAAAACGAAAAGAGGCTAAAAGAGGCAAAAAAATAAATATACCTATAAAAAAAACCCACTCAAATTTGACTCAGACCAACAGACTACTTTAAAAATACAATAGGAAAATAAACATTAGTCATCAAAACTTAATCTGGCTATGGTTAAATTAGCAGTTAGATTAAAACAATACACTTTTAACAACACTTAGACTAACAGGACTACACATTAGATAACATATAATTAACACAAATATGACACAGAATACTCCTTTCAGAAAGCAAAAACTACATGCTGATTATCATTATTGATCAGTGTGCAATAAGTCAATGAAGGTAATAAAATATCATAATATTCAACTTAATCCAATAATTATCATAACACAATGATAACTAGAAACACAGTAGGACAATAAATGAATACAAGGAGGTAGCGGATAAGTCAACAACAGGTGCCGCTACCCAAAACAGGCTAGTTAAACTAGGCAAAACAATGTGCAGTGGGAAACTATTGCTACAGAGAGTGGTGTAACAGTTGGGCCCGCATCAAGATTAATTTTTGCAATTTATTGTTTTACAATGCGAGGGACACATAAACATAAATAACTATAATTATTTAAACCCAGCTCCCATGGCACAGTGGTATGAATTGAGACTTCGCCTCTGATTTTCAAACTAAAACTAAGCATTTCAATCAGAGTGAGTTCAATGCTTTTGATATTATAATAATCAGCTTTTCCTAAAAAAGTCAAAGACCTCGGTTAATTCTATTTTTCCCTATAAGTCATAGACCTCAGTTAGTTTTAAACAAAAAACAATAATAAATCCGATCACCTTACTTACCTTACCAAACGACACTACAGAACGGGGTGGGCCTTGGCCTCCTCAACAATTGTTCTTCATACAAGTCTGTCCTTTGACATAGAGCAACAGCCATTAACATTCATGGATCGGAGATCAGCGCAAACGTTGTCAAACCACCTCATCTTCTTGTGTTGTAAACTTTGGCGTTCAGCACTTTCTATAAGTAACAACCGGGCGAATCAGCGTCTTGTAAATTTGCATCTTAGCGGTGCCATTGATTTTCAGCAGGCCGAGGTTAGCATAATATGCCTTGAATCCTGATTGAATTCGCTCTCTGATTGATACCGGGCATTGTGCGTTTGAGTCAATCACGTTTCCGAGGTATTTAAACATTTCTAAAAATAGCAAAAGTTACCCCAAATCCTAAGATTGTGAGTACCAGTGAGGTATCCGAATTCAGACCAATATCCCAACTGACCTGTTTTGCAAAAATTTACGAGGCTTGCATTTATAACAAGCTTGCGCCCTTTATTAAATCCAAACTCGTGGAAAATCAACATGGTGCCTTGGCGGGTAGATCCACCGTCACAAACTTAATGGACTCACACCAACTATGCGCCCAATACCTCGAGGAAGGGGTGCGTCAGGTTGACGTCTTGTATATACGGACATAAGAAAAGCTTATGATCGAGTTCACCATGACATCCTGCTGGGAGAATTGTGGCACATCGGTCTATCTCCCAGTTTGGTAACCCTTTTTGCATCATACTTGCAGGGGCGAATTCAATATGTGGTATATGGGAGTCAGATACATCTTATGAGGATGTCTCAGGGGTCCCCCAGGGATCAATGTTAAGCAATTTGAGCTTCTCAGTGCTCATAAATGGCATAGGAAGGAATATAAAATACTCACAGTACCAATTATTTGTGGATGATTTTAAATGAATAAAATCAATTAGAACAGAGGAAGATTGCAGTCTGTTACATGAGGACATAGACTCTAGCACGGAATGGTTACGGACGCACCTGCTAGAGTTTAAACCGGATAAATGTGAGATCCTAAGCTTTACCAACAAGAAAACGCGTTTGTCCTTCCTCTATGTCATTGGTTCTGAGTTGATCCGGAGATCCCAGAACAAAAAAGATCTTGGAGTTATATTCAAAGAGGATTTCAAGTTTGATTTTCATATTGACAACATGGTTAATAAGGCATATCAAACACTCAATTTTGTGATGCAACAAGCTAAAACCTTCCAGGAATTTGACACTATTTTCCTCCTGTATAATGCCTTTGTAAGGTCTAAGCTTGAGTACGCATCAGCGATATGGTGTCCTCATAGGAAAAATCAAATATCAAAGATTGAAAATTTGGCTAAATTTGTTCGGGGTCTGTTCTACAAAGAGAACGGACTCTATCCTAAATATCCCGAACCTATATCCTATGAGGATCTCTGCAACAGTTTGCAGCTGCCTCTGCTAAAGACGACGCAATATACACTAATTGCTTTTCTTGCACAAATTGAAAAATGGTGGGGTGGATCGGTGGATGACGCCTTTTTGTCATCCCACCTGGGACTGAGTATTCCAAATCATTTTAATTTGCGCAACCGGGGGAATTATTTCCATATACCCCGTATAAAATTGCCTGCTTTTGGGAGATCTCCACTCGTGAGGGTGAAAATGATGTACAACGGTCTATCGCAAAATCTGGACCTCGCCCAACCATTTGATTGGTTCAGGCCTGTGCTAGAAGGGATGAACGGGGAGATGTTGGGTGCGTGATGTGACCTTACATCTACTTATTCATTTATTTATTTTGTCCTTTTATTTTCGTATTATTATGTAATCTTTTGATATATTTATTTTATTATTTTGTGTCCCACCGTAAGTGTTTTTGTGCAAACGTGGTGGGAATAAAAAATAAAAATAAAGGATGATGTGAATGTACTTTGATCAATCTTGATACCGAGCATTGTGCGTTTGAGTCAGTAATGTTTCCAAGGTATTTAAAGGATGTGACTCCTTTGAATGTTCTTGGATGAATCTTGATACCGAGCATTGTGCGTTTGAGTCAATCATGTTTCCAAGATATTTAAAGAATGTGATTCCTTTGAATGTTCTTTGATCAATCTCGAGGTCTACTGGTTTTTGTATATTGTCCGCTGAGACGACCATATATTGAGTTTTACTGTCGTTGGTGAAAAGTCCGACATCTTTTGCTTTTTCTTCAAGTTCAATGAACACTTCAACAAGTCTGCTTTTGGTTCTATATCATCAGCATAGGCACATATCTGGGACGACTTATTAAATATGGTACCACCTTGATCAAGGTGCTGGATCACATAGTGAAGAACGACAATGAAAAGCGTTGAAGGTAACCCATCTAATGCTATGAGGTCAATCTTAAACTTTATCATTTCATCTGCCACCATTTTGCATTTTTCCCGGTTGTTTTGGCGTACACATTCTAAGTTGCTAGCGTCGATATCTAATCCAGTTCGTTTACCATAAATTCGGTCCGTGTCCTTTGATTTTACGCTGTTGGTTAGCTAACCTAACCAGCAAACCGCCTCCTCTATCCAGGACTGGCATAGGCAATTACATGAGCAATCTACCTATGGCGGAATTAATCGGCTGGCCAATAGCATTCAAAATTTAAACATTTCAAACAATCACAATTCGTTGGTCGAATCTCACATGAGATGGCTTATTCTTTAGGCAATTAGTAGGAGCCAGAGTGCGAAAACTCGAGTCAGTTGTCCCAGAAGAGTTATAGAATAGTTGCCTTAATAGAGAATATTTTTAGCACTATAAAAGTCTAAAATAAATTAAGTTGTAAATTTTAGTCTATATTATAAGTTTTATTTCAAGTATTTTTCTTAACCATCTTTTTATTTACAGCTCACTTCCTCTGTTAGAAAAGTGTATTCAGCTGTCACCTACCCAGTTCCATATTAGAAATTGGTGACCTGACCACGTTTAGGGAAGTGCGAAAAGTTTCCGAAACAACTCTACTAGTCTGCATTTCGGAGACCCAGATTCGAATCCTTGGATTTGTGATTTGGATGTTTTCATTTATGGTTTGGAATTTTTCGGGGTTCACTCATCCTCGGGAGTGTAATGAGTAGCTATAGAGATAAATGTGCATACCTCGTGACCTGGTGCCAGCATTGTAGGTAAAATAGAATAAATCAAAGTAATTTTGGATATTGATTAATATTGGAAAATCCTGCAGTGAGCACCAAAGTTGTGACATAATAACACAAAGAAACAGGATTTATTTTTTATTATTTATCTTATATGTACAGTTTGTATATATAGATTATTTAAATTTAAAACACCTAATTTTTACTTGACTAAATTTTACCAAGACGGACAAGAGATGTACATTTATGCAGTTAAATTACAACTAATATGATTACAAGTTGTTCTGATGATGTCAACAAATTTTGTAATCATATAAATTGTAATTTAACTGTACAAATGTGCATCTATTGTCCATCTTTGTAAAAAAAATTAGTCAAGTGAAAGCTAAGTGTTTTAATTAATTATAATGTTAAAAATGTATCCCGTTTTGAGAAGATAAATAACTGTTTTAATCTGACGGTTATATCTGTCCAAGGCCGTACGGGGGTCCATGGGGTCCAGACCCTCCCCGAAATTTATGCATGACTTGTGTATTATGTAATATTGTAAGGCGTAACTCTTTTGTACGGCCCTGCATCTGCCTAGGGCACCGCAAATTCCAGTTTCTGCTTAGTTTGGCACCTATTTTCAGACTTATACATGTTGACCAATATTTCTTTGTGTCAAAGAGACTGGTTTGATACTTTTATCAAAAAATCTAAGAAATTATATTAAATATTTCTAACTATTGTTACTCTCATAAAACTGGAATTTAGCAATAGAATAATCATTTTATCAAGCAAAATGCTAGTTTTGCAACGCCACGCAAAACAAAACCAGCGTGCTATATAGCACGCTAAACCTAGTTTGTTCGCTTTCAATTCTGACCTTTTTAACTGAACTCTTGAACATTTTCTTTTCATATACTACATGGTTGGCACATGCAATAGATGAAGTTTAACTTTTATCCGTTAATGGGAATGACTTTTACGAGCACCCCAAAAATTATCAAAAATTCATACCCTTTTTTCAACCTCGCGCTTACCACGGCCATTGTGTTAAACTCAAAGAAATGGGATTTTATATTTGGGGTCCTTCTAGCTTTAACTCAAGATTTTCGTAAAAAAAAAAAATCCCGCGGACACCTTGTGTCGCTTTAGCGGCACCTTCTAATCTCTACTCCTGATTGTCCATGAAAGCTAAAATTTTGTGGATATACTCGTATTACTTGTTGCAACATCAATTCTCCAAAAAATGTATAACTTTAACCGTTTTCGAGATTTTTGATTTTTTCGATTTTTACATATAATTTTGACAACTCTAACACGCATATTTTCCTAGTCAGAAGTAATGTTTTCCCACTAACTATTCGCTGTAAGACTACGCTATAAATATTACAGTAAAATGTGCGCCAAATGCCCGGGGACAAAAAGTTGATTGTAGTATTTGTTTGCAACTTTCAAATCATCACCTTTTGGGCAAATATTTTTCAGGTGACCTGAACTTGGCACTCATATGGTATCACTTCTTGTTTGACCATATTTTTGGGAGAGATATGAGCCACTTGAATTTACGGCTTTTTGGTAGATATATTTTCTTGGCGTTTTTTTTGCACCCGAAGTTTTTTTTTTGTTTTTTGAGGTATGGGAAATATACCAAAATAGGTAATATTCTATTCTATTAGGTAGATACCTATCTACTGTGAGATATTATGCTACCTAAGTATAATAAATCATAATTTTCCAGCTATCCATAAAAGAGATTTACAATAATAATAATTACTATATTTTTAGGTACCTAACGAACAAAATAATCCGTTATGAAAGAACCTTTGAATGAAGAGGTGACGAAGACTTGGTCGAACGCAGCCTTTTATTTTTTGGTTTATTATTTTCAATAATGAGGATTCGTCACGAAAAAAAAATCACCACCTTAAAGTTCGATATTTTACGTTTCAGGGTACGAAGAATCCAATAATCGAATAAAAAATATGTTTGTTCGCCGTAAGCCGTGATGGGCACTTTTGCCACTTAGCGTTGACCGATTTGTATGAAATTTGGTATGCAAGTCCCATATGAGGTCTAATTGAACTCTTGGATGCAATCGAATGTACTGTCTATTTGGGTCTCAGTTAGCAACGAAATTTTTGAGTGCAATCAAATTTTCCGCTGGCGGTTCTTACAGCTTTTTAGCGGTTTTCATTAATCCTGTCTAAAAGATAATGTCAAATCAGGATGTAATTATGCCCCAGAACTTTGGGGGGAATATATTTTCAGACAGTAAAATAATAAACCCATGTGTCCCATTGGCAGAGTTATTAATACATAACCATTTAAATTTTGTTCCGTGGATGTTAGAGGACCTATCAAGATCAATTTTTTCCCGGAAATCGACCCCAGCACACCTGCTCCGACAAAAATTAAGTTCCCTCTCCGATACCTAAGTTACTGACTGACGCTAGGTATTTCGTAAATAATCTTTCCCCCTAACAAATAACCAAAGTGTGAAGCCCAATATTTTTGAATTTTCGCAGAATAATACAAAATGTATCATGTACACATGCGTGAAAGTTTCGTTTAAAAATAAGAAAAAAATATAGACTTCTTTCGTCAATAATATCACATGGGTCGTTTTAAAAAAGATTTCTTAATTCTTGCGTCACAGAGAAGGCGGTGTAGATTACGACATGGAAAATCGATAAAAATGGAATTGATTACAAATCGATACGAATTAATAGATTCTGATGAAAACCTTTATTGAAAGAATTAAAGGAGACATCTGCTGGCTTCCGTCTATTCGGTATAGATACCTATTGTCCCCTGTGGATAGAGGGACTTAAAAAGAATACTTCCAAGGCACCCAAGTCCATACCAGTCGTAAAAGGCGACTAAGGACAGGGTCGGATACAATATCTTTTCCATTACCCATGCAGAAAGCAAGGAGAAGCTACTGCATTATCCGTAGCGATTCTAAAGTATCAAAAACTCATGGTGATTTGTTACAAATAAACCCCACTACTGTTAACTTATAATGATGAATTTTCAGTGACATCGGCCACAATGTTCATATAAGAGGAGCTGAAAACATTCTGGATTCAATAAGAAAGCCAAGACACTTGGCGTGCTTAACACAACATAACCTGGTAAATTTCACATGAGATAGGTTCTACGTATCATACGTTTATTTAGCAGACCCTTTTGAAAGGGGTTAAAATCAGGGGCGGATAGAGAGCGATCGGTGAAGGGGAGGGGGATTACGATCAGCCACGATTCAGCTAATATCGTATAACCAAAGCGTGGCGATATGGTATTGGTTATACGATATCGCCACGCTTTGGTTATAAGCGTACGTAATGTGCACTGTGTATCGACATGCGCGGATATAGCCCTCTTATTTTTTTTTTTGGGGGGGGGGCACAATCGCATAATATACCTAATAAAAAATTTGGTGGGGGGGGACTCGTATCCTAGAGACCGGGGGTTCGCGTCCTGGGCAGTACTTTTTATTGCAATGTTTATAGAGGTACGATACCTAATTTCTTAAAAGCTGTAGAGCTGACCACAAATACCTTTCATAAGGGTGATAAGCGATTTTATAAGCGTGATGATGGAAAAAAGTGCCATGACGGATAACAGAATTTTTGACAATTTTTTATTTACGTATTTCTATTTAGTCTCAAGATTGGGAATTATTTAGGGGCCCGTGCCCCTCACCCCCCACCCCTCCAATGGGATAAAAGACACAGCGGATCACCATTCATTTTATTCTATTTTTATTTTTTTTACGTGATTAGGTACAATGAAATTTGAGAAAAACTGCCTGCTCAATAAAACTGGGGGGGGTGAGGTGCCCCCGGGCCCTCCCCTATATCCGCGCATGTTATCGATAGCGACAGAGTCATGTGCTCGGAAAATATGAGCAGACGATAAACACTCCGGAGTAAAGTTAGGTTCCGATTACCATGCCGTCAACTGCTCGAAAAAAAAACTCAGTGTAGGACCCATACATATGGCCACGTCTCCTCCGATTTTTAAACCAAATTTATACTGATCAGTCCAAGAAATGCAATCACAATATCCTCTATTAGTGAATGTATTTATATATGCATATGTTCTCATTCAAAAGTTTGTTCTTATTAAACAAAATTTCTGCCTCTGGGGGATTCGCCCCCCCCCCCTGTTAAAATCATATCAATCCAAAATCGACGACTCTATTCGATTAATCGAAAATAGAAACGTTCTTTTCAAATAGGGTAGAAATATCTGTGTAGGGGGTGGGAATCTGTCATTTATTAAGTAGACACCCTCTTTCTATTTACTGCGCTAAAATCAATATTCTTTTACAAAAAAATAAATGTTCGTGTTTTTTTTTATTTATAATTATATTTTCATGTTTTAAGTTGTTATTTTTTAAAAAATGGACCTGTTTTGAAAGAGTTGATAAAAATAATTTTTGTTTAATTACAGTATGGCAGACTCGGATTTCGAGCAATTTATTTCCCCAAATAATTATAGGAGAGATCAGAGCCACAAACCTCTTGCACAAAGTTATACGTAAGTTGTATTTTATATGATTGTAATTAACATCGCAAATTTTGTGATTCAGGATTAAAAAATATTAATTACTAAACACACGCGAAAAAAGAGATCCGTAGACCGTACCAAAAAACTTTTTTTTTATAATATATATTGTTTTCTAATCTTGAGTATAAGGTCAAAAAGAGTATTTACACAATCTGTGAACATTTCTACTGGTTACTGTTCTACCTTTTACTGTTCTTGAGATAAATCTCTGTAACAACGTGTATTCGTATCAGGATATCTATCTTATCCAGAAAAAATATGCAGAATTATAAATAATTCGAAAAACAGCAGAAGAATTAAAATTAATTAGAAAAAACATGAGAAGAATTAAAATTAATTTGAAAAAACATCAGAAGAATTAAAATTAATGAGATAAAAAAACATCAGAAGAATTTGAATTAATTAGAAAAAACATCAGAGGAATTAAAATTAATTAGAAAAAAAAAATACTTCGGAAGATTTAAATTAATTCGAAAAAACATCAGAAGAATTAAAATTAATTAGAAAAACATCGGAGGAATTAAAATTTGTTAGAAAAAACATCAGAAGAATAAAAATTAATTAGAAAAAACATCAGAAGAAATAAAATTAATTAAATAAAACATCAGAAGAATTTGAATTAATTAGAAAAATATCAGACGAATTAAAATTAATTAGAAAAAACATCAGAAGAACTAAAATTAATCAGGAAAAATATCTATATACAAAAATGTCGAACTCTTTTCGATATAAGGCCGATTATCTATTTTTTTAAAGGAAATTATAGAATGGGTACTATATATTTTTTCTATATATTAGATTAGCCTGGGAGCGATTATGTCTCATGTCTCTAGGCGCTATAAGCAGATCAAGCTAGTCTATAACAAGAAAAGCTGTATCAATTGATTTTTTTTTATAGAAATCCTCCCCAAAAACTATAAGCTAGGACCCCAAAATGCCGAACAGGAAAATCATAGGATACTACCAGCACGGGAATAGCCATGTCTCTAAGGCGCCAAGCGAAACTGATGAAACTTGCTAATTAAAATAGGCATTATTATTTCCTTGGACAGCTTTGAGGATGCCTCTTGTCTTCCCCAAGTGGACTCCGACTCCCATCCTTATACTAAACACATTTGATGTTGTCAACATAATAAATAATCTGTAGGAACTTTTATTTTACGTTTTAATTAAATTATTAAAGCATTAGACTATTTAAAATCTTCTAATAGTTCAATGCTTACTCATTGAAATTAAAAAAAAATCAAAATGATTTTAAGATATTCTAATAATTCAATGCTTACTCATTGAAATTTAAAAAAAAAATCAAAATGATTTTAAGATCTTGTTATAGTTCAATGCTTACTCATTGAAATTAAAAAAAATCAAAATGATTTTAAGATCTTCTAATAGTTCAATGCTTACTCATTGAAATTAAAAAAAAAAATCAAAATGATTTTAAGATCTTCTAATAGTTCAATGCTTACTCATTGAAATTTCAAAAAAATCAAAATGATTTTAAGATCTTCTAATAGTTCAATGCTTACTCATTGAAATTTCAAAAAAAATCAAAGTGATTTTAAGATCTTCTAATAGCTCAATGCTTACTCATTGAAATTTCAAAAAAAATCAAAATGATTTTAAGATCTTCTAATAGTTCAATGCTTACTCATTGAAATTTCAAAAAAAAAATCAAAATGATTTTAAGATCTTCTAATAGTTCAATGCTTACTCATTGATATTTAAAAAAAAAATCAAAATGATTTTAAGATCCTCTAATAGTTCAATGCTTACTCATTGAAATTTCAAAAAAAAAATCAAAATGATTTTAAGAACTTATGATAGTTCTATGCTTATTCATTGAAATTAAAAAAAAATCAAAATGATTTTAAAATCTTCTAATAGTTCAATACTTACTCATTGAAATTTCAAAAAAAATTCAAAATGATTTTAAGATCTTCTAATAGTTCAATGCTTACTCATTGAAATTAAAAAAAAAATCAAAATGATTTTAAGATCTTCTAATAGCTCAATGCTTACTCATTGAAATTTCAAAAAAAAAATCAATATGATTTTAAGATCTTCTAATAGTTCAATGCTTACTCATTGAAATTTCAAAAAAAAAAAATAATCAATAACAAAAAAAAAGATAGCCGTGAAGTTGACGGACGCCGATGACCTTTAGAAAGCATCATACCTAGAGTTTAACGATCTTTCTAACTTGACCTTTAATGGCATTTGCCGTTTTGTTATTCTTATTACATACGACTATCAGGAGAAAATAATTAGAAAGTATCTTTTATTACAAAAGAGAGAGTATTTTTTAGAAAATCTGTTGGATATTGTGTTTTTTAAAAGTGGAACATTTTAAAAAAATATTATCAATTTCGCTGGAGTGGACTGAGTGCACCTATATGTATTACAATATTAATTATGTAGGAAAAATAATATTGGCCAAAAGATATTCCTTGGCCGACGAAAGATAATCCGGGTCAGGGACGAAAAAATTACGGGCTCCTTTACTAAACTGAGAGAATAAGGTCCCCTCCAAAAGTCCTGGTCCGGGAGACTACACCCGTCACCCCTTCCTCTCGGTCGTTTTTTTTTTTTTTTTTTTTTTTTTTTTTTTTTTTTTTTTTTTTTTTGGCTTTACGTTTCTTTAACATCTATTGGTCATCGAGACGGGGGTTTTACCCTCCATTCGCTGGAAACTTACAACCCACATTGATCTCAGCCTGGGTTCGCCCCGAAGATATTGAGCATCACGAGGACGCGAACCTACGAGAACATATATACGAAAAGCCATACCATATAATTGCTATCAAAACTTTCAATTGAATTATTTTTAGTTTATTATTTTCAATAACGAACCTTTGGTAGCGTCACGAAAAAAGTAACCCCTCCCACTGAAAATTTGATATTTTATGTTTTTTATTTTTAAAATATTTTTTATTTTTATCTCATACATTGTATTATGACGATAAAGACTTCTGACGTTGGTATTGATTGTATTTTCCAGACTGGTTCATGATGTTCACTTGGAGGACGACTCAACCCCAGAAGATACGGAAATAAAACCTCCTGATAAGGACAGGTAAGAAGAAATCTTAAAATTCCATTTGCATTCGAACATTCATATTTTAGAGGTAATACCGACCTAATCTGGTCAACTAATAATGAATGAGGACTCCGTGCGGAGGACAGAGGAGGGGATGTAAAATCAATCATTCCTAGGGGTAGAATTATTTGGGATAGTAAAGCTCAGGGCTCGCAGATGATTAATTGTCTTCATTAATTTTTAAATATTTGAATAACATGTTAATTATAAGTGTTAAAAAATAATAACTTTTAAATAAATTAAAAAAAACACTTACCAAAAACACTATTTACAATCATTTATGAAGAAACTAGTTACGAATCATTCGATTCATCATCTGTCCAGTCGAGTCGAAGGGTGGAGGTTGGACACAATTTTGTAGATCGTGCAAAAGAACCTCCATTCTTCAAGTCGACTGGACTGATGATGTATCGAATGATTCGGAACTAGTCTCTTTATTAATAATTATAATGTTTTATTATTATAGATTATGTTGGACGTAAAACACACCCAGTATATTGCTTGAATAATAAGTTGTTAATGTTGAAAACTACCAATCATAAAAATTTACGAAGTTGGTCTTTATTGGAATTCGGGACTTAGAAATAATTTATAAAATACTTAGTTGTTGATCGTCGAATGTCAGAATTAAAATTAATTTTAATAGACGCTTGATCTGAAGTTCTTCCTTCAGATCGACCGTTAGGATCATTTCCGGCTTTCTATTGGATGATGGTATTGTGTTCAGCCAATAGCAATTTCGTATTAATTCTAAACAATTAATATTGTTTAAGTTCTCTTGGCATGCCGATATAATATTTCGACATCGGATGTATAACTTGAATTCTTTGTTCTACTTAATATTGTTTAAATTTGATGCAATAGTTTAATATCTGATGCAAGAGTCGATACCACACAGAATATTTCTGGAACTTATTATTCAAGCAATATACTGGGTGCAGGCTGAGCCAATTAGCAGGCTGAGCCAGCTCCGCTTATAACGCCAAAATGTCCTGCTTTTTAAAAGTCAAATACCTTTGAAAAAAGAAGGTTGAGGTGATTTGAGAATGCAGAGCTCTGAAAGGTAGGTGCATATAGTTGTAAGTTTATGACTAAAATTTACAAAACAATACATTTCAAACGCAGGCAGGACAAACATGTAAAAAGCAGGACATGTCCTGCCAAAGTCGGACATCTTGTATTTTTTTTATTTTTTTACATTTCAGGTATTTTCAAGGGAACTGCAACACCATCAGTCATACAGAACTTCCATTTTTCAAACCAAAAGATTTTTCCCCACCAAACAAACTTGGAAGAAAACGACGCAAGCTCCCTCAAATACCAATTAAGAATAAGAAGCGTAAGTTATACTTTATCTACAGGCACGGCCATTCTGACTTTTCAGTATTTCCTAAATTTTATATCACAATTTCGAACTCGTAACTCTGGAATAGATGGCCATATCTTTGCAGAAAATGTCCTAAAATAAGGAGTAAACGTCCACCTAAAACTTTCTCGCTTTGAGTTGATATGTTTTCGCGACAAAATTTAAGATCTCGGACCGTGACTATACCTACCCGATTTTTGTGAATAAATTAGAAATTTGGCCGTAACTCGAAAACGGCTTGACATATTTTAGTTCAGATAATTTTCCTGGGGTCGGAGACCATGATTTTGGGGTGGTTCATTCTCATCAGTTTTTCTCGATCTGCTACCATTTGGGCTGTGGTATTGGAACAGACAACCCCTACCACATAGGTACACACAAATTTCTGATTTATATATTTAGATAATAAAGTAATCTTGGTCACATGTTTCATAAGAAGGGCCGTAAAATTGTTTTCGAGATGCAGCCCTGTAAAACAGGCATATCAGGCTTATGTCGATTTCTTTCTCGTTCACAGTTTTAGAACGGTAAATCAGCATAAGTTAGTTTGTGATTAATCCGAAAGTAGCACTAGCTAGCTTCTCGGTTGATTTCTGGGGAGCAGACAGATACTAATTTTTTCTGAGCAACTAACCTAACTTAAAATATGATTAATTGAAAGTAGGAGGTAATTTTTCAAGATTAAATGGTGGGAAATATGAGAAAACTCACTTTTAAATGTTTAATTCACAATTCACAATTTTATTGCTTGAAAATCGACGGAACTTTGAAGAAATCAAATGTTCATTCGGATTTTTTTAAAATATGCAGATTTTTTNTTTTTTTTTTTTTTTTTTTTTTTTTTTTTTTTTTTTTTTTTTTTAACAGGTTAGGTAACATGAAAAAAAATCACTTCCATTTAATTTATTTTAGTTTTTTTCGAATGATGGAAGATTTTTTGGGGAGCNAATCTCTTCTAAATCTCACAACTTATATGTACAATCAAATGTTCATTCGGATTTTTTTAAAATATGCAGATTTTTTTTTTTTTTTTTTTAACAGGTTAGGTAACATGAAAAAAAATCACTACAATTTAATTTATTTTAGATTTTTTCCGAATGGTGCAAGAGTTTGTAGGAAGCGACTTTATTAGAAGAACAAGTTTAATCGAGGCATGGCCGATCAAAACGTTTCCTAACGTAACGTTTTCAAGTAAAAAGAGTTCTGTCTTGACCCTTTTACCCGATGAAAATATCCTACCTTTCTTTTTGGCTTGACTTCTATTTAACATCTATTGGTCATTCTAGGCGGGAGTTTACCCTCTGTTCGCTGGAAACTTGAAAACGACTGCCCAAATTGAACTCATCCAGCCTGGGTTGAGTCGGAAAAATAGACAGCATCCCGAGGGCGTGAACTCACGTGAACACTCACATGGTACAATCTCGCTGAACGTTGCTTAACTTCTGTGATCTAACGGGAACTGATGTATTCAACTTGCCCTTGACGATATCCTGCCATTACTCAATATCCTACCATTATTAGCCCAATAAGTCCACATTACTCTACAAACTCGTTGTTCTTTTTTTAAAGAAAATAAAAAGTCTTGAGATTTTTTTTAGATAGAAATGAATAATTTCTATCTAAATTGAAAAAGACAATTCCACTAAAATTTAATATTTAAAAAAAATCCTCAAAATCTATCTAATTTGAAAAAATCGATTCGACGAAAATAAAATATTTAAAAAAAATTCCTTATCATTTCTATCTAATTTGAATAAGTCGATTCGACGAAAATTAATATAGTTAAAATTCTTTCCCCAAACAAAAAACTTAAAGTCACCGAAGTCATCTTTATATATAAAAGGCAATGTCCTGAGTGCTGATTAACGTAGAGCCAAAACTATTAATGCTACAGACATGAAATTTGGCAGGGACCTTCGTTGCAACATGTAAGTGTGTACTAAGAAAGACTATTGCAAAATTTTAATTTTAAAGGGTAGAAATCGCGAAAATTAAACAATCCCAATAAGAAATACATTGGAGCAAGAGAGATAGCATGATACATGTATTGTATATATATATACTACTATTCTCCGATTTTTGAAAGGGAAATCATAGAATCTTTTTAGCCTGGGAACGGATGCCTCTAAGGCGCCAAGCTATACGGCCGTATATATTATTAAATTCTTGGGAAAATGATGCAGCGGTTCCTTGGTCAGATACGACGCTTTCAACGCATGGTCTTAATATTTGAATCCCCCTCGTCAATCTATAGGTATTAACAATTATTATATATTCGTTTCAGCTGATTCCGTACCAAGTTTGGCAGATGAATTGGGCGATCTATCACCCTGGAGTCAGGAGACAGATTCCACAATAGACAGTGACAATGAGCGATACTATCCAAGTCTAGATTCCGGACTATCCTTGGTGTCACATCATAACTTACACGGTAAGATTTCTGCTGCGGGATCTATCACCGTGGGAGTCAGGAGACAGATTCCACAATAGACAGTGACAATGAGCGATACTATCCAAGTCTAGATTCCGGACTATCCTTGGTGTCACATCATAACTTACACGGTAAGAGTTCTGCTGCGGGATCTATCACCGTGGGAGTCAGGAGACAGATTCCACAATAGACAGTGACAATGAGCGATACTATCCAAGTCAATATTCCGGACTATCCTTATTGTCACATCATTACTTACACGGTAATAGTTCTGCTCTGGGATCTATCACCCTGGAGTCAGGAGACAGATTCCACAATAGACAGTGACAATGAGCGATACTATCAAAGTCTAGATTCCGGAATATCCTTGGTGTCACATCATAATTTACACGGTAAGAGTTCTGCTAAGGGATCTATCACCTTCGAGTCAGGAGACAGATTTCACAATAGACAGTATCAATTCTGCAAGAGCATACTCCGGGCTAAATAACGCACAAGCCACATCATATCTTACTAAAGGTCGTTACACAGTACACACTATTTGTCATGATTTCGAATTTTGTGACACATTTGTGTTTGATCATATACAATCAAATTTAATAGTGAATTTGATAAAATTTATTTGTCGATCACACTTTTTGGTACAGTTTGAAGTTATAAAAAGGACGTGACGATTCCGAAGGTTCATTATTGAAAATAATAAACTAAAATCGCGGAGTTAAAACTACTCCCCCATTTCGTTTGAAACAAAAGATCGGTTTCGAATGAACTATTTACTCCTTTTTACTGTGCTTAATTCTTTTATATTTATAATATGCTAACCGTTTTGCCCCCGAGTGTGGGTTTGTGTCCTCCCTGCTTATTACAACCTTTAACCATAATTTAAACATTTCGACAGGGGCTTTAGAGGCACGGCCCAATTCTGACTATTTAGTTTTTTTAAATTTTATTTTACCCATTCCCAGTTTCAAACTTGTAACTCTGGAATGGATGTCCATACATTTGCAGAAAATGTCCTAAAATAAGGACTAAACGGACACATAAAATAGGATAGGGTTTCAAACACATTTGTCGTGTTTGTTCGTTTTCGAAAACTATTTCATTAATCTTACCTTTAAAAAATATTTCTGAGGAGTCTGTGGACACCCATTAAATTAACTTTCAATCAGAAATCGCATTGGAAAAATAGAAAATATTAAAATTATATTAGTTACAGATAAATGTGTTGGGAGTGCAAAGGTAAGACGCTCTGAATGGTAAACAGTAGGGCGTGGGTTCAAACCCAGCCAACCCATGGAATTTTATCCTCATGAATTAGACATATTTACCGCATAATAATAGCATCCAAAAAATTGCAGGTGTCATAAAAAAATAAGGGACTATTATAAATATCTGGTTGCTATGGTATAATACAGAAAAAAATTTGAGATCATATATTTTTGATGAAAGACTCATCAAATAGTGTGATAGGGCACATATATACCAATAACACAGTCAACAAATATACCAAATTTTGGCACAAATAAATTGTACCAAAATTTGGGAATCATGACAAATAGTAAACCACATTTAATAACTTAGTAATTTTTAAAAATGTCAGTACTCAAACTCAATAACTCAGCTGATAATTTGATTTTTGTCTCCATTAGGTTCCACGATATCATCACGTTCAGCAAGTCCCATTACTCTTCCACCAAGCAAGCTTGTACTCAAACTCAATAACTCAGCTGATAATTTGATTTTTGTTTCCATTAGGTTCCACGATATCATCACGTTCAGCAAGTACCATTACTCTTCCACCAAGCAAGCTTGTACTCAAACTCAATAAATCAGCTGATAATTTGATTTTTGTTTCCATTAGGTTCCACGATATCATCACGTTCAGCAAGTCCCATTACTCTTCCACCAAGCAAGCTAGAACTTTTAGAAGCCACACATAGATCGTTACACAGATTCATACCCCGACATTTGGACGAAGTTGAACTAGAAATTGGTGATCCTCTCTACGTCAGCAATGAAGCTGAGGACCTTTGGTGCGAAGGTGAGTACCTAAAAAAACGTGTGCCAAGTATGTCCAATGTCCATACTCCATAGCAATTTCATTGAATTACTGCTTATGACTGCGCTTACGTTTTTCTTCACATACTATTGCAAAAAAAGCATATTTGTAATAATTGGACCTTAGCCATGAGAGATGATCAGCAAAAAGCGAGTTTCTACGCAATTTCTATAGATGCTGTGAGGAGCAAGTGCCAGGAAAGAGTTACAGCTAAAGAGAATGAACACCGAACAAAAGGTTGTGGCATGGTAGAAAAAGGAAAGCAACGGTGACCCCAAATATAATTGGAAAAGGGTGACGTTAAAGAAGAAGAAGAAGAGGAGAACGTACATCTATTAACTTTTAATATAAGTTAATTAAAACACTTAATTACAATTAGTGTTTTTGGTAAGTGATTTGTTTCAATTTATTTCAAAAGCTAATATTTTTAACACTTATAATTAATATTTTACTGCCGGCGTCTATGGCATGTTGAATACATCAGTTCCCGTTAGATTACCGAAGTTCAGCAACGTCTAGCGAGGTTTTACCATGTGGGTGTCCATGTAGGTTCGCGTCCTCGTGATGCTTTCCGGACCAACCCAGTAGATGGTTTGCAAGTGTCCAGCAAATGGAGGGTATGAAATGGCTAGGAAACTATACTGTTGGCAGAACTAGTGAGTAAGTAGGTCTTTCCTTTGGGACTATCGTCTCCCTAACATCTATTAGTACTTCGAGACGGGGGTTTTACTCTTTATTCGCTGGAAATTTACGAACCATCTATCCACATTGATCTCGCCCAGGCTAGATTGGGCCGGGAAAAAACCAGCATCACGGGGGCGCAAACCTACGAAGTCACCGAATAAGTAAAACCTCGCTGGACGTTGCTAAACTTCAGTGAAATAACGGGAAGTGTGCCATAGAAGTCGGCACATAGACCGGAGAATCATATAAACATTATAAAATACATTCTACGCCATACAAAAATGCCACGCCTCCAAGGTTTTTGATAGTAAATTTATTCACACAAGGTCTTATTCTATAAAAAGGACAGTATTGTCATAGGCTGAAATAGTCGAGCTCGAGTTTCGGTTTAATATTTTCAATAATGAACCTTTGGAATTGTCACGGGAAAAAAAATTACCTCAAAAAAAATTACCCCCCCCCCTCAAAATTTGATATTATACGTTTCAAGGTACGTAAAATGCAAAAATCGAATAAAAAAAATCCGTTTGTCCGCCCGCCGTACGCCGTGATGGGCAATTTTACCATTTAGAGTTGACCGATATGGATGAAATTTGGTATATAGGTCCCATCTGGGCTCTAATTGGGCTCTTTTGGGTGCAATCGAATACACCCTTGGCGATCGAATACACCTTTTTGCCGCTTTTTAGCAGTTTTCAGTATCGCTGTCTAAAAGGAGAATGGTAAGAGCTGGAGATTTTTAATTTTGTATGTATGTCATATTTGGGGTCTCCGTTAGCTCCAAAACTTTTGGGTTCAATCAAATATACCGCTGGTGGTTTTTA
>CM022880.1:20439067-20452846 GCA_012654025.1 Pachypsylla venusta | reverse complement strand
TCACGTTTTTATGCGCATACAATGATCGAACCTATTACCTTTCGTACGGTTAGCGGGTATATACGACAAAATAGCTTCCTCACCGTTTCACCTTTATAGAACGAATTACTTTATAGAACGAACAATTTTGTAGAATTCATAGGTAGATATTTGTTGGAGGGTCTTAACTTTGAAGTTTTCATTGAAAAGATTATCAAATTTGATATTTTTGGGCTATTTTTTTCTCTCTAAGCATAGCTGCTAATGTATTTTTTTAGTATTTCATATTGAAACAGTTTTTTTACATTTTCTCAAAAAAATCAAAGTGGGAGATTGGCACTTTTGCATCCCATACCTTCAAATAGTGTTTTGATTTAATTTATCCCCAATACACTTTTGTCATGAACAAACATACCCTTAATATCACGAAGATTTCAACCACCCTCTCCCCATGTTTTGACCGCACCACCAGACAGGCGATTTTAGGGATAGTTATGACTGTATCAAAGAAAAACACTTTTGCCATGAACAAACATACCCTTAATATCACGGAGATTTTAACCCCCCCTCTCCCCATGTTTTGACCGCACCACCAGACAGGCGATTTTAGGGATAGTTATGACTGTATCAAAGAAAAACACTTTTGCCATGAACAAACATACCCTTGATGTCGCGGATATTTCAACCCCCCTCCTACCTTTTTTTGACCGCATTATAAAGATAGGTATATGACTGTATTAAAGTGTAAAGCGTATTGCATAAATACGGTAAATACAGGCAAACACAAAATCTTAATAATATTTTATAAGGAATTATATTATTTGTGTCTTATGTCAACGTAACAAACGTTGTCACAACTATAGTAATAATTAATTTTCAATTAACATGAAAATCCGTCATAACTGTGGGCTCGAACCACCGACACTGAACACAAAACTCCCAAGCTTAATCTACGGTCGCTTCTATAGTATTTCAAATACATGACTTGAAGACTTGTTAACTTTGTGAAGGTCCATTACAGCTAATGATGAATGAAAACGAATACTATCATCTGATATGATAGTAAGAGCTAATGATGAATGAAAACGAATACTATCATCTGATATGATAGTAAGAGCTAATGATGAATGAAAACGAATACTAACATCTGATATGATAGTGAGAGCTAATGATGAATGAAAACGAATACTATCATCTGATATGATAGAAAGAGCTAATGTTGAATGAAAACGAATACTATCATCTGATATGATAGTAAGAGCTAATGATGAATGAAAACGAATACTATCATCTGATATAATAGTAAGAGCTAATGATGAATGAAAACGAATACTATCATCTGATATGATAGTAAGAGCTAATGATGAATGAAAACGAATACAATCATCTGATATGATAGTAAGAGCTAATGATGAATGAAAACGATAAAACGAATACTATCATCTGATATGATAGTAAGAGCTAATGATGAATGAAAACGAATACTACTTCATTTTTCATCAAAAGTAAAGTAGTATTCGTTTTCATTCATTAATTATCTATAGAATTTTTTTTTAACTTTTAAAAATAAATTAAAACAAAACATTATCTTTTCTTATACTTATTCTGTTTTTCAATGGTCAATGAAGTATGACATTATCTTTTCTTATACTTATTCTGTTTTTCAATGGTCAGTGACATTATCTTGGTAAATTCTCCTGTTTTTCATTTGTGTATGACATTGTTTTTTCTTATACTTATTCTGTTTTTCATTGGTCAATGACATCACCTAGATCCTAGATGTAGAAAATAATTAAATCAATAAATAAAATCAATATATTGTTTCCTTAACTTTATCACAGAAAGTTTTGAGTAGAGAAAGAGAGAGAGGGTTTATAAATAAAGAAAACTGAGAGGTATCTGCACACTCAAGGAATATATCTTCGACCCGCGATCACCATGCACGTAAGTCAACTATTATTCATTTTATTTTAAACATTGAAGATAAATTTTGGTTTATTATTTTCAATAATGAACCTTTGAAATCGTCACGGAAAAACAAAAAAAAATTAACCCCCCTCAAAATTTGATATTATACGTTTCAAGGTACGTAGCTTCCAAAAATCGAAAAAAAATCCTTTAAAAAACACTACCGTTTTTTATGACGAGAATTCCTTACTTTTTCACTTCCGACTCAAGTTTCGTCTACTTCGTAGACATTTTCAAGGAAATGTCTAGTATATGAAATTCGAGTCGGAAGTGAAAAAGTAAGTGAATCCTCGTCATAAATAACGGTAGTGTTTTTTAAAGTTACCAATAGGATGTCTAATATAAATTTGTTAAATAAAAAAAAAAAATCCGTTTGTCCGTCGTCCTCGCCGTGATGGGCTCTTTTGCCACTTAGCGTTGACCGATTTGGATGAAATATAGGTCCCATCTGGACTCTAATTATGCCCTGAAACTTTTTTGGTACAATCGAATACACCCTTGTCGATTTTTGCCGTTTTTTAGCGGTTTTCAGTATTGCTGTCTAAAAGGAGAATGGTAACAGCTAGAGATTTGAAATTTTGTATGTCATATTTGGGTCTCAGGTAGCTCCGAAACTTTTGGGTTCAATAAAATATACCGCTGGCGGTTTTTACCGCTTTAAAGCGGTTTTCATTAATACTGTCTAAAAAGAAAATGGTAAGAGCCAGAGACTTCAAATTTAGTAGGAATGTCAAATTTAGGATCTAATTACGACCCAGATTTTTCATAAGAATTTTTAGGTCTCAAACAATAAAATTTTGTCAATGTGACACATGGGGAAAAAAAAAAAAAAAAATTGTGTTAGAGCTAATGCTTTGTCACAATGCACTTCCCCATGTTATTACTAAATTTATTGCTTTCGCTTGGATTCGAACAAACAGCCGTCTGGTTACAAATCCGTCATTCTTACCAACTGAGCTACTGAGGCTGGGCAATGTGACACATGGGTTTATTATTTTACTGGCTAAAAAATAACCCTCGAAAAGTTGATATTTTACGTATCAAGTACATACGTGGAATCTAAAAAATACATTTTTAAGTATGGAGACCTGTGTCGAATAATGAGACCCCAAATGGGAACTACATTCAAAATTTGGAGCCTCTAGCACTTACCATTCTCTTTTTAGGTCGTGCCAGACAGCATTTTGCTGTATCCTTTATGTGTATCATGGCGTAAATGATAATTATTATTTAAAAAAATGATTTCAGAATTGTATTATTATTTTCTTCTCACTCAATCAATAGGTTAGCTCAAAAGGTAGGTCCAAAAACCAGATTCCCTTTGAGCTAAAAAGTTTTTAAAGTTATTGCTGGTGTTACAATTTGAGACTTCGCCTCTGGTTTTCAAAGTAAAACTCAGCATTTCTATCAGAGTGAGTTCAGTTTTTCCCAAAAAGTCAAACAAAGACCTCTTTGTTTGACCTCAATTAACCTCTGTTAATTCTATTTTTCCCTATAAGTCAAAGACATCGATGTTTTTTTATAATTTTACATTGATTTTGGATGAGCAAAATCCGATGACCAATAGCATTCAAAATTAAGGTATTTCAACCAATCACAATTCTTTGGTCGAATCTCACGTGAGACGGTTTATTTTTTAGTAAGTGAGGAGAAGACAGAGTGCGAAAACTCAAGTCAGTTGTCCCAGAAGAGTTGCCAAGAATAGTTGCCAGGTTAAGTTGTAAATTTGAGTATATACGAGTATTATAAGTTTCATTTCAAGTATTATTCTTAACCATCTTTTTATTTACATCTCACCTCCCCTGTAAGATGAGTGTATTCAGCAGTCACCTATCCATTTCCATATTAGAAATTGGTGACCTGTCCCCGTTTCGGGAAGTGCATAAAGTTCCCGAAACAATGGTTTAGAAAATGTTTCACAATATTACATGAAGTAAGATGACAATATATTATTCTGCATTCTTCGGATGACATTTCCTTAGAGATGGAGACCCAGTAGTCTCATTACTTCATTCATGTTTTGTGGAAGACCACCCGTTGTTGATATGATAATGAAGAGAATTTTCACACTTTTAATTTTCCACATCTGCTTGATTTCGAAAGTCAGCTGTTGAAACGAATTGTATTAATAAATTGACAGAAAACTTAATTTATCCTTCATTGCACAAAATTTCAATTCAACATAAGAATAAATGGTACGGAAAACCTTACTCAACTTTATATTCCTTTATACCTACTTGAAATTTGACAGCCTTCGGTTTATGTCGCAAATCTTTGTTGAAAATGTTATATTAATTAGAAATGGCAGCATTCGGCTATTGTCGCAGCTCTCTGGTGAAAATATTATACAAATATACAAATTAGATTTGGCAGCCTTCGGCTGTTGTCGCAGGTCTCTAGTGAGAATATTATACAAATATACAAATTAGATTTGGCAGCCTTCGGCTGTTGTCGCAGGTCTCTTGTGAGTTTATTATACAAATATACAAATTAGATTTGGCAGCCTTCGGCTGTTGTCGCAGGTCTCTAGTGAGTATGTTATACAAATATACAAATTAGATTTGGCAGCCTTCGGCTGTTGTCGCAGGTCTCTTGTGAGAATATTATACAAATATACAAATTATATTTGGCAGCCTTCGGCTGATGTCGCAGGTCTCTAGTGAGAATATTATAGGTATTATGTAACAAAGAGTGTCTGTATTAAATTTCATTAAAATTGGAGTGATATTGCCACTTTTAGATAAATGACCCGATTTTCACGTTTGGTGCCTTAAAAGGCCCCCAGATGAAGATAGCCCCATGAGACCTGAAATTTGTCAATAATGTGTTATAAAGAGTGTCTGTTTTAAATTTCATCAAAATTGGAGTTATATTGCCACTTTTAGAGAAGTGACCTCAATTTGAGTTTTGGTGCCCTAAAAGCCCCAGCCCCATGAGACCTGAAATTTGTCAATAATGTGTTATAAAGAGTGTCTGTTTTAAATTTCATCAAAATTGGAGTTATATTGCCACTTTTAGAGAAGTGACCCCAATTTGAGTTTTGGTGCCCTAAAAGCCCCCCAGATGAAGATAGCCAAAATTTGTCGATAATATGGTATAAAGAGTGTCTGTTTTAAATTTGATCAAAATCGGGCTTGCCGTTTGGGTTCTAGAGTGTCACCCCAAAATGACCCCTTTTGACTCATAAATGGACCCTAGAGGGTGCTATCTCCAATGTTAAGGTTTTGACTCGAATATGGCCTCAATGAACATGGTGCCAAATTACATCAAAATCGGACAAATAATAAAGGTTGTAGAGATGCGCAAACACGATTTCGCGGACGGACACACATTTTTTTTTTTTTTTTTTTTTTTTTTTTTTTTTTTTTTTTTTTTNAAAAAAAAAAAAAACGACATCGAAAATTTTCACCAGTACTATACTTTACATACCTATCTATACTTCATATTATGATAAAGTAAAAATTTAACACAGTATATTGATTAACATTTGAGGGTGTTTTTTCCTGAAAATCAAGGGACCGTGTGATGTTTCTTTTTTTGCTTTCTTATTTCGTAGCTGCGTGCATGCTAAAAGGAAGCGGTGCCCCAAAGCACGTTTAGAGGAGATACTGAAATCAAGCAAAATTAACGTTTTCTTTCAAACTGAAAAAAATGTGTAGGAAAACAAAATTTCTGATCGCCCTCACAACCCATCAGATCACAAAGACATAGGTGTGATTTGATTTAGAATTTGATATCCTATATTTGGTGTTATGATTGTTAAAATGTAATTCTTAAGTTTAGATTTCGAAATTTGGAAATAAATAGTTCAAATTAGTAACTGACATCTTCCTTGTCTTTTCTTAAGTGGGTTGATATTTCTCGTTAGTCTCCTCCATTCTACGTTCATTTCTTTTCTATTAAGTGTTGGTGTCTGAATCTCGCCAGCATAATGTAGTGTAGACGCTATAATTTCTAAAAAAAATCTGTATTGGTGTCATCTATCAATCTTTCCTTTAGTCTGCCTCCATTCTGATCTTAGTTGTTTTATTGCTACGTTCATTTCTTGTTCCATTAGGTCACTATTGGCGTTATCTATCAATCTTTTCTTTAGTCTGCCTCCATTCTGGCCTTAGTTGTGCTATTTCTACGTTCATTTCTTTTTCCATTAGATCACTATTGGCGTTATCTATCAATCTTTTCTTTAGTCTGCCTCCATTCTGGCCTTAGTTGTGCTATTTCCTGTATTTCCAATTCTCGAAATACTGAAAAGAAGTAAAGAGCTAGAATATTTTTATAATCTGGGAACCGCTGATCAAACGATCGGAAAAGCTGCCATAGTTATTTCTCCTGAACGTTGTGGCTATATTTTTGGGGGCATGGTTTTGTTTCTATTCCTGGTAATTTTTTGATAACTCTGACTTATTATCATTTTTAATCAATTTCTTTTCTTAATTGGTTTAACTTATTGGTATTATTGGCCTTTGGTGGGGCCTATGGCTTCATTTTATACAGTTGACTTAACAATAAGCATCTTAATTTTGGTGTCCATTGTGAAGTCTTGAGAGAGGTACTGCTTGGCGGAGCAAACATAGTCTTGACAATTTTACCTAACAAGTTTAAAGGAAGAGGTTCGACACTCATTAAGTAAGACATATTCACCTGCCATGAAATAGTTCCACGCAGGATGCTCTTTGCATGTTTTAGAATAGATTACCAAATAATTGCGGACACAGATTGAGTACGTTCATTATAGGGTGTCCTGCAAGTTGATTTACGAGTTCTCCGAGGGACAAAAGACGTCAGCAAACAGACGGACGAAAGTGTTCCGGGAGCACAGCACAGAAATAAAACGAACGAAGGGATTCCGGGAGCACAACAAAGAAATCAGACAGATGAAAGTGCTCCGGGAGCACAACACAGAAATCAGACAGATGAAAGTGCTCCGGGAGCACAACACAGAAATCAGACAGATGAAAGTACTCCGGGAGCACAACAAAGAAATCAGACGAATGAAAGTGTTCCGTGAGCACAACAAAGAAATCAGACAGATGAAAGTGCTCCGGGAGCACAACACAGAAATCAGACAGATGAAAGTACTCCGGGAGCACAACACAGAAATCAGACAGATGAAAGTGCTCCGGGAGCACAACAAAGAAATCAGACAGATGAAAGTACTCCGGGAGCACAACACAGAAGTCAGACGGATGAAAGTGTTCCGGTAGTACAACACAGAAATCAGACGGATGAAAGTGTTCCGGGAGCACAATACAGAAATCAGACGGATGAAAGTGTTCCAGGAGCACAGAACAGAAATCACGCGGACAGAAATATTTCGGGAGCACAACACTAAAATAAAACGGAAGAAAGTATTCTGGGAGCGCAGCGCAGAAATCACACGGACGGAAATATTCTGGGAGCACAACACTGAATTAAAACGGATGAAAGTATTCTGGTAGCGCAGCACAGAAATCACACGGACGGAAATATTCGGTCATCACAGCACAGAAATCACAAAGACGGAAATATTTCGGGAGCACAACACTGCCTAAAGGGTTCCGCGACAAACGACATATTCTGTTCTATTTTATTCTTCTTTCTGTGTCCATCATGGAATTAGATCGTGGTGGAAGGTTTTTTTTTTTTCTTTTTTTAGAATGAAAGGGAAAAATCTTTCCTCAGATATCGCGCTAGTCCTGGAGAGGGCGTTCCACCGAGGATGTCAATACCTCCTCCAGACCATAACCCGGGATGTCAGATTCCTATTGACTAAAAACCTACCAAACCTACCCCAAACAGCACTCTGTATCTCGTCCCGAAACGGCAAAGCTTTACTTCAGGACAAAAGACACTTCCCTATTGAGTACTCTTCATTATACCTTCCTTTAATCAATCTCCTACCAAAAGTTATATTACCTCAAAACCAAAAGATGCTACCTTCTTATACTCACGACCACCCTCATCCTCGATTTGACTTGGACCAATCAATGATACTCATTTTTCGGTCCTGGCCTTTTGCACAAAATTATCATACAACAATAATACACAAGTGGTGGAAGGGTTGGGTAGCATATCATATTACTCTGAGGTCGCCGAACAAGATGTTGATAATCACGGTTTTTTTCATATCAGTTATGTCCTCCAATAGTGGTAAATATCTCAAATTCATGAGGATGAAATTCCACGGGTTGGCTGGTTTGAACCCACGCCCTACTCTTTACCAGTCAGAGTTCTGTTATGATGATATGGGTACTGTAATCTTGCAGACCTGACATAAATAATATCTCAAATTCATCAGGATGAAATTCCATGGGTTGGCTGGTTTGAACCCACGCCTTACTCTTTACCAGTCAGAGTTCTGTTATGATGATATGGGTACTGTAATCTTGCAGACCTGACATAAATAATATCTCAAATTCATCAGGATGAAATTCCATGGGTTGGCTGGTTTGAACCCACGCCCTACTCTTTACCAGTCAGAGTTCTGTTATGATGATATGGGTACTGTAATCTTGCAGACCTGACATAAATAATATCTCAAATTCATCAGGATGAAATTCCATGGGTTGGCTGGTTTGAACCCACGCCCTACTCTTTACCAGTCAGAGTTCTGTTATGATGATATGGGTACTGTAATCTTGCAGACCTGACATAAATAATATCTCAAATTCATCAGGATGAAATTCCATGGGTTGGCTGGTTTGAACCCACGCCCTACTCTTTACCAGTCAGAGTTCTGTTATGATGATATGGGTACTGTAATCTTGCAGACCTGACATAAATAATATCTCAAATTCATCAGGATGAAATTCCATGGGTTGGCTGGTTTGAACCCACGCCCTACTCTTTACCAGTCAGAGTTCTGTTATGATGATATGGGTACTGTAATCTTGCAGACCTGACATAAATAATATCTCAAATTCATCAGGATGAAATTCCATGGGTTGGCTGGTTTGAACCCACGCCCTACTCTTTACCAGTCAGAGTTCTGTTATGATGATATGGGTACTGTAATCTTGCAGACCTGACATAAATAATATCTCAAATTCATCAGGATGAAATTCCATGGGTTGGCTGGTTTGAACCCACGCCCTACTCTTTACCAGTCAGAGTTCTGTTATGATGATATGGGTACTGTAATCTTGCAGACCTGACATAAATAATATCTCAAATTCATCAGGATGAAATTCCATGGGTTGGCTGGTTTGAACCCACGCCCTACTCTTTACCAGTCAGAGTTCTGTTATGATGATATGGGTACTGTAATCTCGCAGACCTGACATAAATAATATCTCAAATTCATGAGGATGAAATTCCATGGGTTGGCTGGTTTGAACCCACGCCTTACTCTTTACCAGTCAGAGTTCTGTTATGATGATATGGGTACTGTATTCTTGCAGACCTGACATGACTCATATCTTACAAAAAAAAGAAATTTATTTGATTTTATTGAGAGCAATTTAATTTATGATCGCGCCGGTGCACTGAAATGATTCTGTTTGTCAAGGCCAGCTTCTATCGCAGAGGTGAATAATCGATACCAGATTCCTTAATGAATATGATTATTAATATATCTTCTGGCTTTTAAAGGTTAAAATCGTACAGGATGCCCAAAAATCAATATGAACATCGTGCAGGGTGTCACAAAAGTTAAATAATTATGAAGTTGAACACTAAATTATACAATATTAATTAAATATTAGTATCGTATCTGTATACATTGGCATTTCATATTTTGGTTTATTATTTTCAATAATGAACCCTTGGAATCCTCACGAAAGGAAATAATGATAATAACCCCCCCCCCCTCAAAATTTGATGTTATACGTTTCAACGTACGAAGAATCCAAAAATCGAATAAAAAAAAAATCCGTTTGTCCACCGCACCGTCCGCCGTGATGGGCACTTTTACCACTTGCCACCGATTTGGATGAAATTTGGTACCAATTTGGATGAAATCCCATCTGGGTGCAATCGAATACACCCTTGGTGATTTTTGCGGTTTTTTAGCGGTTTTCAGTATTGCTGTCTAAAAGGAGAATGGTAAGAGCTAGAGATTTGAAATTTTGTATGTATGTCATATTTGGGGTCTCAGTTAGCCCCAAAACTTTTGGGTTCAATCAAATATACCGCTAGCAGTTTTTACCGCTTTAAAACGGTTTTCATTAAATCCTGTCTAAAAAGAGAATGGTAAGAGCCAGATACTTCAAATTTGGTAGGTATGTCAAATTTAGGGTCTAATTACGCCCCAGATTTGGAATCATCACGAATACCCCCTCAATTTTTTTGTGGGGTACGCCCCATAAAAAAATTGGGGTACCCTCAAAAAAAATTATTATTTTTTGCCAGAAAAATAATAAACCCAGGTGTCACATTGGCAGAATTTTTAATTCAAAAGACTATTTGGGGTCCCCAGATCCCAAATCTCAGCCCATTAAAATTATTTTTTGATAGATAAATAATGTCATGATGTGATGTTCACATAATATTAATTTTTGCTTTTTTAGTTTACTCAGCGGGGCGGCCCATAGAAAATCCGGGCCTGGACTAAAAAATTACGGGCCCCTTCACTAAAATGAACAAATTCTTATAGGCCCTTCCAAAAGCCCAGTTCCGAGGGGACTAACTCGGTCACCCCCCTCTAGGTGGCCCCTGGTTTTCTGAAGAAAAAAAATAGACCACGTCGAAACACATATCCCTTCTGTATAAGGGAAAGATAAATCTGATTGCATTGCATTCACCACCTAACCATGAATAACCTTTTTGTTTCAGGTGTCAATTTAAGGACAGGTCGACAAGGTATTTTCCCTTCAGCTTATGCCGTGGATGTCGAATATGAAGAGTTGCAAACCAACGGACCTAAAGTGAAAAAAGAAAGATATCTTTTGGGATATTTAGGCTCTGTGGAGACGCTTTGCCACAAAGGAAACTCAGTATTATGCCAAGCAGTATACAAAATTAAACAAACCAATAATAAACCTCACTCCTGCATTTTAGAAGTTTCCGATGAAGGACTTAGGATGGTGGAGAAGAGTCGACCGGTGAGTTTTCAAAAGAAAAATGTAATCAATAGGCCGGTAGATTCAGCAAAGCATGTCAGATGCCATTTAAATAAACTGAAGGTGGTACACTATTTGTCATGATGACAAATTTTGTCATTTTTTCGACTTGAAACAGTACCAAACCTTGTGATCGGCAAATATATTTGATTGCTTTGATATCAAACACAAAAGTGACCAAAAGTTGTGTAAATAGTGCGATAGGTTTTAAACGCATCACAAACACTTTTGTCGTTTTTGAAAATTATTTCATTAATCTTACCTTTAAAAAATATTTCTGGTGCGTCTGTGGACATCCAAGTCTCCAATTATCGAAAATACACAGGTGAAGAAAAACTAAATTAACATTCAATCAGAAATCGTATTGGTAAAATAAAAAATTTCATAATTATATTTATTACAGATAAATATCTGGTTGCTATGGTAGTCTATGGTTGTCTGAAATTCTCATCAAATAGTGTGATAGGGGAACAAATAAATATATACTAATATACTATACACACAAATTCAGCAAATATACAAAATTTTGGCACAAATAAATTGTTCCAAAATTTTGGAATCATGACAGATAGTGTGATAGCATTTTCACACGACGCTGCGACGTAACAAATAGAGAGACTGACTAAAAACTGTGCACATAGATCTCTAGGGGTGCCCGCTTACTGACTTATCTTATAGCAGATCACACATTGTTGATATAAGTAAGGAAATAACAAATACACATGTTCTTATGGGAGTGTTCTAATTTCTCAATCTGCTGACTCTCATATGAACATGTGTATTTGTTTTTAGCATCCTAAGGGTGTTCGCAGACATCCACATATTTACTTATTTTATAGCACACATATCTTTGCAGTGGATGATGCAAGCAGGAAGAGAGAAGATGTGGAAAGACCTTATTTTTTCACCTACCAAATCTCTTCTAAATCTCACAACTTATATGTACCCGGCAATTAAAGTACGCCGCCCATAAAACCCATCTCTGTTTTTCATTTTTTTTAGGGACAGCATCGTACAGTGAAAGGTCTTGATTATTTTTACTCTCTCAGAAATGTAATGTTTTGCGGATTTCATCCTAGAGATCCCTGCTATCTAGGATTTATAAGCAAACATCCAAACATGCAGAGATTTGCGTGTCACGTCTTCCTGGCGAGTGAATCAACTAGGCCTGTGGCAGAGGCAGTGGGGTAAGTAGACCAAACAAATTAAAATAAATGAAGGAAAAACAAAAACTATCAAATTATTTTAGAGCTTCATTAGTCTCATACAATTCTCCACCTTCTATCACGATGCTACCCGGAAGAGGTGAGTAGGTCAGGCTGGTCCACAGTGTTAAATACATATAACAACAAAATAAATCCAGAACAAGAAGACAAATGCGACTTGTGTGGGGGTCTCCACATGACACTGCTCACAACTTCAATTGTCCCGAAAAATCCACCACCCTTACTGCCATTGAACCTAGTGGCGGAGTTCCTTGAGCTGCCAATTCAAGTTGTTATGGACGAGCCTGACTCATCGAAGGACTGCTACTACAACAACAAGAATATGATGCTACCCGGCTTTTTCCAAGATTTATGCTAATTTGTCTGCTTCTTTTTTGAATGACCCTGACCAAGAAAAAAAAACTTCTAGTGCAAACTATCAAAAGCGATTTATTCACCAGACAAAAAGAAGGCCTAGAAAAACAATAGTCCTTATTTATACTGCCCGAATAGGACCGTTCCCGTGCTAATATTATTCTATGATTTTCCTTACAAAAATTGGAATATCAACCGTAACTCGAAAACAGTTCGACAATATTCAATTCTGATAATGTATCTGGGGTACCAGCTTATGGTTTTTTTAGGGGGGGGGGTCTATTCCCATGAATTTTTCGATATCCTTTACCAGAGCCGTGCTCAAGATTTTTTTCGGGGGCGGGGGAGCCCGAAGCATTGACAGCCAAGGTCTATCACCTGAAAATGAAGATGATGCAAGGTGATGTTGTTTTTGTTGATGTTGTTGCTGTGTTGTTTATGTTGTTGTTGCTGCTGTTGCTTTTTTTAATATTATAAGTCACGTGCAAAGTAGAGTATTTTTATTTTTAAAAAAACGATTGAAATTTCCGGGGGGGTCTGGACCCCATGCCCCCGCCTGCAGGGCCGCTCAGAGGGGGGGACAAAGGGCACAAAATGTGCCGGGCCCGGGCTCCTCANGGAGTGAATGTTGAAAATACCTTTTAATGCTGTGATGCCCACAAACATTGTGACATAATAACACAAAGAAATATACCATGTAATTGACAGTCCATAAACGTAGTGTGATATCTATTGTCGACGCCAAGTTTATACACGTAATCATTGCATTATACACGTAATCATTGCACGCAATACTCTTAAAATGTAAATAGGTAACTTTGACAAGAATTTTGAAATTTATTTAAAAATGGGTTATTTTTGGATATTGTTATATGGGGTTTTAAACTAATACAGTTCACTATTTCTCTTTGATTTACTTACTCAGTTATCTTGTTGTTTTTCCGACATGTTTCGCCGATTTGACGGCATCTTCTTCTTTTTCTATCCGATAAGATGTATCAAATAAAATAAAAAGACTAGTCGAGACTGATACCAGATATCAGAAAAGTAGCACTGTATCCAAACAGGGTGTTAGGAGTTAGGACGAACACTCTATAACAGAAAAGATACTCTACCTAATAATAAAGAGAGCGGAGAAACTCCTGTGCAATGACTGCAATGGCTACTATATTGGCCAAACAGTTCGGTCCTAACTAAAATAAAAGGTCACGCCT
>CM022880.1:20413201-20438973 GCA_012654025.1 Pachypsylla venusta | reverse complement strand
TGGATAATCGCAATTGGAATTTGGAACTTCAATAAGAGCAGATCCTCAGGAGGAAACTATTGCGACTCATCTTCCTACAAACATTAAAACTGCGTTGGACGCTCCCTAAAAAGAAATTGTGTCGAACGCACCAAAGGGAGAGTTCTTTGATGTTGGGGACGAGAATCTAGACATTAATGAATTATAGAAAAAATCTGATGTGAACATCACACAATCTATAAAATATCTATAAAACGCGGCTATCAACCGCTAATTAGCGGCCAACAATATAATGTACTTCAACCTAAGTTGTATTCAATTTCTTGTATGAAATTGATATGAATAGGCACCAAATTTCAACTTCTAGCTATTACCGTCCTCATTTTGGGCAGGATATGCGAAAACGGCTAAAAAGCGGCATAAAACCGACAACGGTATATTTAATTTCTACCTTGCCGTTCTTGAGATATCTTGTTCACAGACAGACACACACACAGACCAATGGCTGAAACTCGAGATTTGGGCTCTGGGGACCCCAAAACGTGTTTCGGCATTGAAAACTCGACATCGAAAATTTCAGCCCATTACAATACTTTCCTTTTTATAAAAAGTAATGAACAACATATAGATAGTACCTACGTTATTACACTAATAATAAAAGGTAGGTAGGTATTAGGTGTAAAATACGTGTGTGCAAAAAAAAAAAAAAAAAATAATAATAATAATANTTGTGCCCGGGCCCCGGAAAGCTCTGAACGGCCCTGCCCGCCTGGGTACGGCCTTATCTTTTACCGTTTTGGCTAAACAATCTATCGGTACATTGAGTTTTATTATTAAAATAAAATATAATAAAATAAATTTGACTGATCTGATTTCAGGAGAGCGTTTCAAAGGTTCTACGACAAGTACATTGAAACTGCATATCCCATAGAGGACATTTACATCGAGGAAGAATTCTAAGTGCTGAACATATTTATCTGTGATATTATAATAGTATTATATTTCTTACAGTGTACTGATATAAAGTCTCTCCACCAGTGACTACTTTAATGTGGGTAGCGACCAGTGGCGGCATTACCAGAGTAAAAAGATTAGAAGATTAAGGAGAATATTAGTGCAGGAGGTTCTTAGTAATGCTGTGATACCCACAAAATTGTGAATTTTTTTTCTTACATTAGTCTCTTTACCACCAGGGCTATTTTTACCTAATATGCTGCCCTCGGACAAATTTTTGTGGCGCATTTTTGAGAATAACGTTGTATGTAAAGATAATTGAGTCCTCAAACACAGCAAAACAATAGAAATCAGTAAATCAGTTTTAAAGATTAAAACAGCCTCAGTAGCTCAGTTGGAGTCTGTTGGTTCGAATCCAACTCTATCCCCCCTCTTCGACACGACATTGGAAATAGAATCTTTAGAAGAGGGCGCCTATAAAAAATATATGCATATATATATATATATATATTTTTTAAAAAAAAAGTTCAACAAAGTAAAAATAATTTTGAATTTGAAAATTTAATTAGTCTTATTATTTATTTTGATATTTTGAAAATTTGCCGGCCCTGGTCACTTGCCTTTACGGTAAAAGTGGCTCTATCCACAACCTGTTTATTTTGCTTCTTAAATAACGAAGGAAGATGGGAAAGCTTTGCAATCACGCAGGGGTAAAAAAAAGTGCTCAGAATTTAAAATTTTACGTCTCATGTGGAGTTTTTAAGTCAAGGATCAAATTTGGTTCCGCTTCTGGAATTATAAGGAAGTGTCCCAAGATGGCTCATATCACTAAAAAAAATAGACTCTTGAGTGGCCGGTTACCACTAGGCGAGGCATAATGTCCGATGCATTTTCTACCATCTAACACTTAGAGCTCTATTCTTATGTGGTCAAATACTCAATTTAATGAGGAAAAAATCATGCCTCTACTGGGGATTGAACCCACGCCCTCCTGTTTACCAGGTGGGCGGTTATTTATTTGTATCCGTACCGCTTATCTGCGCATTCGAAAAAGTGTGGATTTTTTACGCACTCTTATCTCGGAAATGTCATTTGGAGAGAATTATTGAGACAAGGCTTTTGATGAATCCATAGTTTCAATAAATGATCTTCAGTAATTGCATTAAATGTTGATGAAGTTATACTTTGCTATATACTAAACGTCTGCCTCACCATTTTACTTCTGTAGACACGTTATTACTGAAGAAATGGGTACATATGATAACAGGAAAGGTTATTGAGCAGATAACCGCTACCTACCTAATGGCACCGTCATCAAACTGTAAAGGATAAACCTTTAGGGGCAACCATTGATGGGAAAATAATGCAATGGTCTCCCTTTGTCTTATAAGTGATGGAGACGTCTCCGTAGCAGAGTGCGCTACACACTTGGCTTGCACCCAGGAGGTTCCAGGTTCGATTCCTGGGCGGGTCGAAAATTTGAAAAAGTTTTTTTTTTCGAATTTTTTACTTGGTCTGGTTGTGCTCGGGAGTAACTCAGCCTCCTGAGGACATTTGAGTAGCTATGGTAATAGAGCCAAGTGGTAGCATTATAAGGTAAAAATTGTTAAAGTGTAGCTTAGGCTTAGTGATATTGAAATAAATGTTGAAAATACCTTGATGCCCATAAACATTATGACATAATAACACAAACATACATTTTCATTTATAAGTGATGGAAAGGAAATAATCTCCGATTGTGCATCCCAGTCGTCGCATCGTTAACAACTGGCGCGGGTTTCGGCTATCTTTATAAAGTGACCTTTATTAACGGGTGAACAAGGGAGATGTGTAATGTAAAGGCAATAAAAACAAAGTACTTGGGGAGAGACTCTATTCATAATATACCTTAAAATTAGGAATTAATTTTCTATTGCTTTTTGTTTTGTTTTATGTGAGGCGTATTTTCAATTCTTAATATTTTACCCCATAAAGTTAATACCCAAACTTTTCCCTATTTTTTTTTTTTTTTTTTAATCGTAAAAAGCGAAAGTAGATTTTTCCAAGTCTTACCAATAATACCAATTTGAGAGTGGATTGTAAACGACCCATTCAGTAAAAATAAGATCCTCCCGAGTGGATTCAAATGGGTTAAAGTGAAAAAATGTGCAAATGAGGAAGAGGTAATGAGAGGGATAGGAATCCAACTCGGACATTCAAAAAATCAGGTTTTGACGCTTAAAAAGTTCAGTGTTTCTAAATAATGAGATATTAGGTATTCTACATGTCTCAAACAGGACTTCTGGAATCCTTAAAGGTCTAAAGGAAAAGGCACTTCCTATTTATCAAAGTTCTAACAAGATATATGGAAGTTGACTAATCCAGAAGTTCCTTTATCATACCTAGAAAAATCTTACGGATGACTAAAATTTCTCTCGGAGATATCTGACAACTTATTCTACAGAAGATTCTTAAAAAGTCTACTAAAGAATATACATATTTTTGGGACCAGACAGATACTATCATTTTTTTTCTGAGCAACTAACCTAACTTAAAACATGATTAATTGAAAGTAGAAGGTTAATTTTCACGATTAAATGGTGGAAAATACGGTGGAAAATATCGAGAACTCACATTTAAATGTTTAATTCACAATTATTAATTAATTTTCCACCCCTAAAACGTTTAAAAAGCCTTTTTAAATATTAAACCACATTTTAAGTTTGTAACTTGCTCCAAATTGCTCCAAAAAAATGATAGTATCTGTCTGGTACCATATTTTTTTTTGTGATGATTCCAAAGGTTCATTATTGAAAATAAAAAAACAAAATATTACTTGTAGAAGTGAAATTCAACCTTTGTCCAAATTAAATTGGACTTGATTCAAGCCTTTGAGGAGCTATTTGAGATTAAAGGATATATCTCAGACTACATTTAGATCAACTCATAATGACAGAATCAACGTTTAGTCTTCAGAACAGATAGTATGACCACAGACATTGGCTTCACCAATTGACATGTTGACAATATCATAGGTTAAAACATCGAGTTCAACACTCAACTATTGCAAAAGTAGCATTAAAAATAAAAATAGTTGGCTTATTATTAACGATGTTTTTTTTCCTTGCTCGGTGGCTACATGTTACAGAATATTATCGTGCTACAAAAAGACTGATTTATTGAATGAATAAAAAGACTGTATTTAAAGAAAATTCTGATTTATTACAATAACAAAAATAGAAGAGATGGGGGCATCATTTACTGATTTACTACGAATAGTAAACGATCTAATTACTATTTGTACCAGTCAATTCACCACAACTCATTATTTTTCGAAAATGAGATATTGATACCAGTGGAAAGAGGAGATGGCAACACATCGTTCCTTATAGAAACATCATGACTCGGACGATTTGTATGGAATTTATCGGTGATACTGATAGTAATACATCCCGTTTTCTTGGCGTTGCAAAACTAGCGTTTTGCTTGATGCGTTCATTTCAGAAACACCATAAAATGTTTTCCTCGCCTCTTGAAAAGTTGATATTTTTGAGTTATGGGATTTCTGAAATGACTGATCTACATATATAAAAGTGAATGTCTGTTTGTTTGTTTGTTTATTTATTTTTTTGTTCGCTTATAACTTACGAACTACAGCTCGGAATTGCACGAAACTTTGCACACTTATTTGTTTTTACCCGGGGAAGGTTATAGGCACGGTATTGTCCGGACATTTTAGTTACGGCCGATTTTCCCATTTCTTGCTCAAAATTTTCCGAATTTTGGCCATATCTTAAGATTTGTCGCGACAACATATATCAACTCAAAGCGAGAAAGTTTTAGGTAACATCTTTATCCTTCATTTAGGACATATTTTTCAAAATTGTGACTAGCCATTCGAGGGTTACAAGTTCGAATCCGGGATCGGCAACAATAAAATGTTTACAAACCTCATTGTTTATCCAAAACGGTAAGAGATATAGAAAAATTGATGGGAATGAACCCCCCCCAAAACCGTTACAACCGTTTTCCATTTACGGCCGATTTTCCCAATTTTTGTATTAGAAATCCTAGAATACTATTAGAAACGGTAAGTGTATAGAACATTTGATAGGAATAGACCCTTTCCCCTCGCCCGAAAAAAAAACAAAGACTGGGAGCCCAGAAAAATATAACAGTTGAAAGCTCTTCGAGTTACGGCCGGTTTTTCCAATTTTTGTATGGAAATTCAAATTTTTGTTTGAATTAAATAAAATTATGTACAAAATCGGTTAGTGCCAATATAATTTAATAGAATTGAACACCAAGTAGATAAAACATCGTATCTGTGTAGTGCAAAAGATGGTATTCTGTTGTAGTATAAAATATCGTATCTGTGGTAGTACAAAAGATGGTATTCTGTTTAGTATAAAATATCGTATCTGTAGTAATACAAAAGATGGTATTCTGTTGTAGTATAAAATATCGTATCTGTGGTAGTAAAAAAGATCGTATCTGTGATAATACGAAAGATTGTATCCGTACTAGCACAAAAGATCGTATCTGTTGTAGTATAAAATATCGCATCTGTTGTAGTACAAAATATCGTATCTGTGGTAGTACAAAGATGGTATTCTATTGTAGTATAAAATATAGTAACTATGGTAGTACAAAAGATCGTATCTGTGGTAATACAAAAGATCGTATATATTGTAGTACAAAAGATCGTATCTGTTGTAGTATAAAATATCGCATTGTTGTAGAACAAAATATTGTATTTGTTGTAGTACAAAAGATCGTATCTGTTGTAGTATAAAATATCGTATTTGTGGTTGTACAAAAGATGGTATTCTGTTGTAGTATAAAATATCGTATCTGTGGTAGTGCAAAAGATGGTATTCTGTTGTAGTATAAAATATCGTATCTGTGGTAGTACAGAAGATGGTATTCTGTTGTAGTATGAAATATCGTATCTGTGGTAGTACAAAAGATGGTATTCTATTGTAGTATAAAATATCGTATCTGTGGTAGTACAAAAGATGGTTTTGAAACACCCTTCTGTTGTAGTATAAAATATCGTATCTGTAGTAGTACAAAAGATGGTATTCTGTTGTAGTATAAAATATCGTATCTGTGGTAGTACAAAAGATGGTATTCTGTTGTAGTATAAAATATTGTATCTGTGGTAGTACAAAAGATGGTATTCTGTTGTAGTATAAAATATCGTATCTATGGTAGTATAGAAGATGGTATTCTGTAGTAGTATAAAATATCGTATCTGTGTAGTGCAAAAGATGGTATTCTGTTGTAGTATAAAACATCGTATCTGTGGTAGTACAAAAGATGGTATTTTGTTGTAGTATAAAATATAGTATCTGTGGTAGTACAAAAGATGGTATTCTGTTGTAGTATAAAATATCGTATCTGTAGTAGTACAAAAGATGGTATTCTGTTGTAATATAAAATATCGTATCTGTGGTAGTAAAAAAGATCGTATCTGTGGTAATACGAAAGATTGTATCCGTACTAGCACAAAAGATCGTATTTGTTGTAGTAAAAAAATCGTATCTGTGGTATTGCAAAAGATCGTATATACTGTAGTACAAAAGATCGTATCTGTTGTAGTATAAAATATCGCATCTGTTGTAGAACAAAATATTGTATTTGTTGTAGTACAAAAGATCGTATCTGTTGTAGTATAAAATATCGCATCTGTTGTAGTACAAAATATCTCTGGTAGTACAAAATATCGTATCTGTTTAGTACAAAAGATCGTATCTTTCGTAGTATTAAAGATGGTCTGTGCGTGGTAGTACAAAAGATTGTATCTGTTGTAGTACAAAAGATCGTATCTGTGGATAGGTACAAAAGATTATATCTGGTAGTACAAAAGATCGTATCGTTCGTAGTATTAAAGATGGTCTGTGTGGTAGTACAAAAGATCGTATCTGCTGTACTACAAAAGATCGTATCTGTGGTAGTACAAAAGATCCGAACACGATTGTAAAAATTCAAACACAGTTATAACAGGTCAAAGTCTCTCCTTTTTTTCTTGGAGTTTAACAGAAAAGGTACGTTCCTTTCTACTCTAGGCTAAATAAGAAAAGTGGCACAAACGCTTTCCAACTGGAAGACACCCACAAATGTTACATTTTTTTCTGTGATTATTCGCAAAATTTCTGAAACTAAAGTTTGAATAAAATCAAGCCGTTTTTAAAAAAGTTTGTGCATATTCAAAACAATATGTTTAAAGAAATTAGCAGGTATGGTCTAGGTACTAAAGAGTGAAGTGAAAATTATGTTGTAAGATTGTAACCATTTGTTGGTAGGGGTATTCATTTATACCTAAGGTTGCCCGCAGACAGCCGCATACTTACCTACTTATCTTCTCGCATAGAACATAATATGTCCACATACATGCAAGGAAAAACAAATACACTGGTTCTTATGAGAGTGTGCTAATTGCTCGCGTTCTCCCATAAGAACATGTGTATTTGTTTTCCACTTGCCTTTGCTTATAAAATATCTCTGCCAATGTGAATCATGCCAATGGTCATGGGTTTATTATTTTACTGGCTAAAAAATCCCCTCTCCCTCCCAAAAAAAAACTGGGGCGTATTTTTTTTTATATATAAAAATGTAAACCGCTAACAGTATATTCCATTGTGCCCAAAAGTTTAGGGTCATAATTAGACCCCAGATGGAAACTATATACCTACCAAACTTCATCCAAATCGGTCAACGCTAAGTGACAAAAGTGTCCATCACGACGGATGGTGGACATACGGATTTTTTTATTCGATTTTTGGATTCTACGTACCTTGAAACGTAAAATATCAAATTTTGAGGGGTGTGGAAATTTGTTTTTGGCTTTTTCCTGAAAATAATAAATAAAAATATGTGATATGCTATAAGATAAATGAGTAAGTGGCTGTCTGAGAGCACCCTTACGACCATTTTCTCAAGTGATTCCAAAAGTATCGTTCAGAATATATGTTTCCTTTTATTTTCAGCAATAGATAAGATCGCAATCTTTTCCGTAGGTACCACATTAATGTCTTGACCTTACGAGGAAGGAGAATCATGAATGGAGAGTTTATCCAGCTGAGGCAATCCAATATCATTTAAATATTCTATCATCCTTCTTAATTCTCTTTCCACCATTCCACATCTTCCTAATAATTGAGATACATTAATTAAATCTATGTCAGTCTTTGGTACATTCGCTCTGTATAAGATTTCAATCCTTTTTCCTAGGGATTGGATTGAAGAAGTTATTGATGTCAATTCATCATTTATCTGCTTATTTAAGGCCATTATTTTATCTATAGAGAGGTTTTCCTGAGATATCAAAAGTTTAATTTCTGCATTCTTATTTATTGTAAATTTTTCCTTTTCTTCCACGTCTACAACTGTTGGATCTTTATTTCTTGAACTTGATTCTAAAAAAAAAAAAAAAAANAAAAAAAAAAAAAAAAAAAAAATTGGTACTGGACAAAGTAAATTAATAAATAGTCTTATTAAACTGCCTTACTAATTCCGTCAAGGTTCTTGTTCTGCCAGCAGTAAGCCCAAGTCATATTAGTATGTGGTCAAAATCTCTTACACTCGTATATGTAGATGTATATATCACTAATTGTTTAGCCAAAACGGTAAGAGATATTAATGGGAATGGACCCCCCAAAACCATAGGCTGGAACCTCACAAAAATTAACAGAATTAAAAGTGTCGAACCGTTTGCGAGTAACGGCCGATTTTTCGATTTTTTTTTTTACCAAATTCAGCCGGTCACGGTTTGATTTATTTAATTTTGTCGCGACAACATATATACTTAAAGCGAGAAAGTTTTAGGTAGCCTTTCAAACATTCATTTAGGACATAATTGACAAAAATACTATCCAACTCTTTTCAAGTTACAACCGATTTTCTGATTTTTCTAAGGAAAATCATAGAATAATATCAGCACGGGAACGGACATGCCTCTGTCCGTTTTAGGCGCCAAACGAACCGAGCACAGCCTGCGAGTAAAGGATTGTTATCATACAAGAGTCTCATACAATAAGACTCCAAGTATGACATACGTACCAAATTTAAATCTCTGGCTCTTGCCATTCTCTTTTTCCAGACGGGATCAATGAAAACGCGGACAAACGCATTTTTTTAATTTGATTTTTGGATTCTACGTACCTTGAAGCGTAAAATATCAAATTTTTGGGGGGAGGTTTTTTTTGTGACTATTTCAAAGGTTCATTATTTATTGAAAATAATAAACAAAATTAGTAAAAAGATATTTATTTTTGTTTCTACCACCAAGATGTTTGGAAAGGCGAGTCGGTGTGACGCTATACATAAAATATTTTTACATCTACTCCAACCCTTTTGATTGAACTATGGCCCTAATATGGTCCAGACCTCTATACCAAAGCTTTCATAAGTGTCAAAGTCTGAAGAGTTCAGACCTCTCCAATGTGGCTGGACAAAAAGTTATTAACTGTGCCTAGATAACTAAGTGTTGAGGTATACAGGAGTGATACCCTTAGAAGAGTAATTGTGCTCGCACATAGCCATATACTTACTCATCTTATTGCATAGATCATGTCTTCGCATACATGCAAGGAGGATACACAGGTGTATATGGGAGTCCCACATGTTCCCACATGTGCTTGTGCATTTGTGTTTCATTGCATCTAGACAAAGAAGTGTACTATACAATAAAATGTAGCTGTGTGCGAGCACCTTTATAGAGAGAAAATGAATAAATCGTACGGAAAACCGCACTAGACTTTCTCTTCCTTAATCATTCTGTCAGACTAGCATCGAAAGTAGATGTTGCTCTTCTAAAGTTTGGAGTCTTTTATAGTGATATTATAATTATTTTCTGCTGACGTTGATCTTTATTTTAAAAAGATTGTGCAGCCTTCGGCTGTGGACTTTGCTCTTTAGTGATAATATTATTTTAAAAAGATTTGGCAGCCTTCGGCTGTGGACTACAAAATAATACTCTTTAGTGATAGTATTATTTTCATTTTGCAGTCTTCGGATGTGGACTTTGCCCTTTAGAGATGGTATTATTATAAAAAAATTTGGCAGACTTCTTCGGCTGTGGACATTTCTCTTTAGTGATGGTATTATTATAAAAAGATTTGGCCGCCTTCGGCTGTGGATATTGATTGCTCTTTAGTGATAGTATTAGTTTAAAAAGACTTGGCAGCCTACGGCTGCTGACGTTGCTCTTTACTGATAGTATTTTTTTTAAAAATGATCCCATGTATAACATTAGCAGAATTTTTTTATTCTTAGAATTATACAAGGCAATGGCTGAGCAGGCTGGCCCTAGAGTGGCAGATTTCAGGGGCGGCAAATTTCAAATTGTAGGAGCCAAAATTTCTACAAAATACAAAAATTGTCGATAAAAAAACTTGGTTGACTGTGCATACCAAAATTTTATCAAAATCAGACAAATATTATTCATTTTCTTTTGTTGAATTGGGATACTATGTCAAGTAAACCCATAATGATGTAAAGAATATACTATATCTTCACTTGACTATAAAATAGTCAAGTGAAGATACATTATTTTCATTACCTCATTATGTTTTTTNTAAAAAACTCGATTTGCACCGACGCCGTTTTCGAGTTATAAGCCTTTGAAGGTGGTCCCTAGTTACCCATTTTAAATTTCATCAAAATTGGTTATGTGGTTTTGATTTTAGATTTGGTACAATTGTGACGTTCATGGTCCTAAAACGATGGAGGAGGGACTCTGAATAAAAGGTTAAAAACTGTGGTTAAATAATTTCCAATTCTTTGAATGATTCCTGTCGGCTCTAGACAATATTTTTTTTAAAAAAAACATGTGAAATTACTGATCTGTTTTATTTTAAAAGGGATTTCCATTTTAAGGACCTTGTTTGGCATCTGGCGACGCCCTTGACAGGGATACATCCGCGTGAGACCATTTATTTTAGATAAAATGATTCCATAATTACTGATTTTAAATCTAATCATCGCTATAAAAATGATGCAGCAATATTGTGTTGATCTCATGGTAGGTACTGCAGCACATTAATACATTACTCACCAAAGCTGCCTCTAATCATCGCTATAAAAATGATGCAGCAATATTGTGTTTATTTCATGGTAGGTACTGCAGCACATTAATACATTACTCAGTAGGTAAGTACTCACCAAAGTTGCCTCTAATCATCGCTATAAAAATGATGCAGCAATATTGTGTTGAACTCATGGTAGGTACTGCAGCACATTAATACATTACTCAGTAGGTAAGTACTCACCAAAGCTGCCTCTAATCATCGCTATAAAAATGATGCAGCAATATTGTGTTGAACTCATGGTAGGTTCTGTAGCACATTAATACATTACTCACCAAAGCTGCCTCTAATCATCGCTATAAAAATGATGCAGCAATATTGTGTTGATCTCATGGTAGGTACTGCAGCAATGAACGGCTTGCTTAGTATGTAATGTTCTCTTATTATCTATTATTTCTCTCTAAGAACGCTTTTTAAATTTTATCCTAGTAGGTAACTTTGTAAAATATTTATTTTTAAATTAAAACAAAACACAAGAAACACTATTATAATTATTATTATTAACTTTGAGTCTAGCGAGATGAAGGAAGGAGGGTGACTCACCATCTCCTCCGAAAGTCGAAGGATGAATGGTGGCTCACCATCTTCTTTGATCTTTAAGTCAACCTCCATCCTTCGACTCGACTGATGATGAATCGAATGATTCGAAACTAATTTCAAAGTAAATAAAATTAATTGGCAACTATCATACCACGTTGCAAGGACCCCCCGAAATTTCATTAAGTCTTTATGCATGACATATGTAATACTAGCTGTTTCGCCCGTGCTTCGCTACGATTCTTATATTGCTCTTTTTTAAGGACATTGGAATTTGGGGTAGGGGGAGTATGTGCTTGTGATTACCCTGTATATTGCAACCTTTTAAAAACCAAGATTTAAACGTTTTGCTAGGGGCCTTAAAGGCACGGCCATTCTGACTTTTTGGTATTTTCTAAATTTTATTTTGCCCTTCCCGGTTTCGACCCTGTAACTCTGGAATGGCTTGCCATACCTTTGCAGAAAATGTCCTAAAATAAGGACTAAATGGGCACCTAAAACCTTCTCGCTTTGAGTTGATACGTTGTCGCGACAAAATTTAAGATATCGGACCGTGGCTGTCCGATTTTTGTGAATAAATTAAAAATTTGTCCGTAACTCGGAAACGGCTTGACATATTTTAGTTCTGATAATTTTCCTGTGGTCGTAGATCATGATTTTGGGGGGGAGGTCCATTCCCATCAATTTTTTGCTATCTGCTATCGTTTGGGCTGTGGTATTGTAACAGACAACCCCTCATACATAGGTACACACAAATTTCTGATTTATATATTAAGAAAGATTGTAAGGTGTAACTCATCATCACCACCAACAACAGCAAGAACAAGAACAGCAACAACAAAATCATCTTTTTCAGCTGTTAGTCCTGGCTTGGCCGTTAATTCTCCGAACCCCAAAAAAATCTTGGATACGACCCTGCTACGTTGAATACAACAGTTCGCGTCAGATTACTTAAGTTAATCAATATCGGGCGTGGTCAGTACTTGGATGGATGACCGCTTGGCAACACCACGTATCGTTGGGTTCTTTTTTGTTAAAAGAAGTTAAGCCAAATATATAGATACCTTTATAAAAAAAATTAAATAGTGTTTCTTGGGTTTTGTTTTAATTTAAATTAAAAATCCAGATTCCGCGAAATTCAAAATCAATAATCAATTACATAGTCCTTGCTACGGTCGAGTATACATTTCAGAGAGCAAAAACTCAATCTAAGACCAAATATTTGTACTGTAGTGTCGAAGTCAATCGAAGACCAAATATTTGTACTGTAGTGCAAAAATGGAAANGAAAAAAAAAAATCTCAATTAATTTTCAGAGAACAAAAACTCAATCTGAGACCAAATATTTTTTTACTGTAGTGTCGAAAATGGAAAAAACTTCTGAATTAACTTTCAGAGAGCAAAACTTCAATTTAATACCAAATATTTGTACTGTAGTGTCAAAAATGGAAAAAACTTCTCAATTAAATTTCCGAGAGCCAAAACTCAATCGAAGACCAAATATTTGTACTGTAGTGTCAAAAATGGAAAAAACTTCTCAATTATCAATTAGATAGTGCCTTGCTACGGTCGAGTATACATTTCAGAGAGCAAAAAATTAATCTAAGGCCAATTATTTGTACTGAATGACAAAAAAAAAATCTCAATCAATTTTCAGAGAGCAAAAACTCAATCTGAGACACCAAATATTTTTTATACTGTAGTGTCGGAAATGAAAAAAACTTCTCAATTAAATTTCAGAGATCAAAACCTCAATTTAAGACCAAATATTTGTACTGTAGTGTCGAAAATGGAAAAAACTTCTCAATTAAATTTCAAAGATAAAAACCTCAATCGAAGACCAAATATTTGTATTGTAGTGTCAAAAATGGAAAACACTTCTCAATTATCAATTAGATAGTGCCTTGCTACGGTCGAGTATACATTTCAGAGAGCAAAAACTCAATCTAAGACCAAATATTTGTGCTGTAGTGTCAAAAATGGAAAAAACTTCTCAATTATCAATTAGATAGTGCCTTGCTACGGTCGAGTATACATTTCAGAGGGCAAAAAATTAATCTAAGGCCAATTATTTGTACTGTAGTGTCGGAAATGGAAAAAACTTCTCAATTAAATTTCCGAGAGCCAAAACTCACTCTAAGACAAATATTTGTACTGTAGTGTCGAAAATGGGAAACACTTCTCTATTAAATTTCAGAGAGCAAAAACTCAATCTAAGACCAAATATTTGTACTGTAGTGTCGAACATGTAAAAAACTTCTCGATTCAATTTCAGAGATCAAAACCACAATTTAAGACCAAATATTTGTACTGTAGTGTCGAAAATGGAAAAAACTTCTCAATTATCAATTAGATAGTCCCTTGCTACGGTCGAGTATACATTTCAGAGGGCAAAAACTCAATCTAAGACCAAATATTTGTACTGTAGTGTCGAAAATGGAAAAAACTTCTCAATTATCAATTAGATAGTCCCTTGCTACGGTCGAGTATACATTTCAGAGAGCCAAAACTGAATCTAAGTTAAATATTTGTACTGTAGTGTCGAAAATTAATCCAAAAAAATAATATAAAAAAAGTAACATTAATAATATAAAATCGATTGATGACTTGTTGACGACACTACGTTGACTAAATATTGAAATTTTAATGTTGGCAAAAGGAAAAATAAATAATGTACCTATACATACATACGTGTACTGGTAGGTGCGAATGTACAGATGAAAGAAACATACAACAACTTATCACGCACTGTGCTATAATACAACTTAATGATCCCACATCTGCGATAGTAGTTAGGTACCCATACCCACACTCTTTGCTTTCTAGTAGGATTCAGTCAAAAATGTAGTATCACTATTAGATGAATTAACATTTATCGAGTAGTTTTGACTCGATGCTCGATAATCACAGTTTTGTTTATTAGATCATACTTGTCAATAGTGGAGAACAAACTAAATCGAGTGCGCAATTCAAAAGCTAGTTTTGGATAGCAAAAATTACAATCCCGGCAAAGACGTGAAATTAGAATGAAAGGAGCTCCACCGTAATTTAGAATATACACGGAATAATCTTTATTGATTATAATGTAGCCAGCGAGAGAAGCAAGCCAGCTTCATTAGGTGATAAAACTAGCTGTTTTTCCATGCTTCGCTACGGATACGAAATTCCACAACAATGTCGGGATTGCTACATTAAAGCTTCTCAAAGAATTTTGGTCGAACCGAACCCCAGAGTGAGCACGGCTCCCATTTAGAAAATACAACATTTTACTCCAGGATATGACTTTTTGTACTGCGGAACAGCTTTGTATCGAATTTCAGCGGTACTTCTCAATTCCGATTTTTCGGTGATGAAATCCGGCCATAAATCGGTGAGAAACCTAAAATTTTTTATTGAAATAATAAAAATCATTTATTTTCCAAATCCAAATATCTACATTATATCATTTGCATTTAAATACCAGAATTTTTTTTTTTAAAGAAAATCAACTTTTTTTTCTCAAAAATTCAATTAAAAAGCGTGAGGCCATAAAAATGTATGAAACCTATGATTTCATACGTTTTTATGGCCTCACCGCTTCATTCTGTGCTAGATAACGAACGTGCCTAAATATTGAATTAAATATCGTATCAGCATAAAGCACAAAGGGACAGAATTCGCAATGTGTTTGATGACTAATGTGAAAAGAAGTGGACTAAGAATTTCCCCGGGAGAACTCCAATTTGACATTCAAAAAGAGGAGTAAACAAATGATGACCAATTCTTAATGGTTTGAATTTTCACTGCTTGATTTCTATTGTGAAGATACGACCTTAAAACAGGAAAGAGCCGAATGGACAATGCCGTATGTTTTCGTTTATTATTTTGAATAAGGTCTCTTTATCACTTTTAAAGATTTAAAAACCCATAAGTCAATGCTGTACACTTCAGAAAATATGAAACGCTCGTGAAAGTGATACAACATTCAATAATTTTATTGGAGCTATTATTATATCACAAAATAATAAACATTCACACAAATCTTCAGACAAATTTGTCTACAAACGATTTTTGATCCACAGTTTAAGGTATACTTCCAATAGAAATAGTTTTCCCATATTTTTATGAGAACATATCCTCTCTCATTAGGCAAATAGATCATGTTGGTTTCAAAGGATGGTCTGTTACACTCTATATCCAAACCTTACCAAAGTCCGATAGCTTGGAAACAAAAACAGATGATTCATACGACAACTGGGCAGGGGCGTACACAAGGACGCCCCTGCAACTGGGGATAGCTTCTTAAGAGACCTTAAAGGTTATCAAACACACGTTTGATAACCTCAAATTTATAATTTTGCTTGAGTTAAAAAAGAAAAAGAAATTTCTTTAATATAAAGAAATGTAGAAAAAAGCAAACACAAAAAAAGAAAAATCTAACGCAGCATTGTCATTCTTACATTTAAAGGTCTCCTTCACTATGACAGAAGCAAACACAAAAAAAGAAAAATCTAACGCAGCATTGTCATTCTTACATTTAAAGGTCTCCTTCACTATGACAGAACACTAAGAACAATTTTCCTGAATATGGTAACACTTTTTTGCATAAACATAAAATGTAAAGAACAAAAATGTAGAAAATACATTTGAAAATGTCTGAAGATTGTCATATCGTACGAGTTTTCAGATTATAATATGTTTAATATGTAAATACCTTTGGAGACTAAATTTTCTTTTTTGAAGGAGATAATTTTAATTTTTCATGTTCGTCGTACGACTTTTTCATTTGAGGGAATTGAAAGTAATTGAATGAAATTTAATGATTAAATTTAATGAAATTTAAAGTTCAACTATATCATTTGATAAAGTTCGTATGACGAAAATTAAAAGTAAAAATTATCTCCTTCGAAAAAGTTTACAGCTTAAAAATCTACATTTTCAAGATTATAAATTTAGGGTAATTAATTCAAGATTACACATTTGGGGTAAAAGAATCTGAAGTTTGGTAATAAAATTCAGGATATCAAATTGAGTATATGTACATTCAGTGCGGAATTCATAGTCGAAAATAAATACTTAAGGGTCCCTTGAGGAAGATTTTTTCACTCAGTTAATTCATAGTCACCTCACTAGAGTTTTGACTTGAGAAAATCCCAAGTCAAGTTTTATATCGTGCTATATGCCTTATTAAAGGGTGCCGCAATATTAATTATTTCGATCAATATTTTCAAAAATTCTGTTTTCAAGATAAGAAATAATAATTCTGTGAATATAGATACTAATGATCTTGTGTAGACTTCACTAAGTTAAAATGACTACCATTAGGTCCTGCCATCATATTTTTTTAGTACAGTAAATACCAATACGAATGTTTTTTGTGTGCAGATAATATATGTGTATATTACTTTTTGACTGAACGAAATAACGAATTGGAGTCTAGTTGCAAGTCCACGACGATTTTTGTTTGTTCGTTCCACGTTCCCTCAAACATCTTGTGACTTTTATTAATCTTGTTATGGACATCCATTACGTTTATGGAATTGGCACATTAGTTTGGGCCTCTTTATTTGAATGAGGTCTACAGCTCATTTAAATATTGGCAAATGTCCATTCATCCGGTTAGGACCAATCATTTAACAAATACCGTGAAGTAAAAACTAAACCTCACTTCGTTCAGTCAATTATGTTCATAGAAATTGCCAAATAGTTTAATTAATGGCCCTAATTGGCTAATCAGGGACTCATGGTGGTATTATATAATAATCTGCCAAATCTAAGAATCAAATCGACCGAAAGAAGTTTTTTTTTTTTTTTTTTTTTTTTTTTTTTTTTTTTTTTTTTTTTNTTTTTTTTTTAACTCCAAGAGTCCTATTAAAACTTCTGTTTTCTTCCATTTTCATCAATCATAATTTGCTTTATTTTCATTATTTAGAAATAATGAAGAAATAAGTTAATTAACAAAATGATTTTAGTTTAAAAACTAAATTCACAAAAGTTATTTAAGTTTGTTTGGTTTCTTATGATTTTAAAAAAGATATTGTTGTGAATATTTTTCTTCAAGTAAGTAAAATTATCACTTCTATGAATAGAGGAAGTTAAAATTTTTTTAAGAGATTTTTTTTCTTAAGACAAATCTTACTCAAAAAAGCACGAGAATTTAAGTGGCAACAATGTAATTCAAGTGAAAATCTGTCTCGTAATAGTGATTACCACGCTAGCCCTGGCAAATAGAAGTGCGTGGGTTCGATCCCCAGATGAGGCAGTTTTTTTTTTAATCTAAAATCGCCACATTTCATTCTTTGAAATAATAAATTTATCCTGTAGAAACTAATTAATATACAAAAAATTACCAGGAATGGAACCTTACAAAATAGAAGGTATATCTATAAAAAAAATGTAATTAGAAAAATTCCGGTTTCATACAGATTTATAGCCGCTATAACCGCCGGATAAATTTCAATTTGGAGTGATCTAGAATTTGAAATTTGATACAAAGTACAGAAAATAATATTCTGGAGTAAAATATATATTTTTTTCTGTATAAGGCAGCCGAATCTACCCCGGACGAAGGTATCACCACGTTCCAAGAAAATGAAGTACCACTTCAAAATATAGAAAGGAGTAACAATTTGGGGGGGGGAGCGTAATCTTGAAATTCTTGTTGAATTCCGCAGCCAAAACGATGATATGGAAACTAATCCATGTGTAATACAGTTAGGTTACAATAATACAACCATGCCTTTATGATATAAACACTAATCCATGTTTTGCATGGTTAGGTTAAGTTTATACGGCCATGCCTCCTTGATATAATTACTAATCCATGTTTTGCATGATTAGGTTAAGTTTATACGGCCATGCCTCCTTAATATAATTTCTAATCCATGTTTTGTATGTTTAGGTTAAGTTTATACGGCCATACCTCTATGATATAAACACTAATCCATGTTTTGCATGGATAGATTAAGTTTATACGGCCATGTCTCTATGATATAAACACTAATACATGTTTTGTATGGTTAGGTTAAGTTTATACGGCCATGCCTCCTTGATATAATCACTAATCCATGTTTTGTATGGTTAGGTTACATTTATAAGGCCATGCCATTTTGTAGAAGTGTGTAAAACATTATTAAAAGAAGTTTGGTTCATAAATATTATCAGAGGTAACGTAAAAATTGGGAAAAATCATATGAAAAACAAACAACTGCAGTAAGATTTTTTCACTCAAGGTAGCTTTCGACCAACCTTAATGTTTTGATGAGTTTCAACTTCACTTAAGAATTATTTTCTCAAATAAAAGTTGACATGAAGTCAAAACTCAAGTGAGGTCACTATGAAATGGATGAGAAAAATAAATGCCTGAGTAAACAAATCTTCCTCAAGGGAACCCTTGAGTATTTATTTTCCTATACATATTACCTATAAATATTGCCCCAAGAAAATATTTCACTCAAGATTTGTCTATGAATTGAAAATTTAACTCAAGTGATAATTTTAAATTCTTAAGTGAAGAAAAAAATCTTCACTTGAGGCATGACTATGAATTCCGCCCTCAAAGTCATAAATCAAGTACTATAAATTTCGCGTAAAGGAAGATTCACACTACACAGTGACAATGCTCTTTGATACCGTACCGTGATCTTCACAGTGATTTGACATGAAAAATGACTGGCTGAGCACGCAGAAAACACTGTCGGGTGTTATTAAAATCACTTTATAAATCCAATTTTATAAATTCAAGATTAAAAATCAAATACTATTTTTAGTAAAATTTAGTATCATAGATTGACGTTTGGTGTGGCTATGTAAAGCATTACTCGTTATTTCGATGTAAGGATAAGATGTCAGCTACAACCACTTCATTGCGTCTATATCTCAATTGAGATACATCTGATCCTCGTCATCAATTTCATTTTAAATATGTACAATGAAACTTATAATTCATCTCGCACATATTTTGGTTTGAGTTCTTCAACTCTTTTAATGAAGTCAACCTTCTCAAGACAACCTTCACAATCTTCTTCCCAATCACCCAAAATTTTCTTCAAATCTCGAACTTTCAATTTTTTCAAATCCACTGTTTTGAAATCAATTTGTTTGTCTGGAAGAAGGAAAAATAAAGTTCAAGTTAACCTCTCAGTATTTCACCCGTGCTTCGCTACGATCCTTCTTATAGCACAGAAGAAATTGGGAATAGGGGGGGGCGGTAAAGCATGCATTCGTGTCCACCCTGTGCATTGTAGCCAATAGGGGCCTATTATATTTCGCCAGAAAGCTTGAAGGCATAGCAACTCTGGATGGTTAGTATTTTTTAAATTTTATTTTGCCTGATCCCAGTTTCAAACTTGTAACACTGGAATGGCTGGCCATAATTTTGAAAACTAAACCTAAATTAAGGAGAAATAGGGTACCCAGAACTTTCTTGCTTTGAGTTGATTTATTAACGCGGCAAAGTTTAAGATATATCAGACGGTGATTTTCCGATTTTGGTCAATAAATTGGAAATTTGGGCATAATTCAAAAACGGGTTAATATTTTGTGGCTCCGATAATTTTCCTGGGGTCGTAGACTATGATTTTTTTGGAGGGCAGGGGGGTCCATTCCTATTAATTTTTCGCTATCTGCTACCACTTGGGCTGTGGTATTGGAACAGACAACCTCTACCTCATTCTTACATACAGACAAATTTCTGATTTAGGTATATATTTAGATTTATACCATTTCTGTGAGATTATTATTTTTACGTTAATACGTGACCATATCTAAGGTTGCAAATTTATAAAAAAAAAACTGATACAACAATTGAACTGTACTATTATACGTAGATGTAAAATAAAATAATACGTTACCATATCTAAGGTCACAAATTTGTGGGTCCATCTTTTTCAATTTCTCACATATTTTAGTTGGAGGCATTCCCCATGACAAAGGTTTAGAAAGCTCACCAAGAATACTTGTAGCAGATTCTTCAAGACCTCCTAAATAGTAGCACTGAAATGATAGAAATTATTATTGAAAATAATTGTCCTTTAAGGGTGAAATACGATTAAAATATTTCAAAAGACAATCTGTAATAAAATGTAAATATAGAGTTTCTTTGTAGTAAGGCTCGACGGTCTTCTCACAATTTTTGTGGATATCATAGCATTACTAAGAGCCTTATGTACTAATCCCCAGTGGATACGGGAACTTATAAGGAATATTTTCAAGGCAGGCCGGCCTATGCCGGTCATAAAAGGCAACTAAGGGCTGGGTCAGAAACGTAATCTTTTCCATTACCCATGCAGAAAGCAAGGAGAAGCTACTATATTATCCTCAAGGATTCTTTAGTATCAACATCTAATTTCGAGTTGTTGCAAACCAGCCCCATAGCTGTTAACCTATTGGAAAGTTCTATATCGGCGACACGCTAAAGTTGTGCGTGAAGTTCCTACTGACCAACGTTATTTTATAACCGGATCAACCAGTCAAAAACTTTGCTAACAACCAAAATTTTCATTCATCCTGTAAAAATCAAAATCAATAAGAAAAATATTTCTCTCAAGTCTTCAAAATAAAATTCGAAATTTCAGAATCACAAGTTAAATTTCTTGCTTTAAGTTATTCACCATTTTTCATTGGTTCTTCGAACCATGGATCCACGCATCGTTTTCATTGGTCCTTCAGCGTTTTCACCTATGATGTACTAATAATCGTAAAATATTAATTTCGTCAATATTATTATATTGACAGTCTGTAGTCTGGGGACTGTCAATACCCATTAGAATATAAATATAAATTCGCGTTAAAAAAAATCCTGGAACCAAATTTACCCCAGACGACCACTGTTTTTTTTTTTTTTTTTTTTTTTTTTTTTTTTTTTTTTTTTTTTTTTTTTNTTTCGATTTTTTTTTTTTTTTTTGACATGAAAAAAATGACGAAAAGTTGTGTCCTTACATGAATGACATGAAGAAAAAATAACGTTGATAATTCAACAGTTTCTTACTAATCGGTGTCAGATTATTAAAAGGATAGTTCGCCAAAGAGTTACAAATCTTACATGATTTTAAACATTCGGATCTTTTAGAGCTTTTCAATTCCATCTCCAAAGCCTTGGTCCTTGAGACGAGGAGAGACGCGCAGGGGAATACTTCAGGCAAAGAATTACTTTTGCCATTCGAAGGGGAAACGTTGCCTCTGCCCTGAGCTCACTACCTCGTGGGTTGGTGGTGTAGTGGTAAGACGCTCTGACTGGTAAACAGTAGGACGTTGGTACAAACCCAGCCAACCCATGGAATTTTATCCTCATGAATTTGAGATATTTACCACATAATCATACCTCAGCGTAATTGCTGAATTGGGGTAAAATGCTTTTTGATTTTTGAAATTTATATTTGCGTTTTATTCCAAATAAAGGTTTATTTATTTAATAGCACCCAAAAAACTGCCGGTGTCAAGGGACTCTTCATTCCTATTCGGGCAATATAAATAAGGACTATTATTATTACCTCAGATGATTTCTTTTTTCTTATGTCATGATTATAATAATTATTGTTAAATAAAATAGTTCACCTTACGAGCTACTCTCTTGATGACCCGAATTAGGAGAATAAGAGAAACACAAAAACTTACAAATCTATTTTCTTTTCCTTTCGTATCTTTACACCATGATTTGAAAGCTGTTTCACTTTCTTTGTGATCTTCTTTGACTTCAGAAGAGAGATCATTGCCAAATTTTTCAACAACTGATACACATACTGAAATAAATTAGAAAAGTTTTCGTTAAAGGAGAGTTTTATCACATTTGAAGTCACTATTTTTTTTAAAAAAAAATTGGTGGTACAATGAAGGAGCCTAGAAATATTCTGAAATTAGAGAGAGTGACCCTAATAAGAGCATGTAAGGTAGATTACTAATTATAGTTCTTGTGTAACTGATGCTTGCAAGAATATTCAATGTTTTTGTTTTTTTTTAGTACATTGAATCAAACTTTAAATTTAACAATATTAACGGAAAAGAAGAATGATAGAAAAAATTAAAAGGAAAAGGGGAGAGACAGTTTAGCTAGTTTAATAAAGTTCATTCAAAGGGTTTACTTGACATAGTATCCCAATTCAACCAAAAATTGACTCTTCATCTGTCTAATGAACAGACCATGACTTCCTCCAATCGATACGTTTAGTTGTTTATAGTTACAACAACGCACCACATCAGGTGACTAGGTATACGCCGAGCTTTTAAATGTTTGGGTATGAAGCTTTACAGTCTTTTGAATTAAAAATAATAAGCCTACAGGAATTCGAGCACGATATAATTAAGTCGATTGAGAGAATCAATTAGATTTCATGATACTCCGTAAAAATGATCAAACTAATGTGTATTATTTCATGTACCTACATTTTTTTTATTGATGAGTTTGATGTTTCTATATTTTTGATTTACCTTATTTTGCAGCTTAAATTAAAAATGATCATTTGACAGACTTTTCAATTTTAGAGACTCGGTGAAAAATTAAATAATGAAATCAATCCAGAAGGGAACCCACCACGCCTAACGCTTCCAATTTATTACGAAATATATTAACATTCAGGCGATCAAATGCTTTAGAATAATCTAAATAAGCCACATCCAGTTGATAACCTTCCTCAAGTGCTCAACCGCATATTGTGTGAATGACACTAGATTGGTAACAACCGATTTTCTTTCAACAAAGCCATGCTGGTGTTTATTAATAACTAGCTTTTTTGCAAACTATGTTTCAAATTAAGGTTAAAAAGCCCACCTAAAACTTTCTCGCTTTGAGTTGGTATGTTGTCGCGACAAAATTTAAGATATCGGACCATGACCGTCTAAAATCGGTCAAAAAGTCGCCCGCATAACTCGAAAACGGTTCGACATTTTTGAATTCTGATATTTTTCCTGGGGTATTAGCCTATGGTTTCGGGGTCCCATTCCTCATCAATTTTTCGATATCTCTTACCATTTTGGCTAAACAATTAGTGATACATACGCATTACACACACACATACATATATTTATCGTTATATTGAGTTTTATTATTATAGATAGATAGGGGTAAATATAGGTTTCAGTAAATCATGGACAATGGACTCAAAAATCTTTGGAATCGCTGAGAGTTAGTATCAAAAACTCTCAGCGATTCCAGGATAATTTTTAACATCGGAAATATCTCCCGATTTCAAAGTCGGTTTAACACACGATAGTTTCCACATCTTTGGAAACTTTCCCCTATCGAGATATTAAAAATTTTAAAAAGTGGAAGTACTAAATGTATGGCACATTGCTTAAGTACTATGGGCGGAATACCATCTGGACCAGTAGATGAAATGGATTTCACTGATTTGAGTTTTTTAAGGATTTGGTCTTCTGTTATATCAAGATTCGATATGACATCAGGAAGAGTTTTTGTGAAGTGAAATTTGGGAAAAGCAAAGAGCTCACTCGAATAGACCGAAGCAAAATGGGAGACAAACAAATCCGCTATTTGTTTCCCATCGTGTGAAGATTTTCACCAAGAAAAAAAAAAAGACTTGATGGATTATGTTTTTTCTTTCTATTAAAGAAGGTCCAGAGCTTCCGAGGGTTCGAGCACAACTAAGATCCAACTTTGGTAACATCAGGGTGAGTCTACGATAGAAAGAAAAGAGGATCTCCTGGTAAGTCCCATCCTTATAACCTTTTTCACTGAGTCGAACATAAAACATTTTTACTACCTAATAAATCTAAATACTAAAATAATAATATAAATATTTAAATAGAAGTTCTTCGTCTTATTCTTTTGATTAAACCTTCTCCTACGGCTTGCACCTACCTAAATAAAACGTACTTACTACGTTTAGACTTTTTCTTTGGATGTAAAACTTATTCAGATAACCAACCCGGTTACTAGAGAAATTCTACAAGCAACATTACAAGAGCAAAGATTTCTTCATGGACATATTCAAATGGAAAATAGGTTTATTCAAACAATCGTCGAACTTGTGCATTCGTATAATCGGCATTGCATTCAAGAATAGAATATTGGAATGCCGGTTTTTATTTGTCTAGCTTATGGCTAAAACAATACTTATGCACATTCTGTAAAAGAGGTGAACATTTCATGTTGTTGATAACGTTCTTAACGACTCTCACTGTGTCTCCTGGCCAAGGAAAGCTGTCATTCCAGCAGGATCTGTCCATAATACTGACGACTCTAGATTGGCTGGTTTGATGGACAGTTGAATCAATAATTTACATCATGAGGAGCCAGCATACATAGAAGACAGCGATCAGATACTTCAGGTTCAGCAAGGATTTATATAGCAGCTCTTTGAAAAAGTATCTGAAGCAGCACGGCTGGAATAAATAGCTCCAAGGGAATAAAAACACAGTGAGTTGTCATTGAAAAGGTGTTGATGGCCTTTAGCCATGCCGGAGGGCACGGGTAGCCCCGGTGCGAAGAACCAACCATCTTAGGCCCGATCCTACCGCGACGTGTTTTCAGGGAGTTTCATTTAACGCTGTGTCAACCTATGTTAATACTATACTCAAACCCGAGTGTTTCAAAACTCAACTTTTGGTAGGACCGGACCTTAAGGGCCCATACATTTCATGGATGTAATGGACGGACGAACAGACATCAAAGTCTTAGTTAAAAGGTTCCATTTGTACCCTTCGGGTATGAAACCCTAAACCAAAAAATAACATACCTTCACAATTTTCTTTGGTTACTGTATAACAGTTAACAGAATTCTTAAGAATATTGAGTACGACGATTAGACAACAGAGCGGCAGAGTCGTTAGCTTCATCTTGAAGATTTTGAACTTAACACATACACAAAATAAAATGATTGGATGAATGGAAAACAGATAAGTCAAATAGTTAAACTTAAGACAACTTCAATCAAAAATGGAATATTTAGAGAGCGTTTATATCCTTTTCTTTCATTTACGAAATTTAAACACGTCTATGATTTTGGATTTTCCCGTGATTACTTACAAACAAATGTTCGTTTCTGATTGGTTGATTTTTACTTTATTTTGATAATTTCCCCTCCAGGGTCTCGAATTCTGTTTCACACGATGTTTAATTTTTCAAGGATTCGTTCACAACATGCTGCATAGCCATGAACTGAGAGCACCCTTAAGGCTATGTTCAGATGATCGTGCGGTACAAGATCTATTTAAATAGTGCATATTCAAGGGCGTAGCCAGCATCTGGCCTAGGGGGGGGCAGCTGAGATCTTCATCTTCATGTCGAGAGGGAGGGGGG
>CM022880.1:20394682-20411880 GCA_012654025.1 Pachypsylla venusta | reverse complement strand
CTTTACGGTAAAAATGCAATATGAGTGTCTAAATTTTCAAATCTGGGAGTAAAATTTCAATTCTAGGGACATTTTCCCCCCTGAATACAAAGTTTTACTACCTTCGGTAACACGGAACACAATATTTTTTACAGTTAAAAAATTGAATTAAACACTAATTGTTTTTAATTTATTTTAAATTAAATTAAAAATTCCTCTGTCGATTGTAGGTATTAACGAGCAGATATATTTTCATTGCGGGCACCTAGAGAACTCTTGTCTATGTTATTAAACTAATTAATAAATTACAAGTTTGTTTTCAATGTAGAGCAAACACTTTAAATACTGTATGCAGCCCCCCCCCCCTTCCTACGCCCATGTGCATATTGTTTACAAGACTTGTATCGATTTGTTCAGTTGATCCGCGCGGTACAAGTTCAACAAATTTGTATTGACTTGTTCATTTGATCGCGCGGTTTGAGGCGAAATAAAGTAGCCAAGTAGATATTTTGATGCCAGATTTTCGCGTGTACATACGTTGTCATGTGAATGCCCCTCCCGCACGGTACCGCGCGATCATCTGAACATAGCCTAATAGATGCATCAGTTCCAGCAGACAACAATGTCAACACCAAATATGGAGAGAAAAAACTAAATTATATGGACCTGGCAATTGATATCAAAAAAATGTGGGAGATGAGATGCACCATTGCACCATTATACTGATTATCACTGAGCAGTCCTCAAAAGTCTCAACTACAAACTAAAATTAATAACTGGCAAAATGAAGATAGCGGATGTCCAATCTTGTGCCTTACTCGGTATGGCACACATGCTAACAAAATCTGATGTCTTTGACGCTACAAAATACAAATATGATAGAAATGAGGTTTATTTCACATATTTGCAGCAACATGCTCCAGTGTACAGCTGACATATATCTTTATTCCGGATGTTTTTTTATATATTCTTAAAATGTGTAGAGGTAGGGGCATTGGCCACCCGGTAAATACGATTACTACTTGATGAGACAGCCACAGCCATATCCCTCTTTTAATGCCATTCTTTTCATTTCTGAATTAAAAAAAAAAAAAATGAATACCTAATCAATTTAAACAATTTAAAAAAAATTAATACCTACTCAATTTAAAAAAAATTAATACCTACTCAATTTAAAAAAAATTAATACCGAATCTACTGGAGACCATTTGGTATAAATGAGAAAGATTGATCGTGTGAACGAGGGTCCAACTTAGGGGAGAAATATAGGGTCCTCGAACAATAGAAAAATCTCACGTTCAAAATATTTTTCCCGTTTGGGTAAAAAAATTTGCTCAAGCAATAAAGGCATGGCTGTAAAAACGTTTCCTAACTTGTCGAGGGGGGTTAAAATATGTCAATAAAGCTAACAAGTAAAAATAAAAAGTAAAAACAAAACAAAAGAGAAGTGGAAAAAATAAAAATATGGTTGGTGGGATTTTTCCCGCGATGTGTCACGCCGCACGCGACAAAAATCCCCAAAAATCAAACAACTACGGGACCCTACGGTTCTCCCTGGAGTCATACCCGTGTGAACGAAAGAAAAATATCTGAGAATAAGCGTATTTGTGGTCATTGAATTTTTATCATTGAAATTATTTTTGGTCTTTCACGAAAGTGGTCTTTTCCAAAGATTTATTATTGAAAATGAAATTTTTTTTTTACACATATCTGACCAGATGATGACTTTTTCGCTACCTACTGTTGATCTTTTTATATAAAAATAATCAAATTTCATTCATTTTGACAGTTTTGACTATTCGGAAGTTCTGTGAAATTTAGATCTAAATTAATTAAAATTATGTACCTACCACCTAGAAAAAATGTATTTAAAACATAAGATATTTAAAAAATATTTGTGTACCCCTAAACCTTAATAATTTTATGCATGAAAATGCAATCACTTAAACAGGAAAACTACCATTAAAGAAACGCCATGAGGGCCCCGGATGGAGCAAAAGCACCAGAATTCAGTAAATTCTATGGAAATAATAAATGTCCATATAAATAACAAGTTTCATAGAAATCGGATAAGCCGTTCGAGAGTTATCGTGGGACGAACAGCGGACAGAAAAACAGAATTTAAAGGAAAAATGTAAAGTTAAAACTAAATCTCACGTTGTTCGACTATATTTATCTTTTTTACATTAATTTTTTTGTGTTTAGCCAATAAAAAATCATAATTAAGATACTCGTAAGCCGTAGGTATTAATATTAAGAGGGGAAAATTTGAAAATATTTATTATTTTCACAATTAAATATTATTCAAGAAACGAAAATACGCTTAATAAATGCATTTTAGAAGCCCTATTTTTTTGTTTATCACTTTTAGACAAGGAATCAGCTGTCCGAGCTAGTTTATCTTTATCAGTATGGTATCAGTTTATCTTCGGATCTGTGTTTGTTAGGTTGTGTGTGAATTTTTAAAGTTGTGACTCAAATTTTAAATTATTTATTAATCTTTTAAAGTGCGATTTAATTAAGTATTAATGAGAAATAATTGTATTTACCATTTGCTGTAATCATCAAATATCATTGGATCAATTGATTTGACCCTCTAAAATTATATCTGCTTAAATTTAGAAATTAAATTTTCGCCCCCGCCTTTTTTGTGGGCTATCCAGTCAAATCTGGCGAAACTGCAGTCGTTCGCCCCTTGGGCCTTTGACTTTTAAAACATTGTGTGATCTTCATAACCATTGGTAAGTGATGTTCAAATTATTTTGTTCTTGTTGTTATTTTAGGATTATTATCTCTTTTATCTTTTATTGTTGTCTATCTTGATTTTTGTAATAATTCATATTAATTTATTCTTCTCAGACATTTTCTTTCGTGCAAAATTGTTTTCATTAAGACCATTTGTTGAATGTGTAAAGTAACCCAGGTATTAGGTATAGAGAATCCCAGTACTCAGTACCTGGTAGGTCTCTATTCCTTTCTTGTTAAAGAAATGGAAATTATCGCTTCTATTATTTTCATTCCTGTACATGTATTATTCATTTCTAATCTTATCAGCTTATTTATCATTAGTAAAATAAATTGACGAAAAATATGTTTTTTTAGCTTTAAGTAAAGGTTGCTCCAAAAGTACCCCTTGATATAAATTTGCCAAAAATTTACTTGTATTTTTTTGGAAAAAGGTACAATTAGCATATCATTGTCATCAGGGTTTAAGAGTGAAAAACAATATTGGGCATATGACCTCCTCTGCTAGCCCTACACGTAGTTGCCCGATCCTTGAAATTTAACATTACCTTCATTTCGACCACTGCGTGGGCGCCTAGGCTTTTTGGCGTCCAATACTGAACGGGTTTATTCAAATTTCTTCATTAATCTGCGGAAGTCGATTCATTTGGTGCTGCATGACGTCGAGAATCGTAGTGAGTTTCCGCACAGTCACCGCGAACCATTCACCATTACGGTAGTGTGTTTTTATTATTAAAACTCGCTGTTCTGGAGTGTATTTTTCCATGTCTATATTACACTAACACTAACCTGGAACAGAAAAAAGAAAAAAAAAAAAAAAAAAAAAAAAAAAAAACGCATAGAAATAAAACCGCAAAGACTTTAGACAACAAAAAAAATGTGTTGCCAACCAAATTTTTTAAAAAATGTGGGTTTCTTATTTCCGGTGTTACTTTTGGAGCACCCTTTATAAAGGACAGTCTAGCGAATTGTGTATTGAGTGTATTTTTTCAATTTAATATACTTCTCAATTCGGAGAGCTTTTATGTACAGTTTTGATATTTCTGATGGCGAGAGAGGTATTACCATGATCCTTTCGGGTTAGCCCACTCAGGCCTTTTTTCTCTCCATTAAGAAACCACTACACGTATTGTCCTTGTTGAATATGTGGATAATCTTAGAGCCTGTCCAATTGAGTATGTGATATTCTAGCGCCCAAGCAATCTTAGATATTTCAGTTTTGAGACACCAGCCCTTCAACTCAAATAATTTCGGATCCCCGTAATCTCTCTTTGTAGGTATCATTTAATTTTCACTTTTGGCACCAAATTTGGAAAAGTTACCTAATTTGACAGGCCCGGATGTCATCGATTCACACGACTTCTTAGATATGCGGGCTACTGGGACAATTGTGATTGCTCTTCCGATACTTAGATCAAATTTTATTTAAAATATAAAGAGAGAACTTTTGACTTTTGACCTATGTAATTTTCAAAAAAGTCGTTTTTTGACATTTTTTTTAGATAACATGTTCAAGTAGCCGGTTTTACCTTATTGTTCGTTCTAAACACCCCCTATCCTTTTAATCACGCCACTGGTTTTATTCCATCTGAATTTAAACCAACTTTGATTGCATTTACATTGATCAGAACAGCTCTTATATGAAGGTAATTCTAAATTACAATCATTTAAAGCTGCAGTACAATCGTTCGACCTTCCTACGCAGACAGAGTAGTTACATATACCGATCATTATTCATACCAATTAATTTATTTCATTGAATAATTATGATTATTTTAACACAAATCCTTATCGTGTTAGTCTAGTCTAGAGAGCTGCACTTATACAGAATCCGATCGTCTATTCTGTCTGCCAAAGTCTGCTTTCATTAATCCTAAAGATAATCTGTGGGTTAAAACTGCTTTACTTGGGCCACTTGTACTCTTACAATTTCTTATTTCATGAAGGTTATAATGTTTAATGTTTTGTACTCGTATATTAAAATTGTGTTTGAAGGAATTTCTTAAATATTTTAAATGTTCATAGCAAGACTTTTTCAGAATAGGTACTAAATGAAATGATATTGGTTTGTATAAAATATCGTTAATAGTGCCTAGTGCCATCATAGTGCTCGATTTTATGACTGTAGCTCTAAATAAGTGTTGTAATTTAATGTGGATCAGGATCACAGACTATGAAAGCTGAAGTAAATAATTGAATTTAAATAATCACTCTAATTGCAATATAGAGTGGAAAAATTGAGATTTTTATTTTCAATAATTTTGATGAACAGATATTTTTGTTTTTAGTTAAAATTATTAATAAATAGTAAACCGGGCAAACGATATTGTTTTATCTGTGGCGAAACATTTTTAATCTCAACAATAAGTTTTGTATGCTTTTCATTTAAAATTTTTTAAAACACTTTTAAGTTCAACAATAAGTTTCGTATGCTTTTCAATTAAAATGTTTTAAAACACTTTTAAGCTCAACAATAAGTTTCGTATGCTTTTCAATTAAAATGTTTTAAAACACTTTAAAGCTCAACAATAAGTTTTGTATGCTTTTCATTTAAAATGTTTTACAACAGTTTAAAGCTCAACAATAAGTTTCGTATGCTTTTCATTTAAAATGTTTTAAAAGACTTTTAAGTTCAACAATAAGTTTCGTATGCTTTTCAATTAAAATGTTTTAAAACACTTTAAAGCTCAACAATAAGTTTTGTATGCTTTTCATTTAAAATGTTTTAAAACACTTTAAAGCTCAACAGTAAGTTTTGTATGCTTTTCATTTAAAATGTTTTAAAACACTTTAAAGCTCAACAATAAGTTTCGTATGCTTTTCAATTAAAATGTTTTAAAACACTTTTAAGCTGAACAATAAGTTTTGTATGCGTTTCATTGTCATCATATATTTATTCATTTTGGGGGCTCAATTGTATTTCTCTTGAGTCAACGAATTAACGAAAACATGTCAATCACTATATTATTTTCGACAGTAACACAAGGAAAGGAGTTTTAAAACGTAATGATAATGTTGCTTTCTGCGTTAGTTTCCACCATCAGCTCAGGTGGATATTTCTTTTAACGGTCTCAAATTTTTTTCTATTTTTCTTATTATTCTCCGTAAATTGTGCATTTATCGCAATATTTATCGTCTTCTACAGAAAGTCTGTTTCGGGAAAATCCTTGAATTTTTTTTAAGAAATATTTTTTTTTGCAGACCATACGGTTGTTCTTTACCGTTTTTTTTTTAGAAAAATAATTTATTCTGTCAATGCTTGTGTACCTAATGAGCTTTACATTTGAATGAACTTTAATTAGATAGAATAAAATAATAATAAAGTGCTTCTGATAATAACTACTTTATGTTCATGCTTTACAAGTATCAAGCATAGAGAATAGAAAACTGTTGGTCTTGCTCAAGCATGAAGTCAATTTCTACTATCAACTAAGAAGTAAAGTATTAAGTATCAACGGGGAACAATGTCTTGGATGTAGAATATACAAGTATAATATATTAAATTAGCAGGTCTGTTGTGAATAGTAGATTTCAGTCCGTTGATCGACCCTTAAATTGGTTCAATTTATTAAACTTACAAACCAGTTACCCATACTAATCTCTCTCAGCCTCGGTTTGACAGGGGTTTACCTCCATTCATTGGAAACTTACAAACCAGTTAAACACACTAATCTCACTCAGCCTCGGTTTGACAGGGGTTTACCTCCATTTGGAAACTTACAAACCAGTTACCCATAATAATCTCTCTTAGCCTCGGTTTGACAGGAGTTTACCCCCATTCATTGGAAACTTACAAACCAGTTACCCACACTAATCTCACTCAGCCTCGGTTTGACAGGGGTTTACCTCCATTCATTGGAAACTTACAAACCAGTTACCCACACTAATCTCACTCAGCCTCGGTTTGACAGGGGTTTACCTCCATTCATTGGAAACTTACAAACCAGTTACCCACACTAATCTCACTCAGCCTCGGTTTGACAGGGGTTTACCTCCATTCATTGGAAACTTACAAACCAGTTACCCACACTAATCTCACTCAGCCTCGGTTTGACAGGGGTTTACCTCCATTCATTGGAAACTTACAAACCAGTTACCCACACTAATCTCACTCAGCCTCGGTTTGACAGGGGTTTACCTCCATTCATTGGAAACTTACAAACCAGTTACCCACACTAATCTCACTCAGCCTCGGTTTGACAGGGGTTTACCTCCATTCATTGGAAACTTACAAACCAGTTACCCACACTAATCTCACTCAGCCTCGGTTTGACAGGGGTTTACCTCCATTCATTGGAAACTTACAAACCAGTTACCCACACTAATCTCACTCAGCCTCGGTTTGACAGGGGTTTACCTCCATTCATTGGAAACTTACAAACCAGTTACCCACACTAATCTCACTCAGCCTCGGTTTGACAGGGGTTTACCTCCATTCATTGGAAACTTACAAACCAGTTACCCACACTAATCTCACTCAGCCTCGGTTTGACAGGGGTTTACCTCCATTCATTGGAAACTTACAAACCAGTTACCCACACTAATCTCACTCAGCCTCGGTTTGACAGGGGTTTACCTCCATTCATTGGAAACTTACAAACCAGTTACCCACACTAATCTCACTCAGCCTCGGTTTGACAGGGGTTTACCTCCATTCATTGGAAACTTACAAACCAGTTACCCACACTAATCTCACTCAGCCTCGGTTTGACAGGGGTTTACCTCCATTCATTGGAAACTTACAAACCAGTTACCCACACTAATCTCACTCAGCCTCGGTTTGACAGGGGTTTACCTCCATTCATTGGAAACTTACAAACCAGTTACCCACACTAATCTCACTCAGCCTCGGTTTGACAGGGGTTTACCTCCATTCATTGGAAACTTACAAACCAGTTACCCACACTAATCTCACTCAGCCTCGGTTTGACAGGGGTTTACCTCCATTCATTGGAAACTTACAAACCAGTTACCCACACTAATCTCACTCAGCCTCGGTTTGACAGGGGTTTACCTCCATTCATTGGAAACTTACAAACCAGTTACCCACACTAATCTCACTCAGCCTCGGTTTGACAGGGGTTTACCTCCATTCATTGGAAACTTACAAACCAGTTACCCACACTAATCTCACTCAGCCTCGGTTTGACAGGGGTTTACCNAGTAAGTGAATCCTCGTCATAAATAACGGTAGTGTTTTTTAAAGTTACCAATAGGATGTCTAATATAAATTTGTTAAATAATAATGACCTTTTATTGCTAGTTTTGTTTTTCATAGACAATGGAAATTGGGGGGGGGGGGTATTGGTTTGTGTCCAGCCTGTATATTGCAACCTTTAAAAGCCAAGATTTAAAAGTTTCGCCAGGCGCCTTAGAGCACGGCCATTCTGACTTTTTAGTAAATTCAAAATATTATTTTGTCCTTTCCTGGTTTTGAACTCGTAACTCTAGAATGGCTGGCCATATCTTTGCAGAAAATGTCCTAAAATAAGGACTAAAGGGCCACCTAAAACTTTCTCGCTTTGAGTTGTTATGTTGTCGCAACAAATTTTAAGATATCGGACCGTGGCTGTCCGATTTTGTTGAATAAATTGTAACTTTGGCCGTAACTCGAAAACGACTTGACATATTTTAGTTCTGATAATTTTCCTGGGGTCGTAGATCATGATTTTGGGGGAGGGGGTTCATCCCCATAAATTATTCACTATCTACTACCGCTTGGGCTGTGGTATTGTAACAGAAACCCCTCACATAGGTACGTACAGACAAATTTCTGATTTATATATTAAGATTTTCTAAGTATAGATTCTCATCACTCTTTCGTTCATAGTCGTCGAAATCGAGTGATGTCTACAGTTCACTGTACCAGTAGTCAAAGGAATGGAGAAATTTACAAAAGACAGACACGGAACCAAAATTTGTTTCTTTACGGTAAAAATGCAATATGAGTGTCTAAATTTTCAAATCTGGGAGTAAAATTTCAATTCTAGGGACATTTTCCCCCCTGAATACAAAGTTTTACTACCTTCGGTAACACGGAACACAATATTTTTTACAGTTAAAAAATTGAATTAAATACTAATTGTTTTTAATTTATTTTAAATTAAATTAAAAATTCCTCTGTCGATTGTAGGTATTAACGAGCAGATATATTTTCATTGCGGGCACCTAGAGAACTCTTGTCTATGTTATTAAACTAATTAATAAATTACAAGTTTGTTTTCAATGTAGAGCAAACACTTTAAATACTGTATGTACTTAATTTCTGATACAAATCTTAAGAAGAAATAGATAAATAGAAGGCATCAGAACCGGTTGTCTGATGCTTCTATTTTTTTAAACCAATTTTTATATAATTTTTATCTTTTTTTTTTTAGTTCTCTTTAAAATGTTGAAGTCAGTTGGTTGAAAGTTATGCTTGATGGAACATATTAAATGCAGTTATTTTTTTAAACCAGGCTTAAATATTTGAACTGTATATTTATATCGTTTTATGTGTATAATATAAATAAATAAATATGTACGTAGAAATTATTTAGAAAAAAAAACAGTAAAAATATTAATAATAATAAAATATTTAAAAAGATATGGTTAATGTATAAAATAATTGATTGAGCTTTCAATAGCATTTTGGCAATCATCGTCAAACCGATGTTGACTGTTTAAAGTGTAGTCCACTCTCCAAATAGGATTGTCGAAGGTGTCGCTTGAATGTTACTGAAAGCTTTTTTTAAAAAATGATTTTTTCAAAATGATTAATTCTGAAATCCATCCTGTGTTTTAAAAAATGTTCTATAATTTTTTTTTCACTTGTGTTTGTGTTTTTCTATTGTTTTTGATTGATAATTCAATTGTTGAGAGGAGATAATTTATAATATTTTATAACTACTTCTAACTTTCCATGAGGAAAAGTAAATCATACTTGATATTGTAAGAAGTTACTTGAGGGTGACATCCTCACGGGCCGAGTCCACTCACCTGAGCTGATGGTGTAAAATAACACAGAAAGCAACTCTGTATTATCATTATGTTTGTAACTGTATTGTGTTTGTGTAATTATATTACAGTGATTGTCATGGTTCTGTGGGCCCATGTCAATTATCAGCCTCCTAGAACAGATGCATGATGAGAATTAAAAACTTAAACAGTGGACTATGGCCTATCTGGAGCTGCTGTCTCATACATCTGGCTACCATCGGACACAATGATGCCACTATTAAATGAATGAATACCAAAGACAGTAATTTAAAATATTAAATTACTGTCTTTGTTAGAAACATATTTTACTTCTTTATAATATTGGTAAAGATATTTAATTAAATACGACATGGCGTGTTTATTTTAAACAAAGATCCCTGTATTTCGCTTTATTTTTTTTACTTGTGAAATATATTGTTGCTAGTGCTGAGATTTAAAAAGAGACTGTTTTTAAACTTCATAAATGTTCTGGATAGATAATTTAACATCGTCATTGATCTCCTGGTATACAATATACAATAAATACAATATTAGTTCGGTTCCACGTGGTGTATTCATCACCTAGTCCACTATACTATATAACGGCAGGTTAGCGTTGTTGAGATAAGTTACAATAATTATCAGTGAAATTACTAGTATTTCTGTGATGGGTCTACCTTGGACCGCCATGTGGCCCCACATATAGACCAATAGGGCCCAAATTAGCTAATTCTATGAACATAATATATGTCCATACCAAGTTTCATCAAAATCGGCCAAGGCGTTCGAGAGTTATTGTGGAGTATCTCCCAAACAACATCACTCACTTTTATCCACCAGTAAATATATCCACCGAGGGGAGCAAACCATTAGGTGACGGTCCTAAGCCCATGTAAATACAGAAGGTTTGGTGTTAGGAAGGGTATCCAGCCTTTAAATAACTCTGCTTCAGAAAAAAACTAGTTTCTTCGCAGTTTTAATTGATGCTGCGAGAAGCAAGCTAGGCTTACCAGGAAAGAGTTGCAGCTAAAGAGAGTATGCAACAAACAAAAGCTTGTGACATGGTAGAATTAATGAGCAAACGCCGAGACCCCAAATAGAATTGGGAAAGGGTGAAGTTAAAGAAGAAGAAGATTGTAGCGGAGTTCCTCACAAAATCGACTGTTCTCCCCATTTCTAGTTTTAGGTTTGCTAAGATTAATCTCTTCCCTATTCTTCATTCCCAACACAAGCAACATACTTACCTTTCTGGTCAGCCCTTCCTCATTTATTTTGTCATAATTCATTAGTTTTAACTCCCTCCCGATTTTTACTATTTGTATGAAATATAATATGAACATCATTCATTATATTCATGGAATTAGCCATGTTGGGCCATCAGGGGCCCAATTTGAGTGAGTTGAATAGCTATATGACAAATAAAAGGAAATCCTATTCTCTAGGACTAAGGACACCCATCAGTAGAAAGCTATATGACAAAAGGATATCCTATTCTCCAAGACTAAGGACACCCATCAGTAGAAAGCTGTATGACAAATAAAAGGAAATCCTATTCCCCAGCACTAAAGGCACCCATCAGTAGAAAGCTGTATGACAAATAAAAGGAAATCCTATTCTCCAGGACTATGGACACCCATCAGTAGAAAGCTGTATGACAAATAAAAGGAAATCCCATTCTCTAGGACTAAGGACACCCATCAGTAGAAAGCTGTATGACAAATAAAAGGAAATCCTATTCTCCAGGACTAAGGACACCCATCAGTAGAAAGCTATATGACAAATAAAAGGAAATTCTATCTAGGACTAAGGGCACCCATCAGTAGAAAGCCATATGACAAATAAAAGGAAATCCTATTCTCCAGGACTAAGGACACCCATCAGTAGAAAGCTGTATGACAAATAAAAGGAAATCCTATTCTCCAGGATTAAGGGCACCCATCAGTAGAAAGCTATATGACAAATAAAAGGAAATCCTATTCTTAAGGATTAAAATCAGATGACACGTTCAAGAAAGTAGGAGTAGTAATGGAGAGAAATTAAATTTCTAAAATAATTAGTTTAAAAGGGTTCAACAAGTTCATCATTTAAAGTTTAATATTAATATGATTTGGAAGCAAGTCAAGTTTGTGGAATACTAGTGCAGATCATACAGGACAGGGCCGTTACCCAAGATTTTTTTCAAGGGGGGGGGGGGGCCGAAGCTTTGACAGCCAGGACTAACACCTGAAATTAATGATTATGGAAGGTGATGTTATTTTTGTTGTTGTTGCTGTTGCGTATTTAATTATTCTAAGAAGAGAGTTTCACAAAAGGCTTTTAATATTTGGTCAATTTCATGGGAGCCCCGGGGGGGGAGGGTCAACTTTGAAATCTTAAATAGAACTTCTCCCTTTGCCCAGTACATTTTTGAAAATAAAATCCAACTATTTTGCAGGTAGATTAAGCTGGTCCACGGTAGAATTTCGGTGTTCTGGTGAGTGCTATCGTTTGTACCGATTTGTCCCGAAATATTTTCGTTTGTACCGTTACCGTTCTCGAGAGAATCTTTTTTTTTGTGGGCCGGCCCAGCTTAACAGTAGTCCGACCCAGTTGGAATTTTCAAATTTTGAAAATGTTAATCGATGTACCTTCGTTTGTTCCGATTTGTACGGAAATTTCGTAGTTTGTACCATTACCCTTTTTTGAGTTATGGTTAGTCAAAGTGGGACAAGTTGACCCGGCCCAGTTTGAATTTTGAAATTTTAAAAAGCCTATTTGTTTTTGCGTATTTTGGGTATATTTGAGATCTGTATTCAAAACAAAGCCGCCGTTATTCCAAGTTTAATTTGAGCTTTTGTATCAATGCCTTTGTTTTGACGTAGTTATTTAGTTTTGCTTAAAAAATAGGAAAATAAAAAATAGGAAAATGTTTCAGTGTTCTTCAAACTTTGAAGTGGTACTTCAGATTTATGAGTTCCACTCAGGGTCGGAAAGATATTCAAATTGGATTCATTTTGGTTTATTATTTTCAATAATGAATCTTTGGAAAAAAAACTGCCATTTACCGTTGACCGATTTGGATGAAATTTGGTATATAGGTCTTATCTGGGCTCTAATTGTGCCCCGAAACTTTTGGGTGCAATCGAATACACCCTTGGCGGTTTTGCCGCTTTTTAGCTGTTTCATTAATCCTGTCTTAAAAAATCCTGTAGAGCCAGAGACTTGAAATTTGGTATGTATGACATATTTGGGGTCTCAGTAAGCTTCGAAACTTTTGAGTTTTGGTTATATACATTTAGAAAATGATGAACGATAAAAAAAAGCTATGTTGACTGTGCCGTTTTCAAATTTACCGTTGGCGGTTTTTATCGCTTTTTAGCGGTGTTCATTAATCAAATTTACCGCTGGGTGCAATACCGCTGGCGGTTTTTATTGCTTTTTAGCGGTTTTCATTAATCCTGTCTAAAAAGGGAATGGTAAGGGCCGGAGCCTAGAATTATGGTATGTATGTCAAATTTAGGGTCTAATTACGCCCCACATTTTTGCGTGGGGGGGGAGGGCATTTTTTTAAGCCAGTAAAATAATAAACTCATGTGTCAAATTGCCAGAATTTTTACCTAATCATGATACCTACTTTAATCTCATAAAGACGCAGATTGAAAACGAGTTTAACAAGCTCAACAACATTAACTTAAAATACATTTTATTATCCTTGTCAAAAATTGATTACTTATATATAAAGAGATGGATCCATTTAAGATTTCAAAGTTTACCCCCTTTTCCTGAGACCTTCCCGGAAAGTGCCAAAAATATGAAAGCAACTAGATTTTTTTTTCGAGATTCATTCATCAAGATAATGAGATCGGCTCCTTTTTTTTAAGACACCCTGAATTTTAAAAATAATCTGACAAGCCCTCTACTTATTAATGCTAAATATGCAACCTGAAACGGACAACTGATAGTAACACGTTGGTTCACTTTTTTGTCAGCAGACAGGGTGTCATTGGCGATATCATTTTGGAGCGACATCAGTTGCGATGATTTCTTCGTCTTCTTGAACCTTGATTCCTCCATGTCACAACCTTTTGTTCGGTGCCTACTTTCTTTAGCTGTTACCCTTTCCTGGCGCGGTAATTCTAGAAGACTGCTTCTCACAGTATCAATAGAAACTGTGTAGAAACTCGTTTTTTTTCTGATGATCTCTCATCATTGGTTTGAAGCAGATTTTTTTAAAGGCTGGATGCCCTTCCTAACACTAAAACCTTCTGTATTTACACGGGCTTAGGACCATACCCTATAATGAAGCTGGTGGCTTGCTCCCTTGGCAGCTACATTTTTTAAATAACCATGAATACCGATTTTAGTGTTTCTAGTCCCCTATGGATAGGGGGTCTTAAAGAGAATACTTTCAAGGCTCCTAAGTCCATGCCAGTCACAAAAGGCGATTAAAGGAAGGGTCGGAAACGATATCCTTTCCATTATCCATGCAGAAAGCAAGGAGAAGCTACTGCTGCATTATCCGTAAGGATTTTCAAGTATCAACATGGCTGCTAACTTATGATGATTGTGTTTCTGCGATAAAGCTCTCTGTGACTACGGGAAGAACCAAGAAATATCACATAAGTTTAGTACTAGGGACACCCTTTATGAATCTGATACTTGTATGTTTATCAAAAACACGTTAAGGATTTCCACTATGAGATAAATTTAAAAATCATTTGACATTCCCAAGAATGTTGTAGAATTGTAGAAGAAAAAAAATTATATAAAAAAAGTGGATGAAATTTCTCAACAACTTTGACAGGATCCAGATCCTGTATTCTTTGTCAGGCCTGTTTGCAGCGGAATGCAACGTGTATTAGGTAAAATTGTAATTTAGGGTGTCCGAAAGAAAGCTTAGCTCCACCTTATCATGAGAATGGTTTCGAAAAAACACTTGCATATTTTTGTTTATTATTTTCAATAATGGAACGATTGCAATGGTCACAAAAAAAAACTCCCCCACTCAAAATTTGATGGTTTACGTTTCACGGTACGTAGAATCCAAAAATCATTGAAAAATCCGTTTGCACGCCGTGATGGGCACTTTTACCACTTAGCGTTGACCGATTTGGATGATATTTGGTATGTAGAAATTCCATCTGGGGTCTAATTGTACCCCAAAACTTGGGGTACAATCGAATGTATTGTTGGCGGTTTTCACTTATCCTGTCTAAAAAGAGGATGGTTCGAGCTAGAGACTTGAAATTTGGTATGTATGTCATACTCGCAATACATTTTTAGGTGCAATTAACGGACGTTTTTCACCGCTTTTTAGTGGCTTTCATTAATCCTGTCTAAAAAGGGAATGGTATCAGCCAGAGACTTGAAATTTGGTATCTATGTTAGGTGAAGAAGAAGAATTTAAGTAGCTTATAGCTTGGTGATATTGGAGTGATGTTTGCCAATGTTTTGTAATTCTTTGATGCCCACAAATAAAGTAACATAAAAACTCGAAGAAAGATATATTTTTTATTTCTTTGGAAGTGTGGGGAGAAAGCTAAGTTTTACTATTAATTTAGAACAAAACACTTACCAAAAACACTAATTAAAATTAATGAAGAAACTAGTTTCGAATCATTCGATTCATCATCAGTCGAGTCGAAGGATTGAAGTTGAGTCACTCTCCATCCTTCGACTCGACTAGACTGATGATGAATCGAATGTTTCGAAACTAGTTTCTTCTTAAGTACTTTTAAATAGTGTTTTTTGTCTTTTGTTTTAAATTATTTTTTTTTAATAGTAAATATTTTTTAACACTGATAATTAACATGTTATTCAAATAGTTAAAAGCTAATTTTCAATAATATCTACTCAAAAGAGTGATTCCAACGATAATCTATATATGAAGAAGCAAAGGATGATTTTCAAAGTAAACTGCACTTGTAACAAAGAAAACACAAGTGCTGTTATTAAGCTACATGTTCTCAGAACCCATGCATATACGTTGGAATACAACAACACTGTTATTTTATATGAAGAAGCAAAGGATGATTTTCAAGGAGGCCTTGTAACAAATATTTCCAACAACACTGTTATTTTATATGAAGAAGCAAAGGATGATTTTCAAGGAGGCCTTGTAACAAATATTTCCATTGATTTTTCAACAGGAAAACTCAAGTGCTATTATTAAGCTACATGTTCTCAGAACCCATGCACACCATTAGAATACAACAACACTGTTACTTTAATGCTACAATAATCATAGGTTGAGTGATTTTGGTATATGTATGAGTTTATTTTGTGTTATGATTTGGTCGTGTGCACAAATTAGTTCGTAAAGTGAAGTTGTTTATCAAGATCATTAAGACAGGGTGTCTAGGTTTACTGACCTGAAACATTTGGAAATAGTCTGGGATTATCATTTAGTAATAGTCCGGGATTATCATTTGGAAATAGTCTGAGATTATCATTTGGAGATATTATAAAAGGATTATCATCAATAATTCTCCTGGAACCAAGGTAACTTTTGTTCCTCTTTACATCATCCCCAATTATTTTCACAATAATTCTTATTTTCTCCCTTTTCTCACATTTACCGTTTTCAATATATTCTCTAGTCTCTAGTGTGTTATTTCAACTTTTATTCTCCATTTATTGAACTTCTATCCCCCATTACCCTGTATAGATTGTGTAGCGTTATAAAAATAAAATTATTTATCATATCATTTTTAATGTACGTTGTTGTGAAGCCGGGCTAAACTACATTTTTGTTTTCTACCTAGACGATGTAGGTATATGTAATTAAGGAGGTTTATATCTTCTTCAACATCAGACATACTCTGGTGTGCTTCTTCATTCTTATAATATCGTCGGCAGGTCAATGTATTTTTGTCGAACTGATGGTGGTTTGGTGTCCAATCTGAACTGTCCCCGTCACAGAGTGCGCATCTCACTCGGTTTGTATCAAGGAGTGAGGTATATTTTTAATTTCAATATATTTTTTTTAAACGTCTGTTCATAAATTTTTTCTCGATTGCTCTGATTTTAGTCTCATTATCTCCAAGGTATCTCTGTCGCCTAAGTACGATGTACGTGAACATCTATGTTAGGAATGTCGATATCGATAATATCAAAAAAAAATATTAAGTTACCTACGTCATAAATTACGCTGCTTTGCTGCTTGTTAGAGTTCGATATTAATATTTCGATATAAAGATATTTAATATCGATATCAGACCATCCGTTATTATCGCTTATCGATTTTAAGCTTTCGATAATATCAATATCGGTAATATCGATATTCTTCTTTCGATACGGCAACCTTAAGTTATGTTTGAATCCGATCTTCTATTATTTATAAGAATTATTATAGTACTAGCTGTTTTACCCGTGCTTCGCTACGGGCTTTAATAGCTGATAGAAGAATGAGGATAAATATGAATGTCCAAATCTGAAAAACAGATTTAACCCTAGGATTGCCAAGCTCTGTTCAATTACGTGCATTGCCAAGGGGGTGGGTGGGGTACAAAGTACCCGCAAACAAAATAAAGGATAAA
>CM022880.1:20335722-20393778 GCA_012654025.1 Pachypsylla venusta | reverse complement strand
CATAAAGCGAACTTACATACCAAATTTCAGCCACCGAAAATTTACCGGTACGGAGAAACAGTGATGAAAAGGTGATAATATTTGATGGACGCGCCCTTTACCCCCACGGCTGGCGCCCCAGTTGGAATATTAAAAAAATCCTTTCTTATTACACATCTAGAACAGAAAGCGAACCTACACACCAAATTTCAGCCACCGAAAATTTACCCGTACGAAGATACAGTGATGAAAAGGTGATAACATTTGATGGACGCGCCCTTTACCACCGCGGCTCACACCCCAGTTAGAATATTAAAAAATCCTTTCTTATTGCACATCTAGAACATAGAGCAAACCTACATACAAAATTTAAGCCACCGAAAATTTACCGGTACAGAGAAACAGTGATGAAAATGTGATAATATTTGATGGACGCGGTCTTTACCCCCGCGCCTGGCGCCCCAGTTGGAATATTAAAATATCCTTTCTTTTTGCACATCTAGAACATAAAGGGAACCTACATACTAAATTTCAGCCTCCTTAAATTTACCGGTACGGAGAAACAGTGATGAAAAGGTGATTTTCATATGTAAACGCGTTCCTTTTTCCCCGCGGGGGGCGCCCCAATTCGAATATTTAAAAAATCTTTCTTAGCTCGTATCTAAGACCCAAGTGCGACCTACATGCCAAATTTCAGCCTCCTAGGATGTACCAGTGCGGAGAAATCGCGTTGATGTCAAATGAGTGTGTTTCTCTTTTATATATATAATATAATAGAATAGATTAATCTATTAATCTTATCCTCCTATGGGTGTAATGAGAATAGGGTAGCCGTATCGAAAGAAGAATATCGAAATTACCGATATTGATACATCGAAAGCTTAATATCGATAAGTTATATTATCGTATAGTATAAAATCGATATAAACTATCGGTTACATCAAAACCTTACTATCGATATAAATATCGACGGCCCCAACAGCAAAGCAGGTAACATATTTTTTTTCTTTCAATATCAATATTTTTTTTCCAATATTATCGAAATCGACATAAAATGTCGATTATATCGGCACTCGAATATCGATATTATCGACATAATGCCGATATCCTTAAATGGGAAAATTTCTGGATTATATTTTCAGAAGGGTTTGTAAAAAGGAAGTATTTTACGATTTTACGACTGACCAAGTGTAAAACTTTAATAGAATTGAGACAGAAGTACGTGCAATAATAAATTTAAGTGCGGGATACACAACGGCAACAATACACTTGTCCCCAGTAATAGATGTGACTACTTTTATAGACTGAATTTCACTACTTTCATAGGCGAAAGGAAAGAGTGGGTGGAACTTGACCTGTTTTCAATGATAATTTTTTTGTGAGATACATTATTCGAATTACGCAATTTTTCCCCATAAGATAGGCATCATTCGTAAATAAAAATAAAAACCTGTCAGCTAAGCATATGCGTTTATTATTCTTCTGTTTTTATGTTAAGTGACGGACGGAACACCCTGTAGTTAGTGGCGGATATAGGTGGGCGGTTGGGAGAGATTGCCAGAAGTATGAAAAAAAAAAGAATTGGTTTTCCATAGAATTAACTGTGTGGGATAGAAGACAAGGAGTTTTTCTGTAGAATTAACTGTGTGGGATAGAAGGAGATAATTCAGTTGACTTCATTATGGCCACTTACTGGAAGGGTAAATGACAATGTGCAGGATAAGAGGGAATATGAACAAAATGCCCATAGACAGTGTGTGGCATTGATATACACCACACAGGCCTCAGAAAGAAAGGATCCACATTTTACCGAATCCCCTATCTCCAAGGTCGGCGATGCAAACCTGCCCCATAAACCATCTTTTTACTACGATCCTGTCCCAGTAGACTGTTAGACATTACCTTGGGACGGGGTGATCGCCAGATTTGAAGANTTTTTTTTTTTTTTTTTTTTTTTCTTGAAGGAAAGATTTGTTTTTACTATTTTAATTTTCGTCGTTTGAAAACTAAAATGAAAAATTTGAACGATGAAAATTAAAATAATAAAAAAATCTTTCCTTCAAGGAACAAAATATTATTATTAGGTATTTGTTTATTGTGTTCAACAACCGTTGTGGTTGTTGATACATTACAATTATACCTTAAAAAATAATAAATAAATTAGAATAAATGATAAATAATTTAATTAAACCTGCAAAAAATATTGTATTAATTAGAATACCTGAAAAAAATAGTAAATAATTTAGAACACCTGTAAAAAAATTATGAATTAGAATACCTGTAAAAAAATACGTAAGGTTGAAAAATAAAAAAGTGATAGGTAAAGACATTTATATTAATGTAAATTGGTTTTCGATAGAAAGAACTCTAGGCCACACTTGACTTAATTATGATCATTTATCGTAAAGAAGGGTAAATTACATTTACTCCGATGGTTATGTTAAAGACTTGGTCGCCCCCCCTCAACTAATGACTTGTATATATAGGCCTCTAATTTTTAGTTGTTATAAATTGCTTCTTATTTTCTTTATATAAACGAAATATCTCTGTATAATAATAAAATAAATTTTATAGTTCAATATATATATATATATAAATTGGAGTGAACATCATAATACGACTTTCCTTATCTATAAAAAATGAATAGACTGAAATTTACAATGTTGAGTTTTCAATGCCAAAACACGTTTTGAAGTCTCCATAGTCCAAATTTCGAGTTCCAGTACTCGATGCGACATTCCATACAGCAAACTTAAAACCGCTAAAAAGCGGCAACAAACCCAGAACAGTAAATTTGATTTCAACTAAAAGTATCCTCGAGCATTCTATGTATAAAATTATATAGTTATATGAGGCAGCAATTTTCAAGCCCAAGCTCTTGCCGTTATTGTTTTATGCCGAACCTCAAAAAACCTAATACCGAGTGTAAACAACCAGCAATAAATTGGACTTCAACCGAAAGTATCATTGCGAATTCAGTGCATGAAAGATATATGAATAGGCACCAAATTTCAGGTTCTAGCTCTTACCGTTCTGGTTTTAGACGGAACCGCCAAAAAGTGCCCTAAAACTGCTAATAAGCGGCCAAAAATAGATCATACATCAATCAAAAATGTCCTAGCGATTCCATTGCATAAAGTTGATATGGATAGGCACCAAATTTCAAGTTCTAGCTCTTTCCGTTCTGGTTTTAGACAGAACCGCCAAAAAGCGGTCTTCAACCGGTAATAAGCGGCCAAAAATAGATTAGACATCAATCAAAAATGTCCCCGCAATTTCCATGTATAAAGTTGATATGGATAGTCACCAAATTTCAAGTTCTGGCTCTTTCCATTCTGGTTTTAGGCAGAACCGCCAAAAAGCGGCCTTCAACCTTTAATTAGCGGCCAAAAATATATTACACTTCAACCTAAGTTGTATTTTTCAAATTTTTGTATGAAATTAATAAGAATAGGCATTAACATTAATATGAATTTTGACATTGAAAACTCGACATCGAAAATTTCAGCCCATTACAATACTTTCCCCTTTATAGGATAGGAAAAGTAAAAAAATGGTGAAACTAAATCCAGAAAATCACCAACAAACTAAAAACATTTCTGATATTAAAAATAATGATGAATGTGAAAACTTTAGTGTTAGTGAACAACATTCTCTTGTGTCAAATGATGATGATATCAGCAATGAAATGACATATTTAAATATAAATTTTGTAAATAATAAACAAACCAGTTCAAACCTAAAGCTAGAATCAACCAATCAAAGTAAAACATCACCGAATGTAGAAAGAATTGGCAGTGATGACAACAACAACAACCTAAAGGAAGAAATATATGAGAACTGTTTAGTTTCCAACACTGAAGACAATGATGAACGCCAATTGGATGACAGGAAAAGAAGAACACTTAGTATTATTAAAAGTACATTTAATGGTATAAATAAATTAGGGAGCCGTAAAAATGAAGTAGATAAAATTATAAATCATTTAAATAATAATATAAATGACAAAATTGTCAGTAAAAATGAATTAACTTGTAAATTCAAAGCAAAAGGAGTAGATACTAGTGTGAGTGATTCCAGTAGCAGTAAAAATGGATTAAATGGCTGTAAAAATGAGTCCAGTTGTGGTAATATTAAATCAATTAACAGTAAAAGTATTTTTAAATTGAGTAAAAATGGACAAGATGATAGTTCAAGTGATTCGAGTACCAGTAAATATGGATCAAATGCCAGTAAAAATGAACCTAGCTGTAGTAAATCTGAAAAAATTAGAAGTAAAAATAATTTTATTATAACAAATGTATCGAGTAACCGTAAAAATGGACAATATAATGGTTTAAGTGATTCCAGTAATAGAAAAAATGAGACTTGTTGCAGTGAAAATATATTTAAAAGCAATAAGGGATCAGATTATAGTTTAAGGAAATCGGATAACAGTAAAAATGAATCTGATTTAATTATCAGTAAAAATATTTTTAATGGTAAAAATGAATCGAATAACAGTAAAAATGGATTTGAAAAATGTACAAGTAATTTGGATAGCACACATAAAATTAGTTTAAATATCAGTACAAATGAACTAATCGTGAATAATAAATCTGAATCAATTAGCAGTAAAAGTGAATCAAGTAGTTTTAGGGATGAAATCAGTAGTTCAAAAAGTGACCTCACCGATTTGGAGTCCCATGATTCTACCCCTTTACCTGGAGATAATGAAGATAGTGTCTATGAGAATATTGAAACCATTCGGGAGGAAATAAGAAATCAAACTTTAAAGAAAAATAATAATTTTTTGAGTGATAATTTGTTGGTCATTAACGAACTTAAAAATGGTTGCCAGTATGATCGGACATCAGTTGATGGTAACAGTAGATCATCGTCGGTTCGCACCGAATCATCGAGAGACAAGGATACTTTGACGAGCAACAAAAAGAGTCATTCAAGATCGAAAGCCAGGTAGGGGTGGTTCGCGATTTTTTATTCGTAATACTAACTTTGTACGTTAAGTAGATATCTCTATTTATAAATGTGAAATCTGTGCTTAGGTACTAGCTGCTTCGCTACGATTCTTATATTTTTGTTTTTCAAGGACAATGGAACATGGGTGTGGTGGAGTATGGGTTTTTGTTTGCCCTGTATATTGCAAACTTTTTTTAAAAAAAACAAGATTTAAAGTTTCGCCAGGGACCTTAGAGGTAGAGGCACGGCCATTCTGATTTTTTGGTATTTTCTAAATTTTATTTTTCCCGTTCCCGGTTTCGACCCTGTAACTGTGGAATGGCTGGCCATACCTTTGCAGAAAATGTCCTAAAATAAGGACCTAAAATAAGGCTTTGAGTTGTTATGTTGTCGCGACAAAATTTAAGATATCGGACCGTGACTATCCGATTTTGGTGAATAAATTAGAAATTTAGCCGTAACTCGAAAATGGCTTGATATATTTTAGGTCTGATAATTTACCTGGGGTCGTAAACCATAATTTTGGGGGGTCCATTCCCATAAATGTTTCGCTATCTGCTACTGTTTGGGCTGTGGTATTGTAACAGACAACTTCTACCACATAGGTACACACAAATTTCTGATTTATATATTAAAATGTGTTACCGGCAATGTATGAAATCCGTCATCCTATAGATATAGAATGTCTATAAAATCATACATTGACTAGGGATTCTGTTTAATGACTAAGACCGTTTTAGTCCGAGTATATTTATAAGGTTGTCTGTACGAAATATGGCCGTAAAGACGTTTCCTAACCTCTGGTTGGACGGGAGGGGGGTATAGTACAAACGTCAAAGTAGGTACCCTACATCACTATGTGCAAATATGTTATTTTATACTATTCCTAACTATGTGCTAATATGTTATTTTGTACTATTGTAGTACTACACCCATCTCCCCAACCAGAGAGGTTAGGAAACGTTTTACGGCCATGCCTCGCTTTAAGAACTTCTCTGCCTCGAGAAAATAATTATGAAATCGGTATTTCCTAGGCCAATCTAGTTTACAGATGCGCATTCTATACCATGACTAGTAATATGTTAGATATTATACTTCAGGGTGGGACAATTATCTCTTTCCTCCCTTCTTTTTAGGTTGGAAATTCAATGGTCACCTTAAATTTTTTTTCTCCAAGGTCGCCTTCAAGGTTATTTTAACTGTGTTTAAATGGAAACTTATATTTATGATTGTGATATTGAAATTTGTATTCAAAATGAAATCTTTTTTGATTTAATTTTTTTTCAATTCGACTTGAGTTTTCGAGATAATTTTTACTTTGACATGCTCTGAGTATTATCGGCACGCCCACATTTTGAACTATTTGGGCATAAATGTGTTAATTTGATTGAAACATCAGGGGTTTATGCACAAATATTTACAAATAGGCGTGCCGTAATGCTACACATGTTAGATATCTCTTACTAAGAGCACGTCAAGGTAAAAAATATCTCGAAAACTGTAAGTCAAATCGAAAAAAAATTCAGCAAAAAAAGATTTCATTATTAATACAAAATTCAATACCACAATTATAAATATAGGGTTCCATTTAAAATAACCTTGAAAACAATCTTGGAGAAAAAATTTCCAGGTAACCATCTAATTTGCCCCCTAAAAATAAGGGGGGTTTGTAACGAACGTTTTTTTTCTTATATCTAACGGTTTCCGAGATATTTGACTATATGTCCTTTAAAATGCCTAGTCATTTCATAAAATGATTAAGCAAAATGTAAAATAAAGAAATTATTTAATACTTTTTGACTAAAAACGCCCCACAATGTATGAAATGACCAGTCATTCTATAGACCGTCTGAATTATATATACACATTGACGTTAACATATACAATTTTACATCGAGCTACATACCTATCTCTAAAATTTAAATTTTATTTTTATGACGGGTCATAAATTACCTCTCTGTGCCATAAACATCATGGTTTCAGATTCAAAAATATATTTTATTTTTTTTATTTTCGCAAGTTCATAGACCTGTGTAATGTGTTTAGAGCAAATAACCATTTTAATTATTATTAAAATAGCTGATTATTCAAAAAATATCGTCACTAACAAAACAAATACCTTAGTCCATTTATGTAAACAATAATGCAAGATAGCTAACTCCCATAACAAATACCTCAGTCCATTTATGTAAACAATAATGCAAGATAGCTAACTCCCATAACAAATAGCTAGATAGCTAACTCCCATAACAAATAGCTAGATAGCTAACTCCCATAACAAATACATCAGCCCATTTATGTATACAATAATGCAAGATAGCTAACTCCCCTAACAAATAGCTCGGTCCATTTATGTAAACAATAATGCAAGAGAGCTAACTCCCATAACAAATAGCTCGGTCCATTTATGTAAACAAATATGCAAGATAGCTAACTCCCATAACAAATAGCTCGGTCCATTTATGTAAACATGGATGCAAGATAGCTAACTCCCCTAACAAATAGCTCGGTCCATTTATGTAAACAATAATGCAAGATAGCTAACTCCCATAACAAATACATCAGCACATTTATGTAAACAATAATGCAAGATAGCTAACTCCCATAACAAATACATCAGCACATTTATGTAAACAATAATGCAAGATAGTTAACTCCCCTAACAAATATAGCTCGGTCCATTTATGTAAACAATAATGCAAGATAGCTAACTCCCATAACAAATACATCGGTCCATTTATGTAAACAATAATGCAAGCTAGCCAACTCCCATAACAAATACCTCAGTCCATTTATGTAAACAATAATGCTAGAAATCGCAAAAAGTAAACAATCCCCATAAGAAATACATTGCAGCTAGAGAGATATCATCATACATTCATTCCAACCCTTTTTCGAGTTATAGTCGTTTTTCCGATTTTTGAAAGGGAAATCATAGAAACTATTAGCACGGGAAAGGTCATGCTTCTAAGGCACCAAGCTATAGGCCGTAGCGAAGCACGGGCGAAACAGCTAGTATACTATAAAATTTGATATTTTACGTTTCAAGGTACATACAATCCAAAAATCGAATAAAAAAAATCCGTTTGTCAGCCGCGCCTTACGACCGATTTGGATGATTTTTTTTTAATAAGTCCCGAAATTTTTGGTGTAATCCAAAGTACCCTTGGCGTTATTTTTTCGCATTTTAGCGGTTCTCATTGATCCTGTTGTATCTGGATTTCAAAAATCAACCTCAGAACTAGAGTTTGCGAACTGGAGTCACCCATCAATAAAAATAAAATTAATATTGATATGTCTCACAGACACCCATAAACACACAGATTTCACATTTATATAATTGGATATGCATTTTCCTTATATACCTACACACTAACACTAAAATCTACATATTATTGCAAAAGAAAGTAAAACCCAAGCACTGACCTATGAAGTTTTGTCCTTTATCTGACTATATTTTTAAATACTTAATATGATATGTGCAAGTGTATTTGTGCATACAATGCAAGCATGCAGGTTTTGCATCTTTGATTTTGCGATTTCATTTGCATATACACAGGTGTACAAGCTATGCTCTTAACTACTCAACTGATATGGAGATATAATTATTAATTTAGAAATGTGCACAGAATAAGGTCTTACTGTAAATTTTCATAGAATTTACCTCTAGTAGTCACAATGTGACGAGTGAGTATGTGTTAAAGACATTAAAAAATACATTTTTGATGACAATTAAAATAAGACAAAACTTAAAACCACTATCATCTAATCTAAAACATCTAAACCCAGAATGACAGGCGTTCGTTTTCATCTTTACATATACACAGGTGTACAAGCTATGCTCTTAACTACTCAACTGATATTAACTACTATTTTAGAAATATGACTCACAGACCCCAAATATGACGCACATTCATCTAATCTAAAACATCTAAACCCAGAATGACAGGCGTTCGTTTTCATCTTTACATATACACAGGTGTACAAGCTGTGCTCTTAACTACTCAACTGATATTAACTACTATTTTAGAAATATGACTCACAGACCCCAAATATGACGCACATTTGGTAAGTGTGTCATATTTGGGGTCTCAGAGTAAGCTTCGAAACCTTTGGGTGCAATCAAATTTACCGCTGCGTTTCTTTACCGCTTTTTAGCGGATTTCATCAATCCTGTCAAAAAGAGAATGCTAAGAACCAGAGACTTGAAATTTAGAATGAATGTCAAATGTAGGGTCTAATATAATTATACCCCAGAACTTTGGGGGAGGGAGGGTAAAACATTATTTATTTTGTTTAGGAAAAATCTGCACCCGAATGGGAATCGAACCCATATCCCCCGGTCTCAGGTCAAGTGCACCTTTAAACCTCTTTATTAAACCTCTGCTCAGCGGCTGGCTGGCATATGAAACTACAACTAGACTTGTTGAATTAATTATTAATAATTTATTGGAAATATGTTTACGCTCGTTAGTAATCATTCTTGTGATTGATAAAACTGAATTATAAATTCTACTTTCCCTTTTTTGTAAATTTAAAATATTTGCGCTTTATACAGGGTGACTCAAGAGCATAGACAATTTGAGGGGACATTGCGAAAAAAGACTTAAACGAGCATTTGGGTATTTCTTATATGAAAAGATCATCTTGGTGAATTTTAATAATTCACATTACAGAGGACCCAGATATGACAATAGAAAAAAAAACACTTTGAAAAAAGACTGCAACAACAGTTTGAAGTTGAAAACTCTGCCAATGTGACACATGGCTGTAAAAATACCCTCAAAAACTCCCCCCTAAAGTTCTGGGGCATGATTAAACCCTAAATATGATATATACACCAAATTTCAAGTCTCTAGTTCTTACCATTTCCCTTTTAGACGGGATAAATGAAAACCGCTAAAAAGCAGAAGAAACAGCCAAAAGTATGTTTGATTGCACCCAAAAGTGGGGCACAAGTTCGGGGCACAATTAGACCCCAAATGGAACCTATGAATTTCATCTAAATCGGTTTTTTTTAGATGAAATTTCTTAAATTTCTTACCGATTTCATCTAAATCGGTAAGAAGTGGCAAAAGTACCCATCCTGGCGGACAAACCTTGAAATGTAATATATCAAATATTGAGGGGGGGGGGATTTTTTTCCCTAACGATTCAAAAGGTTCATTATTAAAAATAATAAACCAAAGTTCGATTTTATTCAAAATAAAGTGAAACCTCACGTTTTTTCCGTAAGCTCTCCACATATAAAACGGCCACAAAGTCAACATAGCTTCTTTTTTTATCGTTCATCATTTTCTAAATATTTAAAACCAAAACTTTCGAAGCTTACTGAGACCCCAAATATGACATACATATATACCAAATTTCAATCTCTGGCTCTTACCATTCTCTTTTTAGGATCAGGATGAATGAAAACTGCTAAACAGTTGGGATACATATTTTTTTTCTCTCTCTATTTCTAAAAACCATTCTTACTCCAGCTATACATATTCTTTCTCCCTCTCTCTTTCTAAAAACCATGCTTACTCCAGCTTTCATTCTCCCTTTTCTTTATTCAAGGTGAAAGGAGTTCTTATAATATATCTTAAATCACCCTGTACGTTCATTCTGCATTTATTCTTGTCTTGCTAATTATTTATTGAGCAATGAAGATAGTCATATAAATCATAAACCAATCCATTTCTTCGCAGGGGGGAAATTAAAAAAAATTATGAACGTCCGTCTCTGTATTGGCTGTACATATCAGCTACTTTATTAAACATAGAACTGGATTTTATTGAGTGATTAGCGGTGTTAATGTTAGAGAGTTATTAAAAGAGGCACGTGTCAGACGTGTCACGGGTTTTATTAAATGACCGCACCATATGAGTTGTGGTGACATAGACATAGAGCACGCTGCGTGTGCCAAATGCAAGCTAACAATGTACAGACGTATGCAATGTAACAATGTGGAGACAAATGCAATGTAACAATGCACAGACAAATGCAATGTAACAATGTGGAGACATATGCAATGTAACAATGTACAGACAAATGCATGTACAGAAAAAAAAAAGATAAACTGAAAGTAAGGTTACGAGCAGCCATCGTCTATGGCACGTTGGGATACACCAGTCCCCTGAATCACTGAACTTAGACAACGTCCAGCGAGGTTGTTCCATTTGGATATACACGTGGGTTCGCGCCCTCGTGATGCTGGCTTTTTTTCCGGCTAAACCCAGGCTGGGTGATGTCTATGTGGGTAGCTGTTTTGCACACGAATGGAGGGTAAAACCCCCGTCTCAAATGATCAATAAATGTTAAGCCAAAAAAAAAAAAAAAGAGGAAGAAAAAACAGATATATTTTGGCCAGGAAGAATTCTACAGACAAAGACTTATATTAATGTAACAATGTAGAGACAAATGCATGTACAGAAAAAAAATTACTATTATAGGTTTATACAGCCCGTAGGCGTACCAATACCATTACAGTCACGTAAAATGACACATACAAAGTTGCGGACACCAACTGGTTTCCTATATTTTAGCAAAATCAAATGAACGGTTTTTTACGTGTATTGCGCGGAAACCCCCCACTGGAGTGTTCTTTATCACTGGATTCAACATTATTATTTATGTTTCTCTACCTTGGGTAGAAAATTACAACGATACATATCTTGACAATAGATGTTGAATTGGTTCTAGATATTACACGGTTAGAGTTGGCAACCTGTTTACTCTAGATACTCGAACCATTAGAAATGTATCTTCTGTTGACCAGGCGTAATGATAATGAGTCAAGAATAGGTCTGTGCAGACTGCAGGACAGCATCAAGTGATAGAATCTCCTAATAAGGTGTTATTATATCATTTCATAGTTACGACACTCTATAGGGGACATTCGGATTGATTGACAGACAGAACAAGTTCAACGTTAAAAATCGGTCAAGTGTAAATTGTATTTACTTGTAATAGGTACTGTACTAAAAAAAATCTTTATTATTGTTTAAAGTTTTTTTGATGAATGTCATTTGGATGTGAAAGAGCCCTGTGACAGATGGACTAAATCATTATCGTTTAATATGATGTAGGTCTCAGAATGACCGGTCAAACCCCCCNGAACGGCTGGGAATTTTTGAATTTTTAAAAGCTCTAGAAATTTAAATGGAATGGTACAAATATTTTTTGTTCAAATAAAAGTACAAATAAAATAAGGAAAAATTTCCCTTCCATATTTTTTTTAAAAAAAATCAAGGGCGGAGCGAGAGGCGCCTAACTCCCTGTATGTATAACGGTGTTTATTTTAAACTGTGAAGTAAAATTTTCCTTATTGTGTTCCAAAAAAGGTCTCCCATCTATACCTAAACCATCAAAAATGTAAATTTTTATTTTCAGCAGTGTCGTAAGGAGACGAGGTCATTTTTCTCCTGTGGAAGTTAAAAATAGAACGTTTAGAAAACGGTAATTTTCGGGTAGAATGTCTGACTTCAGGTAGTTATTCAGGACAAACAGTGATAAATAACCTAACTGGGGAAACCTTTTTAGCGAGAAAAGAAATGCATTCACCTTCTTAATTATTTCACAGTGGGGCCAAAGGAATGAGAGAATTTCAATGCAAGTACATGAAAGATATGACTTTCATTTAAATTTTCTCATTCCTCTGGCACCGTTGTGAAAGAAATGAAAAGTTGAATGTATTTCTTTTTTCGCTAAAATGTTTCCTTATTTAGGTTCTTTAACACTGTTAAATAACCTAAAAACCTAGAGGTACAAAACGTGTTTTGGCATTGAATTTTTATATACATAGAGAAAGTCTTGTGATGTTGAAACCAGATTTTTATGGATAAGGAAAGTCGTGTGATATTCACACCAGATTTTTTTATATCTATATTTCTGTCATCGCGCTCCCGCCAGAATTCAAAATCATGTATGTCATTCATTGTCAAAATTTAATCTGGAACGTGTTCTATTGCGTTACAGCCATTACACACATACCAACATAAGAAAGTTACACTGGAATAAATTAATTAAAAATACACACTTTTTAGATTTTTTAATTAAATTAATTGGACTTCAAAAAATGCTGATAAAATTGATTAAATTTTATCAATGTTTTGACAACATGTCTTTTGCTTAAGATTAATGATTTACATATTTACGTGTGCGTACAAAAAACCGATTTCGATTTTTTTTTTTTTTTATCGTCTTAATATTTTATTTCCCTTTACTCCGTATGAGACTTCTAAAGGAAGGTGCTTTGGTACTGTAGACATTGATCAAGTTTAAATCACACTTCTAAGGAAAGGGCTGCGTACTGTACACATTGATCAAGTTTAAATCACACTTCTAAAGGAAAGGTTGCGTACTGTAGACATTGATCAAGTTTAAATCAGACTTCTAAAGGAAGGTGCTCTGTACTGTAGACATTAATCAAATTTAAATCAAACTTCTAAAGGAAGGGCTGCGTACTGGAATTCTTAAGCCTTAACCTCATGAGCTTTTTGAGTATTGGGGTTAAGCTTATTTCTCTAGTTAAGGTTCAACTGCTCAGAGAGTTTGAGCGGTCTTCCTTATTAGATTGTTTTGGACGAGTTCCTCTCTGGGGTTTAGTGGCCCGATGATACTCACTCTCCAATTAAGTAGGCCAATGCAATCAAAGATTACATGAGAGGCTGTTTACCCTTCCTCCCCACATAGTGTACAGAATGGGTTTTCTCTAAAGATTCCCATATAGTGTAGCTATTTTCTAAGACCACAATGTCCCGTTATTAGTCCTCTGACCAGTCTCATTTGTTTCCTCCTCCTCCCCACATAGTGTACACAATGGGTTTTCCCTAAAGATTCCCANGTTTAATATTCACATTTTTTTACATTAAATTTTAAACTTAATCTTTTTCACAAATGCACATTCATCCCCCCGTGCTATCAGGTTCAGGTATTAGAGCCAGTACGTCTATATATACCTACTTCGTAGCCGTTTGAAAGGGGGAACCAGGAGTTTAATATTCACATTTTTTTACATTAAATTTTAAACTTAATCTTTTTCACAAATGCACATTCATCCCCCCGTGCTATCAGGTTCAGGTATTAGAGCCAGTACGTCTATATATACCTACTTCGTAGCCGTTTGAAAGGGGGAACCAGGAGTTTAATATTCACATTTTTTTACATTAAATTTTAAACTTAATCTTTTTCACAAATGCACATTCATCCCCCCGTGCTATCAGGTTCAGGTATTAGAGCCAGTACGTCTATATATACCTACTTCGTAGCCGTTTGAAAGGGGGAACCAGGAGTTTAATATTCACATTTTTTTACATTAAATTTTAAACTTAATCTTTTTCACAAATGCACATTCATCCCCCCGTGCTATCAGGTTCAGGTATTAGAGCCAGTACGTCTATATATACCTACTTCGTAGCCGTTTGAAAGGGGGAACCAGGAGTTTAATATTCACATTTTTTTACATTAAATTTTAAACTTAATCTTTTTCACAAATGCACATTCATCCCCCCGTGCTATCAGGTTCAGGTATTAGAGCCAGTACGTCTATATATACCTACTTCGTAGCCGTTTGAAAGGGGGAACCAGGAGTTTAATATTCACATTTTTTTACATTAAATTTTAAACTTAATCTTTTTCACAAATGCACATTCATCCCCCCGTGCTATCAGGTTCAGGTATTAGAGCCAGTACGTCTATATATACCTACTTCGTAGCCGTTTGAAAGGGGGAACCAGGAGTTTAATATTCACATTTTTTTACATTAAATTTTAAACTTAATCTTTTTCACAAATGCACATTCATCCCCCCGTGCTATCAGGTTCAGGTATTAGAGCCAGTACGTCTATATATACCTACTTCGTAGCCGTTTGAAAGGGGGAACCAGGAGTTTAATATTCACATTTTTTTACATTAAATTTTAAACTTAATCTTTTTCACAAATGCACATTCATCCCCCCGTGCTATCAGGTTCAGGTATTAGAGCCAGTACGTCTATATATACCTACTTCGTAGCCGTTTGAAAGGGGGAACCAGGAGTTTAATATTCACATTTTTTTACATTAAATTTTAAACTTAATCTTTTTCACAAATGCACATTCATCCCCCCGTGCTATCAGGTTCAGGTATTAGAGCCAGTACGTCTATATATACCTACTTCGTAGCCGTTTGAAAGGGGGAACCAGGAGTTTAATATTCACATTTTTTTACATTAAATTTTAAACTTAATCTTTTTCACAAATGCACATTCATCCCCCCGTGCTATCAGGTTCAGGTATTAGAGCCAGTACGTCTATATATACCTACTTCGTAGCCGTTTGAAAGGGGGAACCAGGAGTTTAATATTCACATTTTTTTACATTAAATTTTAAACTTAATCTTTTTCACAAATGCACATTCATCCCCCCGTGCTATCAGGTTCAGGTATTAGAGCCAGTACGTCTATATATACCTACTTCGTAGCCGTTTGAAAGGGGGAACCAGGAGTTTAATATTCACATTTTTTTACATTAAATTTTAAACTTAATCTTTTTCACAAATGCACATTCATCCCCCCGTGCTATCAGGTTCAGGTATTAGAGCCAGTACGTCTATATATACCTACTTCGTAGCCGTTTGAAAGGGGGAACCAGGAGTTTAATATTCACATTTTTTTACATTAAATTTTAAACTTAATCTTTTTCACAAATGCACATTCATCCCCCCGTGCTATCAGGTTCAGGTATTAGAGCCAGTACGTCTATATATACCTACTTCGTAGCCGTTTGAAAGGGGGAACCAGGAGTTTAATATTCACATTTTTTTACATTAAATTTTAAACTTAATCTTTTTCACAAATGCACATTCATCCCCCCGTGCTATCAGGTTCAGGTATTAGAGCCAGTACGTCTATATATACCTACTTCGTAGCCGTTTGAAAGGGGGAACCAGGAGTTTAATATTCACATTTTTTTACATTAAATTTTAAACTTAATCTTTTTCACAAATGCACATTCATCCCCCCGTGCTATCAGGTTCAGGTATTAGAGCCAGTACGTCTATATATACCTACTTCGTAGCCGTTTGAAAGGGGGAACCAGGAGTTTAATATTCACATTTTTTTACATTAAATTTTAAACTTAATCTTTTTCACAAATGCACATTCATCCCCCCGTGCTATCAGGTTCAGGTATTAGAGCCAGTACGTCTATATATACCTACTTCGTAGCCGTTTGAAAGGGGGAACCAGGAGTTTAATATTCACATTTTTTTACATTAAATTTTAAACTTAATCTTTTTCACAAATGCACATTCATCCCCCCGTGCTATCAGGTTCAGGTATTAGAGCCAGTACGTCTATATATACCTACTTCGTAGCCGTTTGAAAGGGGGAACCAGGAGTTTAATATTCACATTTTTTTACATTAAATTTTAAACTTAATCTTTTTCACAAATGCACATTCATCCCCCCGTGCTATCAGGTTCAGGTATTAGAGCCAGTACGTCTATATATACCTACTTCGTAGCCGTTTGAAAGGGGGAACCAGGAGTTTAATATTCACATTTTTTTACATTAAATTTTAAACTTAATCTTTTTCACAAATGCACATTCATCCCCCCGTGCTATCAGGTTCAGGTATTAGAGCCAGTACGTCTATATATACCTACTTCGTAGCCGTTTGAAAGGGGGAACCAGGAGTTTAATATTCACATTTTTTTACATTAAATTTTAAACTTAATCTTTTTCACAAATGCACATTCATCCCCCCGTGCTATCAGGTTCAGGTATTAGAGCCAGTACGTCTATATATACCTACTTCGTAGCCGTTTGAAAGGGGGAACCAGGAGTTTAATATTCACATTTTTTTACATTAAATTTTAAACTTAATCTTTTTCACAAATGCACATTCATCCCCCCGTGCTATCAGGTTCAGGTATTAGAGCCAGTACGTCTATATATACCTACTTCGTAGCCGTTTGAAAGGGGGAACCAGGAGTTTAATATTCACATTTTTTTACATTAAATTTTAAACTTAATCTTTTTCACAAATGCACATTCATCCCCCCGTGCTATCAGGTTCAGGTATTAGAGCCAGTACGTCTATATATACCTACTTCGTAGCCGTTTGAAAGGGGGAACCAGGAGTTTAATATTCACATTTTTTTACATTAAATTTTAAACTTAATCTTTTTCACAAATGCACATTCATCCCCCCGTGCTATCAGGTTCAGGTATTAGAGCCAGTACGTCTATATATACCTACTTCGTAGCCGTTTGAAAGGGGGAACCAGGAGTTTAATATTCACATTTTTTTACATTAAATTTTAAACTTAATCTTTTTCACAAATGCACATTCATCCCCCCGTGCTATCAGGTTCAGGTATTAGAGCCAGTACGTCTATATATACCTACTTCGTAGCCGTTTGAAAGGGGGAACCAGGAGTTTAATATTCACATTTTTTTACATTAAATTTTAAACTTAATCTTTTTCACAAATGCACATTCATCCCCCCGTGCTATCAGGTTCAGGTATTAGAGCCAGTACGTCTATATATACCTACTTCGTAGCCGTTTGAAAGGGGGAACCAGGAGTTTAATATTCACATTTTTTTACATTAAATTTTAAACTTAATCTTTTTCACAAATGCACATTCATCCCCCCGTGCTATCAGGTTCAGGTATTAGAGCCAGTACGTCTATATATACCTACTTCGTAGCCGTTTGAAAGGGGGAACCAGGAGTTTAATATTCACATTTTTTTACATTAAATTTTAAACTTAATCTTTTTCACAAATGCACATTCATCCCCCCGTGCTATCAGGTTCAGGTATTAGAGCCAGTACGTCTATATATACCTACTTCGTAGCCGTTTGAAAGGGGGAACCAGGAGTTTAATATTCACATTTTTTTACATTAAATTTTAAACTTAATCTTTTTCACAAATGCACATTCATCCCCCCGTGCTATCAGGTTCAGGTATTAGAGCCAGTACGTCTATATATACCTACTTCGTAGCCGTTTGAAAGGGGGAACCAGGAGTTTAATATTCACATTTTTTTACATTAAATTTTAAACTTAATCTTTTTCACAAATGCACATTCATCCCCCCGTGCTATCAGGTTCAGGTATTAGAGCCAGTACGTCTATATATACCTACTTCGTAGCCGTTTGAAAGGGGGAACCAGGAGTTTAATATTCACATTTTTTTACATTAAATTTTAAACTTAATCTTTTTCACAAATGCACATTCATCCCCCCGTGCTATCAGGTTCAGGTATTAGAGCCAGTACGTCTATATATACCTACTTCGTAGCCGTTTGAAAGGGGGAACCAGGAGTTTAATATTCACATTTTTTTACATTAAATTTTAAACTTAATCTTTTTCACAAATGCACATTCATCCCCCCGTGCTATCAGGTTCAGGTATTAGAGCCAGTACGTCTATATATACCTACTTCGTAGCCGTTTGAAAGGGGGAACCAGGAGTTTAATATTCACATTTTTTTACATTAAATTTTAAACTTAATCTTTTTCACAAATGCACATTCATCCCCCCGTGCTATCAGGTTCAGGTATTAGAGCCAGTACGTCTATATATACCTACTTCGTAGCCGTTTGAAAGGGGGAACCAGGAGTTTAATATTCACATTTTTTTACATTAAATTTTAAACTTAATCTTTTTCACAAATGCACATTCATCCCCCCGTGCTATCAGGTTCAGGTATTAGAGCCAGTACGTCTATATATACCTACTTCGTAGCCGTTTGAAAGGGGGAACCAGGAGTTTAATATTCACATTTTTTTACATTAAATTTTAAACTTAATCTTTTTCACAAATGCACATTCATCCCCCCGTGCTATCAGGTTCAGGTATTAGAGCCAGTACGTCTATATATACCTACTTCGTAGCCGTTTGAAAGGGGGAACCAGGAGTTTAATATTCACATTTTTTTACATTAAATTTTAAACTTAATCTTTTTCACAAATGCACATTCATCCCCCCGTGCTATCAGGTTCAGGTATTAGAGCCAGTACGTCTATATATACCTACTTCGTAGCCGTTTGAAAGGGGGAACCAGGAGTTTAATATTCACATTTTTTTACATTAAATTTTAAACTTAATCTTTTTCACAAATGCACATTCATCCCCCCGTGCTATCAGGTTCAGGTATTAGAGCCAGTACGTCTATATATACCTTCTTCGTAGCCGTTTGAAAGGGGGAACCAGGAGTTTAATATTCACATTTTTTTACATTAAATTTTAAACTTAATCTTTTTCACAAATGCACGCACATTCATCCCCCCGTGCTATCTGGTATTAGGGCCAGTAAGTCCCTATACCTACTTGGTAGCCGTTTGAAAGGGGGAACCAGGAGTTTAATATTCAAAAAAGTTCGCATTAAATTTTAAACTTATATTTTTCACAAATACACATTCATCCCCCCCCGTGCTATTGCTATCAGGTATTAGGGCCAGTATGTCTATATACTTGGTAGTCGTTTGAAGGGGGAACCAGGAGTTTTTAATATTCATATTTTTTCGCATTAAATTTTAAACTTAATCTTTTTCACAAAAATACACATTCTTCCCCCAGCGTGGTATCAGGTATTAGGGCCAGTAAGTCTATATACTTGGTGAACCGGGAGTTTACCCCAACCAAATGAGGGAGTAAGGACAGAACGAGTCTATAGCATTACTTTTGTCAATTTGAGACCTGATATGAAACGTCAACCATTTTCTTGGATCAATGTTGTTTTTTACATTTGGACTCTTACTGATTCTGAGACATAAAGAAGACGGAAATCTTTAAAAGCATAACCCAGTCTTGAACTAATCGTATATCTTGAGAAATTGTTAGGAAGTATCGAGGAGCGCGGCAGTGCTCCGCCCGCCAAGACAAATACAATGAGCGTTGCACAAGTTATATAAAACAGAAGGTCTGGAGAGACCTGAAAAGTGCACTTTGTGGCGGAGTGCCTAATTAATGAGTAAGGGTTGTTAAGGAGGCATACCGCCAAACAGGCCCGATGAGAGGGGGGGATCCCCCCAGGCCCGGGATTTATTTCCTAAGAGGCCCGGTGAGAAAATTATCATAATGAAATTTTTCATGTTTCTGAATAATAAATAAAAAAACTTAAATAATTCTGAATAATAAATAAAAAAACTTTTGAAAAAATTTCAAAACTTTTAAAAGGGAGAAAAAAAATATAAAATTGAGGCGGGCACTGTTTTCATTTCAGTGCTTTTTATGACTAAGACTTGGCGGGATCTTTTTACAGCCGGTTTTTTTTCTTGGGGGGGGGGTATTAAATTCTAGAGAACAGAGAACACAAAGTCAAAATGAAAATGCTCATTATATTTAGATAGATATAGCAAACATAGAAAGCAGAGATGTGCAATACAACTGTTCGGGGCGGCGTGGACCAAGTGATGGAGATTTTTATACGTCAAAATTATTAATTCTTTGTATAGGGTGATGTTGGAATCGTGTATCTTAAGAAATTTAGCCACTGAGGGGTGCAAGCTATCTCCATTAGGTCAAGTTCCTAAGCCCGTCTATATACAGAAGGTCTGGTGTTAGGAAGGGTGGGGCCTCATCAGCAAATTGCAGTTTGTTTCAACGCTTGAATACTGTGAGAAGCAAGCGAGTGTTACCAGGAAAGGGTACAGATTAAATGGTTTTCTGGTGAAATTGTGAAAGTGATTATAGTCCCGACACTTATCAAGTTCAAACTGAGCTTTGTTCATGCTGATCATCTAAAAAGGAGTTAAGGAGATCAGCCAGAATCTCTAAACAACCCCCAAAGCTCGACTTTTAGGGGAGATGGTGTAATGTATTGGCCAACTGAGAGAGTAGTTAAATGATTTGGCCAACGAATATAAAAGTTTCTTGTGCCATTCTGTTCTCAAATGATTTCGATCATGCAAAATTAAAAGAAATATATTTTCTATTGAAAAGCACACCTTTTGTATTTCTATTTATTTGACCTTTATTGTGTGGAATCATCCTTCAGTTTGATCAAATAATTAAATTAAATCCTTTTAATAATTCGTCCAATTCTGAAAAGTCATATTGAAAAATATGATACCACGGAGACGTCTCCGTGGCAGAATGCGCATCACAATCGGCTTGTACCAAGGAGGTTCCGGATTCGATTTATGGACGGGTCGAAAATTTGATTAGGGTTTTTCAAATTTTCTACTTGGTCTGGTTGTGTTTGGAGGTAACTCAGCCTCCTGAGTACAAGTGAGTAGCTATAGTAATAGCGACAAGTGGTAGCATTATAAGGAAATTGTTAAGGCTTAGTGATATTGGAGTGATTGTTGAGAATACCTTGTAATGCTATGATGTCCACAAAAATTTGTCACATAATAACAAAGAGAAATATACAAATACAATTACTTAACAAATTTTTCTTCCAATGAACTAATTATTTAAAATGCCAATTATTCTTAGGCTATTCCAATTATTAGCGTCTAAGATTAGATGTATGATGATAATAAAAAAGAACAACTTTTTTATGGAGCTGCATTCGCATACATTCGGCTACATTTGGATAAATAGGATGCCAGGTCTATAGGATTGATTTAAGAATTTCTTGGGCTTACAGAAAGACATTGTCAGAGCTCTTAATTTTCTTAATAATGATAATATATGTACAGGATGGTAAAATAATAATTTTGGTTTGATTGTTAAAGAAAAATCAACATGAGAGTTTTTTCGGTTTATTAATTTCAATCGCAAACCTTTGGGATCGATCAAATTGATTTTAAAAAATGCTGACCCCCACACATATCAAATACCATGATTGTATTACGTTCAGCGTTAATGAGCTGACAGAATGACATTGTCAGAGCTCTTATTTATCAATATTTAAATTTGTAATGATATTTATTCCTTAATGAGGTAGTTAAAATACTATATCTTCACTTGAAGATAAACGTAGCCACCGAGGGGAGCAAACCAGCTTCATTGGGTGACGGTCCTCAAACCGCGTAAACATAGAAGGTTTGGTGTTAGGAAGGGCATCCAGCCTTTAAAAAACTCTACTTCAAACTAATGATGAGATCATCAGCATAACGCTAGTTTCTATGCAGCATCAATTGATACTGTGAGAAGCAAGCTAGGGTTACCGTGCCAGGAAAGCGTTACAGCTAAATAGAGGAGGCACCGAACAAAAGGTTGTGGCATGGTAGAATTAAGAAAAGCAACGCAAACCCCAAATATAATTGGGAAACGGTGAAGAAGGAGATTTTCATCTGGCTATAAAAATTAAAAAGATGTTAATTACTTCAATCAATCTAGCTGTAATTATCATCTTTTTAATTTATATAGTCAAGTGAAGATATAGTATTTTATCTGCCTTTTTGTGCTTTTACTTTACATAGTATCCCAATTCAGCCAAATTAATTATTATAGTCTAGTGAAGATATATTATTTTATCTACCTTATTATGGTTTTACTTGACATAGTATCCCAAATCAAACAAATTAGATATATATATATTTCATTTAGTCTAAATAAATATTTGGAATAAGTGAACCCAGTTCAACCAAATTACATATATAATTCCATTTACTCTAAATAAATATATGGAATAAGTGAACCCAATTCAACCAAATTAGATATATATATATTTCATTTAGTCTAAATAAATATTTGGATTAAGTGAACCCAATTCAACCAAATTACATATATAATCCCTTTTACTCTAAATAAATATTTGGAATAAGTGAACCCAATTCAACCAAATTACATATATAATTCCATTTACTCTAAATAAATATTTGGAATAAGTGAACCCAATTTAACCAAATTAGATATATATATATATTTCATTTAGTCTAAATAAATATTTGGATTAAGTGAACCCAATTCAACCAAATTAGATAAACTCCTATATTCAATTTATTCTAAATAAATATGTGGAATAAGTGAAACATATTATGGTGGCGTACGATTTTGAAATCGTATACACCCGTAGAAAATTTAAAACGGAAAGCTTTAAATTTTGAGAATTCTTTCTCCTCCTTTTTCCGGGCTGTCGATACCAAAGGTTTTCATGATTGAAAAAAGCTAATGTCTGTCATTGGGCTTGTTTTGAACTAGGTTTTGGCTCCGAATGGCGGTTATTTCCCCTTATCACTGTTTTCAGATTGTTAATATTTTTTTAAGTCAATTCCATCAATATTAATTTCAAAATATATGCAAATAAATATTAACTTATTGTATATTAAGGGCCATATTATAAAACTCCACTTGAGGGCGAGTTTGAGAGTGGCAACTACCACTTGAGTGTCTTTTTTCTTTTTTTTAATTTGGCTGAACGTCTGTTTAACATTTATTGGTCATTCTAGACGGGGGTACAACGGGGGTAAAACCCCCGTTTACCCTCCATTCGCTGGAAACTTGCAAACCAGCTACCCACATTGACCTCCCCCTGCCTGGGTTGAATCGGAAAAATATCCAGCATCACGAGGGCGCGAACCCACGTGGACACCCATATGGTACAATCTTGCTGGACGTTGCTCAACTTCAGTAATCTAACTGGAACTGGTGTATGCAACGTGCCATAGACGCTGGCTACTTGAGAGTTTGATTTGCATTTTAAAAAATGGTCTGACCAAAAAAATTACATGTAATATTATTATAATAAACACTTGAGTGGAGTTTTATAATATGGCCCTAAAGGTGTAACTTTTTCTGATTGGAAATCGTATCATTAATTGATTGTTATTGTGAACAGTATTCAGGGTGGTCAGAAATTTATGATCACTCGAATTATTCTAAAAAAGAGAGAAAAAAACGTATATTTTTTATTTTTAATGCGATTTAGTTTGGTACTTTTAATTTTATACAAGATGGTGTACAAGTTCCAAAAAACGATGCAAACTTTCGATTTTTATATACGAATCCTTATTTTTTATTTCCTATTTGCGTTCGCTATGAAATTCAACTTACTTTTGACTAGTCAGTATCTTTTTTCTGATTTGTCACCCTGTAAGGTGGTCACATTTTCCGATAAATTTTATATCAACCAAAAGTACAAGTGTGACATATCAAATGACATTAATTTTCCTTTCCGAACGCCATGGTACTATGAGATAAGCCTCCGGACCACTCTGTATAAAACTACAGGGTGATCCAAGAGCTTAAATTTAATTTTTAATTAAAAGTACAAGTGTGACCTCTCTTTAGCAATAGTTACCCATTGCGCTTTGCTTTGGCTGGATTGAACTAGCTAGTGTTTCAAGTAGCGGCACCTGTTGTTGACTTATCTGCTACAAATGTGATCTACCAAGTATTATAAGTTTCTCTTGCTGAACATTATGGCGCCATTAGATAAAGCCTTGAAACACTGTGGTCCAAATTTACAGTCACTTTATTGGTAACGTTGATTCAAAACTTTTGATTCTGCAGGGTAGATTTTTTTTCTTTTTTCGAAAATTCGAACTGGTTCCGAGAAAAGTCGATTGTTCATGAATTCGTGACCACCTTGTATGAGTTGTTCAGGAATATGCGACGAATTTAATGTTGCAATAAAATATTTAAGTCTCCGATTTAAGTATGAAAAATAATATCTGGACGGATTTAATATTGCAATAAAATATTTAGTCTCCTATTTAAGTATGAAAAATAATATCTGGCATACGTCCACCTAAGGTGGCCCTACACTGAAGCATGCGATTACTGAAGTTTGTGATGACTCGCTGACAAACTTCGGACGGCATTGCGGCAATAACTCTTAAAATTTCTTCTCCCAACTTTGTGGGATGGTTCGGGTTATTTTAACATAAAACTTTGAATTGAAGAAACCCAAAGGAAGAAGCGGTATGCATCGCATGATTTTTGGATTCTGCATAATTTTAAAAACATATATAACTATACAGGATGTCCATAAAGTCTCACCTCACCCTCCGTATCTCGAAAATGGCTGAAAATATAAGAAAACGCAAAAACACGTATCCCTTAGATTTTAGGGGAATTAATTTTAGACTAAAAATTTTTTGGTCCAGCCGTTTAGGCTGGGCACCGATTGGCTTCAAAATCTTAAATGAGAAGGTATATCAAGTGACCCCTTTTTTAAAGGTCTCGTTGAGACGAGTTCATTACAGAAAACCAGAGGATCTACCGTTCACGAATTATGGGGTGGAACATGTGACTTTGCGGCCGCACCGAAATGGTAGGTAAAAATGCCTAGAAATAAGTTTTTATGATACTAAACAAGTAATTTAGTCGAGGCCAAAAATTTTTTAGTCTAAAATTAATCCCCCTAAAATCTAAGGGATACATATTTTTGCGTTTTCTTATATTTTCAGCCATTCTCGAGATACGGGGGGTGGNGGGGGGGGGGAAGACTTTATGGACACCCTTTATATATAATACACTGTGTATATATATCCAAAAATCATCCGATGCAACGCCCTCCGGCGTGACTGACGGTGAGGAAAACAAATAGCTTCAGCGCACAATTATACCCGAAATGGTATTTACATACCAAATTTCATCCAAATCGGTTAACGCTAAGTATTTGCTACATCCAATTATTAGATTTTTAAATTGGCTTAACGTCTCTTTACCATCTATTGTTCATTCGAGACGGGAGGTATTACTCTCAATTCGCTGGAAACTAGCAAACCAATACCCACATTGACCTCACCCAGCCTGGATTGGGCCGGAAAAATAGCCAACATCACGAGGGTGCGAACTAACGTGGACACCCATATGGTCCAACCTCGTTTGACATTCCTTAGCTTCAGTGATCTAACGCGAACTGGTGTATTCTACGTGCCAATTATTCGCTGGCTACTGACATACTAAAATCGTCGTCGCTAAATACTTGAAACCGAAAATAAATGTTACATCTTAATATTGTTGGAAATGACTTTAAATTTTAAAAGACTGAAAACATGCTTCTTATGTTTGTTTTAATGTTACTTTATTTTACAGATAATTCACACCGAAAAACTTATACAATTACACACTTATGTGTTCAAATTCATTTAACAAACATTTCGTTAGATAATATTAAATAATTAATTTGTCATTTATCAGTCAATTTAAAAATAAAATAAAAAATAAGAGTTATTTCCCCCCGCAAACTGTTCCACTGTGTAATGTTGTGCGGCTCAATGTGCGACACTTGCTGTCTGTGTCTATGTATTTGTACTTGTTTTTTGGTTGTCATACTTTACGTTTACACCGTATTCTATCCACTCTACTAAAATAATACATCGTTGTTTTATATATCACCGCGCCGTGGGTAAGTGACCGAAATAGACCATCGAACAAAAAAATCGATCGATCGATGTATCTTAAAAATATTCGAATATTATGATTGCGAATGAAATGCATGCTTTTGATATATTTTTTTTATTGTTTAAATAATTTTTTTCTCATATTTTTACTATTCAATTTTTTAAACGGAATCTATTTGTGTACCTAATTTTTAAACAGAATCTATTTGTGCATATCACCCAGTATAGTGAATGTATTTTTTTTAAGTCAGATTGTAAAATCAAAAATTCATCACCTAGTATTTTTTTTTAAAAAAAAAAATATGTTGTAAACATAACATTTTCTATGAAAAAAGGAGAAAGTATATATTGGTAATGGGCTGAAATTTTCGATGTCCAGTTTTCAATACCAAAACACGTTTTGAGGTATCCACAGAGCCCAAATCTCAAGTTTCAGTGTTCGATATGTTTTAAGCACTTTGCTATTAATATTGATCGGGCGTTTTTCAAAAATCGGACAATTTTAGTTGGCCATGAAAACGTGAAAAAATACGGTGATGTGAAATATTTAATTTTTACTTCATAATTAAAGGACGAACAATCTTGGTTCGTCTGGTATGACCAAAATGGGGAGAAGCATTTCTGGAAAATAAGAAAAGTTCATTCAAAGGGAGGGGTTAATTCCTGAGCACTTCTCTTCCACCCAATGTTCTTGGTTACCCAGTCGCTGGACGTTGCTTAACTTCACTGATCTAACGGGAACTGGTGTCTTCAACGAATTAAAGACGTGAACCTCATACCAACCTCATTCAGCTTTAGGAACATATCCTTAAAATATTACGCAAACATTTTGTTACCATCCTGTAGGTGTGTAATGTATAGAGTCTAAATTTCTCTCTCATTGCGTTAACTTTGTATGTCGATAAACTACTCTTGTTGACACTAAAAACGGTAATTAAAAAATTGATTAAAATTCTCGCAGGAAATCCATCATTAATCAGTAATTAAATTAATTAGAAATACTGAGGATTCTAAAATGCCTTGGTGTTCTTGAAGTTCACTTTGATATTAAACTGTGCTGAGACCAATATCTTCTTCTTTAACCTCACCCTTTCCCAATTCTATTTGGGGTGGGCCTTGCCTTCCTTAATTGTACCTTGTCACAACCTTTTGTTCGGTGCCCCATCTCTTTAGCTGTAACCCTCTCCAGGCACGGTAACCTTAGTATCAATTGAAACAGCGTAAAAAAACTTGCATTTTTCTAATGATCTCTCATCATTGGTTTGAAGCATAGATTTTTAAAGGCTATTATTATTTAACAAATTTATATTAGACATCTTATTGGTACTTTAAAGAACATACCGTTATTTATGACGTAAGTGAATCCTCGTCATAAATAACGCTAGATGCCATTCCTAACACCAAACCTTTTGTATTTACACGGGCTTAGGACCGTCACCTAATGAAGTTTGTCTGCTCCCCTCGGTGGCTACATTTATTGAGACCCCATCTACTGTTTCATCTTCGCCACCACACCAGTAAAGGTGACAAAGGCCAACTTTACTTTTTCAAAACTGAGTTGAAAAAGAATGCGGTCTAAAATGTTTGTATCAAATTTCATTAAATCATCATTTGTATCAAATTTCATTAAATCATCATTTGTATCAAATTTTATCAACTTAAAAGTCTATTTGTATCGAATTTCATCAACTTAAAGACCATGTGTATCAAATTTTATCAACATCGGATAAAATATGAAGCATCTATCGGTAAAAGCGATGTTTCGGCCAACAAAAAGGTTGCATTTATTTTTTTGGTAGGTTTATCTTAGAAATCGTTCAGGAACGCAAATACCTAATAATTTAAGTTATCTGATCTTTATTTTGTTTAAAGATAAAGTACTTGCATTATTTATTTCATAACCAGCTTCCATGCATCAGTGGTCACTGTACTAGTCTTGCACTCGGGAGACCAGTTTCGAATCCTGGCAGGGACATAAATTTGTCACTGTGGTTTGGATGTTTTCGGGGTCCACTCAGCCTCGTGAGGACAATAAGTAGCTCTGGAGATAAATGAGCGTAGCGACCTGGTGTCAGCATTGTTAAAATAGAAAAATTCAAAATAATTGGATAATGATTGATATTGGAAAATTCTACAATGCTGCAGTGAACACCAAAGTTGTGAAATAAGAACACAAACATATATACAACATTTAAAAAATGAAAAAAAAAAAAAAAAAAAACCAAAANTTAAAAAAAAAAAAAAAAAAAAAAAAAAAAACCCTATATATTTTATGAAAAAATAATAATTGATATTCTACGCGGCACTTTCATTTTCTTCTTAGGTACTTATCATAATTGAGTAGGTGCATCAGCATCATACAAAGTGATTCATAAATTTCACTATAGGGTTACCGTATCGAAAGAAGAATGTCGATATTACCGACATTGATATTATCGAAAGCTTAATATCGATAAGCGTTATTATCGGATATTCGAATATCGATATGAAATGTCGGCTATATCGAAACCTTAATATCTATATTCGATATTATCGATATAAATATCGACAGCCCTAACTCCAATAAGCACCAAAGCAGCGTAATTTCTTAGGTAGATATCTTGTTTTTTTTTCGATATTATCGAAATCTCAATAACGATATAAAATATCGAAACCCGAATATCGGTATTCAATTATATCGAAACCCGAAAATCGATATTCAATTATATCAACACCTGAATTCGATCTTCGATATTATCGATATGATATCGACATCCCTACTACACCATAAACATTTTAAGGACTTGTTCCTGAGACCATTTTATTCTTTAAACTTATATCCGAAAAATATTCCCTTCACTAGCTGACGGTCCTAAGCCTGTGTAAATACAGAAGAAAGTTTAGTGTTAGGAAGGACATCCAGTCTTTTAAAAAACTCTGCTTCAAACCAATGATGATAGATCATCAACAAAAAGCGACTTTCTACACTGTTTCTATTGATACTGTGAGAAGCAAGCGAGGGTTGTCGTGCTAGCTAAAGAGAGTAGGCACCGAACAAAAGGTTGTGGCATGGTAGAAGTAAGGAAAACAGCCCCAACCCCAAATAGAATTGGGAAAGGAGAAGTTAAAGAAGATAAAGAGCTCCCAGAGCAGAGAAAAAATATTTTTGGACATGATATCAAAGGCTTCAATTTGTCCCTGACCACTCTCTGAGTGATGAATCTCTTGTAAATTTTATTAAATATTCGACTTTACTTGATAATATATGCATCTTGTTGGTGTAAAGTACATACCCGCATGATCTTCGTACCCATTTCACCTGCAGTTTTCCAGTGTGCAACATAAACCGTGTAACCAATTAAATTGAGCAGATTGATAATATGTTTGTAATCCAGTATAAGGTCGGTTAGAATGTCAATTGGATAACCCAGTTGAAAATCGGAAATAGTTTGTGATCAAAGATCATTTTAAAATCTTGAAAGAACTCACTGATCTGAAACTCACTGATTGACATAATATTTTGAGACCTGAAGCACAAGATGTTGATGACTTTCACAAAAAAAACTATATTGTCTAATATCTGTTTTTCCGGCAATGTTAGAGATAGCTATAAGTATGAATCTTCCTGAACTTTCATTCGTGAAAGTTCAGTATGCACTTAAAACTTACTAAAATATTGATCTCGTAAAGAATAAAAATTTCCCGATTTTTTTGCAATTCGTGAAATTTCAGTTTACACTTAACTAAAATATCAATCTCCTAAAGAAGATAAATTTCCCGTTTTTTTTGTCAATTGTGAAAGTTCAGTTTGCACTTAAAAACTCACTAAAATATCAATCTCCCAAAGAAGAAGAAAAATTTCCCGTTTCTTTTGTCATTCGTGAAAGTTCAATTTACGCCTAAAATTACTATTAATTTGCGAAAGAAGTAAAATTGCCGAATTTATTAGTCATGTGTGAAAGTTCAGTTACCTTCAACTTGACTAGCAACTTGTCAATCGCAAAATAGAAGATACTTAAAAAAAACCTTTGCTGGCGATTTGTTCTTTGAGGAGTTTGGTCAGCTGTTCAACAACAACTCATTGCTAGAAAACTATAAAATCGGTCATTAATAAACATTTTAAACCGGTGTAATTATGTTCTATATTAGTAAAAGCATACTGGAATCAGATTAAGCAAAAACGTATTCACGTGACTCTATAGAACGATAAAAATCATTATAACTGCAACAGCTCTTCTTAGAACTCCAACAGCTCTTCTGGGCAATCCAAACACAGAATGATAAGAGTTGTAAGAGTCTTCCTAGTCTTGGCGGAATGCACGGAAAGTAAGATTCTCTCTCGAGGACATCATCAGAGTCAGTGGTTCATTAGCTCTTATGATGTTCTCAAGAACAGCATACAGCGCCATCTTCAAATTTTGTTTGAAATATAGGCGAACTGCTGATGGTTCTGGACACGGAAAGGAAGATTCTCTCTCGAGGACATCATCAGAGCCAGTGGTTCATTAGGTCTTATGATGGTCTCAAGAACAGCATACAGCACTATCTTCAAATTTTGTTTGAAATATAGGTGATGGGTCTTGTAGGTACACGAAAAGTAAGTTCCCCTCCCGAGGATATTATCAGAGCCAGTGGTTCATTAGCTCTTATGATGTTCTCAAGAACAGAATACATCACTATCTTTTAATTTTGTTTGAGATATAGGCGCTGATGATTCCGGACACGGAAAGCAAGATCCTCTCCCGAGAACATCATCAGAGCCAGTGGTTCATTAGCTATCCTCGAGAACAGCATACAGCAAATACATACTATACATACATATACTATCTTCAAATTTTGTTTGAAATATTCTTTTTGTATTATTATTCTCGTAGAATTAATTTTAATTGTTAAATTAAATTATATAAAAAAACAATTTTAAATTCTAATTAAATTAAAATTAAATTGAAAGAAAAGCATGCATTTCCTTCGACATGAACAATGATTGTTAACTCTTTATAGTGCAACTATAGTGAATTATGTGGACTGAATGTATACTCTTGTTTTTGCATTTTAAGCACTTAATAAAACAAAAAACGAATTAAATAAATATAATAAAATTATTTAAAAAAAATATATATTTAGAAAAAAATCGTAAAATAGTAAATGAATTATTTATGGACGATATCGATTTATTCAATAAATAGTAGATATTATTTGTGTTGAGCTTCCAATATCTGCAAGGCCACAATGGAGCGAATTGAGATCGAAAAATCTTTAAAAAAAAACACTCCCGTTATTTATGACGAGGATTCACTTACTTTTTCACTTCCGACTCGAGTTTCATCTACTTCGTAGACATTTTCAAGGAAATTTTAAATTTCCTTTAAAATGTCTTTTTTATTTGTAAATATGACACCTATGCGTTTATTATTTTACCTGCTAAATTAGAGGCGTAATTTTTTTTGTCACTTTTTCAATCGTTAATTGATGTATTTTAATTGCGCAGACAAATGAATTGATGTATTTCAATCGCGCGGACAAGTAAATTGATATATTTCAATCGTGTGGACAAGTGAATTGATGTATTTCAATCGTGCTGACAAGTGAATTGATTTATTTCAATCGCCCGAGCAAGTGAATTAATGTATTTCAATAGAGCGGACAAGTGAATTGATATATTTCAATCCCGCGGACAAGTAAATTGATGTATTTCAATCGTGCGGACAAGTGAATTGATTTATTTCAATCGTGCGGACAAGGGAATTGATGTATTTCAATCGTGCGGACAAGTGAATTGATTTATTTCAATCGCCCAGCAAGTGAATTGATTTATTTCAATTCCGCGGACAAGTAAATTGATGTATTTCAATCGTGCTGACAAGTGAATTGATTTATTTCAATAGCGCGGACAAGTGAATTGATATATTTCAATCCCGCGGACAAGTAAATTGATGTATTTCAATCGTGCTGACAAGTGAATTGATTTATTTCAATCCCGCGGACAAGTAAATGGATGTATTTCAATCGTGCGGACAAGTGAATTTATTTATTTCAATCGCCCAGCAAGTGAATTGATTTATTTCAATCGCCTGAGCAAGTGAATTGATGTGTTCCAGTCGCTCAGTTAAGTGAATCGATTCATTGAAATCACTCTCTAATCTTTTACCCATTGATGGAATTTAACATCAATCTGTTATTTACGACAGACAATTATCTTCTGCCGATCTCCGTGGCCACGTTGATAATACCAATGACTCTTGATCCAGAGGCTCTAATAGGTTCGAATTTCTGATCGAATTTTCTCGTTTCCTGAATGGCATGGCTGTAAAAAGGAGTACCTTGAACTAATGCGTACCGGGGCATAACTTTTTTTTTTAAAAAAAAACACAACTTATTTGAATCGATTGATTGTCCAATTGAATAATTTAGTAATCTGAAATTATTGTATAAATCAAACATTATAAAAATCTGTAAATTCTGCACACCACAAATATAATTTTATGAAAATAAATAATATTTATTTATTTACAATACTCGTACCTATAGTAAACAATTTTTTTCAATAATTATTTTTCCATTTTATTTATATAAACTTAGGAACATTAAATTTGACTCAATAGTAGTGAGGTGACATCATTGTGTTTAGTGATTGTCAGATATCTGAAACTGTTTCCCTGCTCAACTTGTCTACTGCTAAAGTTTTTAAAGTATACATTAGGTTCAATAACTTGTTGTTGTACGTGGTACCCATCAGCCAATATGTCTGTTAAAGTGTCCTCTCAAACAATATTGCATTCCAATGAATCAGCCCTTCTAAATTTCAGCTTTCCTAGTTGATAGATGTACATATTTTTTAAGTGTGATATAGATCACAAGGTCACATCCTAGGCTGAAGTAAACGTATTTTTCTTTGTGTTATTATATCACAATTTTTGTGGGCATCATAGCATTTCAAGGTATTCTCAACAATCACTCCAATATCACTAAGCCTAGGCTACACATTAACAATTTCCTTATAATGCTACTACTTGGCTGGGTTATCCCCAAACAACCGCGGACCAAAAGAAAATTTGAAAAAAAAAACAAAAAAAAACGTTAGGACCGTCACCTAATGAATAATCATCGATTTTGGGTCCATTTATGACTTGCTAACTTTCATGCTTGACATTGTGAGAAGTTACTTGAGGGTGACATCCTCGGGCCGAGTCCACCTGAGGTGTTTAAAATACAGGAAGCAACTCTGTAATATCATAATGTTTGTAATTATTGTTTTACTGACGTAATTATATTACAGTTATTGTCACGGTTCTGGGAGCCCATGTCAATTATCAGTTAAAACTTTAGCAGTAGACTACAACCTATCTGGAGCTGTTGTCTTATACATCTGGCTACCATCAGACACGATGATGCCACTATTAAATGAATGAAGTGTTTGTTTGGAGATGAGGATGAGAATCTTCAAAAGTTACACCCCACTGCCCGACCGGGCATATATTTGCCCGGTGAGGAGTTGAGCTTCAACTCCATTAAAGGTGGAGCACCGCCGATTACTTAACAACTAAATCCATTCTCCCATTTGTCATCTAGGTATACCAATCTGCCAGGCACTGCATGAACGTCCACACAAGTTTGAATTCACAAGTACTAAGTTGAAAATTGTCCGACCTGGCTGGGAATAGAACCCAGTTCCACCAAGTGCAATGCCAGTGTGATACCCACTAAACCAAGAGGCCTGGATAAATTAGGTTCATGATTTATCTCGCAAATAATGTCAAAGAAATTCAGGTTTCATTTTTTTGAACCTGGTTGCAAAGGCCTCTAATTTGAAGCCACATTGCAATTATTAGCAGGACCTTTAACAGATCTATTGTGAGCAAATTGAGATTTCTTTTTTTTAAATCAATTATATCTTTCCTATGTCCCCTGTAAATAGGGGGACATAAAAGAATACTTCGAAGGCACCCAAGTCCATGCCAGTCGGAGGCGACTGGCATGGACTTGGGTCAGAAACGATATCTTTTCCATTACCCATACAGAAAGCAAGGAGAACATGGCGAGTTGTTGCTAAACAGCCCCACGGCTGTTAACCTATGATGATGACATCAATTAATGAAATTTAATTATAAAACTGAAATAAAAATTCAAGTGGGCTATTTTTGGGTTTCCTGAAGGATTGGAATGACCAAATTTTCTGTTCCTAAGTGTTATATTCATGTAATATTTGTATTCATTCTGTGTATTCATTTTCTATGTCATTGTGTATATTTCTTCATTGAATCCTTTTTCTTTCTTTTTTCAAAAACTTCTTTGATTTTTTGCCTTTACTTACATCTCTCTGCTCTGTACTAGATTATTGACTTAAAGAATGATGTCTTCAATATATCTTTTGCGACTGCATGAACATTTTAAACGAATGGGGCCTGTAAAACTGAACGAAATGTCTCTATATTTAGGATCCAAATATGTCTGCCATCATAGAACATGGGTTTATTATTATTTTATTTGTTCGAGCACAGAACTTATAATGGTAAAATAGGAATTTACTATGACTAATAGTAGACCATCAGCATAGCCTCAGTTGGTAGAGGCGGTGGATTCGTAACCATTAGGCTGTTGATTCGAATTTAACTCTACCCACCTTTCGACACAAGATTGGGAATAAAATATTTAGGTGCCCTCTGTACCTATTTTTTTTATTATTTTATTATTTGGCTTAACGTCTTTTTAACATCTATTAGTCATTGGGGGGTTTCACCCTCCATTCGCTGGAAACCAGCTACCCACATTAATCTCACCCAGCCTGGTTTGGACCGGAAAAATAGCTAGCATCACGAGGGCGCGAACCCACGTGGACACCCACAGGATACAACCTTGCTGGACGTTGCTTAGCTTCAGAGATCTAAAGGGAACTGGTGTATCCTCACCACAAAGAAATTCTACACATATATATATATATATAGTAGTAAATCTGTCTCAAAGACAGGTATCAACCGAGCTCCCGCCATTGCTCACGGTCCGCCTTGAGGTAACCCCACAGGAAGAAGTCACAGGGACTTAAATCCGGCGACCGGGGAACAGTCCTGCGAAATCTCACGAGAATGATTTGCTATATGGGTAGCCCCATACAGCCTAAAGCTTATGATGTGGTCCTAAAGTTTTTAACTCAACTCAAAATTGTTTTTTGATCAGGAACTGGATCCGTGGAGTGCAAACCATCTCTTGTGCGGAACGCCCTCTGAGTGGATATAATGGATTCACTTTTTTTAAAAAATACCTTGCCAACGACCATGCGCGACCATGTGACCAAACCATTGCGACACCTAAAAACTAGATGTCATTTCGTGTTGAATACCACAAACCTCCCACTCCTCCCACTATCACTTCCCCTCCCACGATTTTTTGAAAAGTGGGAGAACTAATTGCCGCACCCTGTAAATTATTTATCAATTTGTATTGATAGTCTATTTTGGACTCCATCTAGGTTTCCCAACTTTCTTTGAATCGATATTGTGTACTCCTATTTTTTCTGTTATTTTGTCACCATTTTAAGTGGGAATGTACAATGTACCAGAAGATTTTAAATGATACAAATAATACTTGGATTGTTATTTTAACAATTGGCTGTCAAGGGGATTTCATGGTAATGTATACCTATCATACGCTAAAAGTAAAGGCTTGGAAATGACATTTCCAAGCCTTAGTGACTCAAAATAGGTCTATGGATATGGGCTGGATGTGGTCACATCAGTCTTCTTTGACTTCACCTTTTCCCAATTCTATTTGGGGTCGCTGTTGCCTTCCTTTATTGTACCATGCCACAATCTTCTGTTCTGTGTCTACTCCTTTGGCTGTGCCCTCTCCTGATGGCATATAACTCTCTTGCTTCTCATAGTATCAATGTGTAGTACCTGCTCTTCGCTGATGACTATCCATCTTTGGGTTGAAGCAGAGTTTTTTATAGGCTGGTTGCCCTTGCTAACACAAAACCTTCGTATTTTCACGGGCTTAGGAACGTCACACTCGAGCTGAACCATCCGGCCTCCTCAGACTGAAACGGAATTTCACCATTACTCGGGGTTTGCTGGCCCCAATCACCCATAATCACTGCTATACGAGCAAGGAAATATTATCGCTCACTGCACGGCTACATCTAATCATGTCATGGAGATGTTGTCTCCTTCCCTAACTTTACCTTTTTCCAATTCTATTTGGGGTCAACCCTGCTTTCCTTTTTCTACAATGCCATAACCTTTTGTTCTAATAATCTCTTTAGCTGTACCCCTTCCTGGCACGGTAACCGTAGCTTGCGTTTCATAGTATCCATAGAAACTGCGTAGAAACTCGTTTTTTTGCTGATGATCTCTTTGGTTTGAATCCGAGTTTTTTAAAGGCTGGAAACCCTTTTAAACGCCAAACTTTCTGTATTTACACGGGCAAAGGACCTTAATGAGGCTACCTTGGTCCCCTCGGTGGCAACATTTATCGGCGGCCCGGGAATAAAAAATTACGGAACCCTTTACTAAAATGAACTAATTCTTAAGAGCCCCTCCAAAGGACCTCTCCAAAAGCCGGGCCCAGGGGTTCTACCCCCATCATCTCCCCTCTCGGTGGCCCTGCTTTTTTTTGGAGGGGGAGGGGGAAGGCTGAACTTCCATTGCAGTTAAGAAACCCCACATTTATATTTTGTGAAAAAATACTAGAAATGTGGAGCCAAAATAATGGCTGTTATAAACATGATAGATACGGTGGGAGGCTGTATAAATTTCACATTCTTTATGAATAAAGAATGAGGAGCAATTTGAAAAAAGGTTGGGGAACCATTTTGTTGAAGGAAAACTATTCAGAACTTAATCGTCATTTGTAAGAGTGAGGGGAAAGCACGTATGTAGGTTATAGACAAAGTTCCGAAGAGCTTTTATAATTTCCAATCTAAAGCTAATCGTCATTTGTCAGAGTTCCGAAGAGCTTTTATAAATTCCAATCTAAAGCTAATCGTCATTTGTCAGAGTGAGGGGAAAGCACGTGTGTAGGTTATAGACAAAATTCCGAAGATCTTTTATAAATTCCCATCTAAACCTAATCGTCATTTGTCAGAGTGAGGGGTGAGCACGTATGCATGTATTAGACAGAATTCCGAAGATCTTTTATAAATTCCAATCTAAACCTAATCGTCATTTGTCAGTGTGAGGAGCAAGCACGTGTGTAGGTAATAGACAAAATTCCGAAGATCTTTTATAAATTCCAATCTAAACCTAATCGTCATTCGTCAGAGTGAGGGCCAAGCACGTGTGTAGGTAATAGACAAAATTCCGAATATCTTTTATAAATTCCAATTTAAACCTAATCGTCATTCGTCAGAGCGAGGGGCAAGCACGTGTGTAGGTAATAGACAAAAATTCCGAAGAGCTTTTATAAATTCCAATCTAAACCTAATCGTCATTTGTCAGAGTGAGGGGAAAGCACGCGTGTGTAGGTAACAGTAAGATTTAGGACAAAATTTGTCCTAAATCTTACTGTTTACTGTTCGATTTAGATGAAATTTTCTCGGTCCCAAGTCTCGTATCAATTTCATATAGTTTTTTCCTCAATTCAAATGTGTTTCTCTTGACACATTCATATGTTCTTTTTTTTGCCTTAACGTCTCTTTAACATCTCTTGGTCATTAGAGACGAAGGTTTTATCCTCAATTCGCTGGAAACTGTCGAACCAGCTACCCTTATTGACCTTACACAGCCTGGGTTGCGCCGAAAAAAGTCAGTATCACCCCCCTCCACCATTTTGAATGTTCAAAATGGTTCTGCTTATTAGTAGATATTATGTGATGTTCAAAATTTATCTATTACTCTTAGCAGCGGGAGACCGGGGTTCGAATCCTGGCAGAACCGTATTTTTTTCGGAACTGTGCTTGGTTGTTCGGGATGCACTCAGCCTCGTGAGGACAACTACTTTAATGTGAGTAGCGACCAGTGGCGGCATAACAAGAGCAAATAAATATATAGTGCAGTGATGGTTTAGTGTAGTGGTCCTTGTATTGCTGTGATACCCACAAATCTAGGTTAACACTAATAACAATAAATTTACATTTTTATTGTATAAAAATGCTCATTTTTTTAAATAATGAACATTTGGAATCGTCAGGGAAAAAAGTTACCCCCCAAAAATTTAATAAAAAAAATCCGTTTGTCTTCCGTTCGCTATGATGGGCACTTTGCTATTTAGCGATTTGAATGAATTTTGGTATGCAGTTATCATCTGGGGTATGGTCTAATTGTGCCCCGAAACTTTTGAGTGCAATCGAATGTAGTGTTGGCGGGTTTTTCTGCTTTTTAGCAATATCACTTATCCTTTCTAAAAAGAAATTTGTATGAGCCAGAGATTTGAAATTTGGTATTTATGTAAACTTTAGGGTGTAATTAAGCACCAGAACTTTGGGGGGGGGGGATTTTTTAACCAGTAAAATAATTTTAAACCCATGTGTCGCATTGGCCGAGTTTTTTTATTCCATTTTTTTTCGATTTCTGAAAATATTTTTATTAGGTCTTAAACAACGATCAAAAATTTTTGTATTAGGTTTTATTTAAATGTTACCTTTTTCTAAATATGATTCTTATGCTTAATTTTTGTTATTTGGTCCCATTTAAATGCCCAAATATTCTCCGTCAAGTTGTTATTATTACTTTTTTAATGTGATTTTAATGCTCGAAAGGTCTAAATTTAAATTATCAAAATATATTATTTCTCGAATGTTTTCAATGTGATTTGAATCTCTCTCTCTCTCTCTTTTTATCTATTTTCTGTTAAGAGTAATGTGAATGCCCAATGTTTCACTTTTATACGCCAAATTTAAATGTTCAATATTTTCTATTCTATTACGTTTATTTGGAATGTTCAAAATCATTTTTGCTCTCTTCTGAATGCTCATTTTCCTCTCCTAATTCTGACTTTCTCAAAAAATCTTTCTTATGTCTAATTTAAATATTCACTATTTTCTATTCTATTACGTTTATTTGGAATGTTCAAAATCATTTTTGCTCTCTTCTGAATGCTCATTTTCCTCTCTTAATTCTGTCTCAAAAAACCTTTCTTATGTCTAATTTAAATGTTCAATATTTTCTATTCTATTACGTTTATTTGGAATGTTCAAAATCATTTTTGCTCTCTTCTGAATGCTTATTTTCCTCTCTTAATTCTGACTTTCTCAAAAAATCTTTCGTAGGTCTAATTTAAATGTTCAATATTTTCTATTCTATTACATTTATTTGGAATGTTCAAAATTATTTTTACTCTCTCCTGAATGCTCATTTTCCTCTCTTAATTCTGACTTTCTCAAAAAATCTTTCTTAGGTCTAATTTAAATGTTCAAATTTTCTTCCAAGTCTTCGCCTTTGAGTGATTTTTTTTTTAAAAAAAAAACTTCAAGCCCATTAGAGCGTAAAGCAACTAAATTTAAGTTGCTCTTAAATTGGGCAATTTCACCTATTTTTTAATACAAAATTTAAGACAGATTGCGTCCGACAGATTCAGACCGTGGCAGATTGCGCATGGCACCTGGCTTGTACCAAGGAGGTTCCGGGTTCGATTCCTGGGCGGGTCGAAAATTTGATAAAGGTTTTTTTTTAATTGTCTACTTGGTCCGCTTGTGATTTGGGGGAACTCAGCCTCCTGAGGACAATTCAATAGCTATGTAGCTTGGGCTTAGTGATATTGGAGTGATTGTTGGGAATACCTTGTAATGCTGTGATTCCCAAAAAAAATTGTGAAACGCAATTACACAAAGAAATATAGATTTGCATTTTTACAATACAAATTTCAAAAATTAATCTAAAAGATTCTTTTCAATTTTTTCTTTTTTTTTATTAGGTACTAAAATGATGAGAAAATTCGATGTCAAATTTGATATACTATGCAGTAGATAAAATATAATTCATTTTGACATGTTCATTGTGATTGTGACACTTTAGGTCAAATACAACTGATACCCAATTGTCTATACTGTTTCTACTGAAAGAAATATCTCTAGTCATTGTGTCATCATAGATTCCAATGATTGCATTTGGTCTCAAATATCATTCGCTGATGTTTGTGCTTTTCTAATTTGATTATTTGAATTTTTCAGGGTCCGAGTCCGTTACGTGATGCCTTCTGCACAACTTACGTTGTGCGAGGAGGATGTTGTGCGACTCGCACTCGAGTTTTTGCACAACCGCGATCTTCATATATCTCAATTAAGTTTAGAACGAGAAACTGGTGTAATCAATGGCGATTTCTCTGAGGATGTTCTATTTTTACGACAACTTATTCTGGACGGACAATGGGATGATGTGCTGGGATTCATTCAACCACTAGGAGCTCTGCAGACATTTGATATGAAAAAATTTAGGTGAGTTATTGAATTTTTTAAATTTGAAACTTCTAGTTACGACCCACAAAAAACAATTTCATAATATATTTTAAAGTCGAATGTGGTACAAGGACAATTTTTCAAAAAAAATCTGCAAATTAAAAAATTGACATGTGGGTTCCACTTGGGGGTCTAAAATATCAATTTTTGATGGGGTGGTATTTTTTTTCATGGTGGATTTCAAATGTTCATTATTGAAAATAATAAACAAAAAAACAATTTAATTTAATAAATGGAGTACGGCCTCTTCACAATTGTTGTGGCTATCACAGTATTACTAAAAGCTTCATGTTCTAATAATATTGTAACTGTCCCGACAGCCGTAATGAGTTGGAATACTTCTAAAAATAAATATAGAATTCGAAGGTCCCAAATCGACACCAACTCTCGCCTTAGAATTCAAGGATAAATGAACGTCTACTTGGTTACAGCCTCAGTAGCTCAGTTGGTAAGAATGACGGATTCATAACCAGGAGGCTGTTGGTTCGAATCCAAGCAAAGTCAAAAATTTGGTAATAACATGGGGAAGTGCATTGCGACAAAGCATTAGCTTTAACACAAATAAATTCCTAATTCCTTGGCTAGATAGTAATATTAATAATAATTGTAACTTTTATTATATAATAAAATTAAAATACAAAGATGTTTCAAATGTTTTCTGAGATTTAATGGAAGGGCTTGTAATTTAAGAGACTTACGTGGGGAGATCAAACAATCATACTCGGAGAAGCGTTCACTTTCAACTGCTCCTAGAGTTGGTAGAATTTGTCCCAAGAAACCTTATTCCCCTCTTTCCTCTTATGTCTATTTTCTCTTCTTGGATGGACCATTAAAACGGGGTTTCTAAATAAATATTTGGGTCTCTGCTTATCTTCTACGAAACCAAATCTTTTTATTCTGGTATTGCCGCCATTGATCGCCACTCACATTAAAGTAGCTACTCAATTTACCTCACAGGGCTAAGTGCACTTCTAAATACCTACCTCTAAAATGTTCCGAACCCTCGGGAATTGAACCCGGGCATCCCGAGTGCAATGCCTGTGTGAAACTCTCTATACCAGAGGGACTGCAAAGATTAATCTTTGCTTTGTAGAGTAACTTTTTGTCACCGAGGTTACGGAGCATGATTCGATACTGATTTTTTTAATATTTATTTCGAAGTAACAGTTATTTTACGAGTATATTTTCATCACCGAGGTTACGCAGCACGAGCCGACACTGATATTTTAATATTTATTTTTGAAGGAAATTTTTCTCCCTGAGTTTACTGTTTTCCTACATTACTGAGCATGATCCAACACTGATTTTTTAATATTTATTTTCCAAGTAATTTTATCTTCCTGAGTGTGATGCTGGTTTGCAGCAATAACCTGCATGATTCGACACTGATTTTTTTAATATTTATTTTTCAAGTTTGCTGTTTTTTTCCGCCTGAGTTTGCTGTTTGCCCGCATTGCTCAGCCAGATCCGACACTGGTTCGTACTATTTAACACTGATTTTGTTAATATTTATTTTTCAAGTATTTTTTCCGCCTGAGTTTGCTGTTTCCCGCATTACTCGTGACACTGGTTCGTACTATTTATGTTACGTCAACTATACCTTTCTCTTGGAGTATGTTCATGACTCATGCATGACTGACTGTCTACTTAGGGTGTTTATTCTTGTATTATCTGCTAATGGTTCTATGATCTGTAGACATCACTTGAATAAATGGGTCACCATTTGTGGTCAATATGGCCCAAAAATTAATCAGCTAATTCTATGAATTTCCATACTAAATTTGATCAAAATCAGACAAGGCGTTCGAGAGCTATATTGGTGTAAAAAGACAAACAAAAGAAATTTGGTCGTGTTAAAACTAGAACGCACTTAACAAAACTTTCAACTGGTAACTGATTCATTTTTAGTGTCCAGTTCCACAGAAAGACCAATATCACAAAATTTAAGCAGGATTTAAAAATCGATTAAAAAAATCCGTTATCCTGCCTCTTTTGCTACTTAGCGTTGTCCGATTTTGTTGATTTTAGACTGACAGTTACGAAAAGTTTCGGAGCACATTTTTACCCCAAATTGGACCTAATACCAAATTTCATCAAAATTGGTCAACGGTACATAACAAATATACCATTTACTGCGTACGGTATAGGGCGAATGAGCGGATTATTTTTTATTCAATACGTATGTACATTAAAGCGGAAAATATGGCGTAAATTTTTTTGAGTCAATGTGACCTTCTCTTTCATTTATTGAATCAATCAGTCTTTCTCTTTCATTTCTTGAGAGAATGTAAATTTCTGTTTCACTTCTTGAGTCAATGTGACCTTCTCTTTCATTTATTGAATCAATCTGTATTTCTCTTTCATTTCTTGAGAGAATGTAAATTTCTGTTTCACTTCTTGAGTCAATGTGACCTTCTCTTTCATTTATTGAATCAATCTGCCTTTCTCTTTCATTTATTGAATCAATCTGTCCTTCTCTTTCATTTCTTGAGAGAATGTAAATTTCTGTTTCACTTCTTGAGTCAATGTGACCTTCTCTTTCATTTATTGAATCAATCTGTTCTTCTCTTTCATTTCTTGAGAGAATGTAAATTTCTGTTTCACTTCTTGAGTCAATGTGACCTTCTCCTTCATTTATTGAATCAATCTGTCCTTCTCTTTCATTTCTTGAGAGAATGTAAATTTCTGTTTCACTTCTTGAGTCAATGTGACCTTCTCTTTCATTTATTGAATCAATCTGTCCTTCCCTTTCACTCCTTGAGCGAATGTAACTTTCCGATTTATTTCTTGAGTCAATGTGACTTTCTCTTTCATTTCTTGAGGCAATTTATTGAGGCAATATGACCTTCTTTTTTATTTCGTGAAACAATGTGACCTTTGGTATTATTTTGTGAGACCAAGTGTGATGTGTGTCATCAGTTATTCCACCCTATAAGACAAAAAGAAACAAAAATCTGCGAATGAATCAAAAAACAAAATTATCTCAGAAAACATTTCTCACAGAAACATAAATGTAAAATTTAACGCCATTCCATTTTTTGCAAAATTTGTATTTAAAAATAGGCTAAAATGTTTCTATCCGGATTTGCTAAATTTCTCTTTAGGGCTGTAAAAACCCCCAAGGCTCCTCACCTGGGCTTTTTGTGCTTGAAAAGAGCCTGTATGTCTAGCTAAGACCAAAGATCAAAACTGCAAAAATGCCCCATGTTTAGTCTCCGCGAAATTAGGCAGTTGCTATCAAAAATGACGTAAGAAGCAGTTTCCTGCTAGAAGACGTAATATCATCAAATCTCCATTACGAAGCAACGTCGATACTGGTTTTAATGGGTAAGTGATTATGTAGATTTACGCCATCTTGATCTTGGCTATTCCTGGCTCAATCAAGACAGGGTGAGGTCAATTTGGATACCTAGTTCGTAAGTTTCCAGCAAAGAGGCTGCAGCTCGAATTGGTTCGTGTATAATTTAAAATCTGTCAAGCATGGGTATGCGTTAGGGCGGTACTAGAACAATTTAAAATCTGCATGTATTAGTCGGCACTTGACTGGCACACCACCGCATCGTGCCCTCGCTATCAGAGTAATGACATGACCTATACTAGACAATAAATAATTGAAATGTCAATCCCAACTAATTGCAATCATTTTAATCTCCGTACAGAGTTGTTCAGGCCTCATTGAATTATAAATAACTGACTTCTAGGAAGTCAATCAATCGATTGATCGACCAATCAATCCAATCATGCTATTTGTTACTTTCTTTAACTAATAGTTATTTACGAATTTCAGATCTATTTAGGATTTCTCGTTCGGAAAAAAATCAAATTTTACATTAAGGGCATATTATAAAACTCCACTTGAGTGCGAGTTGGGGTGGTCACTACCTCTTGATTGTCTGATTTGTATTTTAAAAAATGTTCTAACCAAAGGAATTACATGTAATTTTATTATAATATAAAAACTGAAATTTTACTTGTGTGAGTGCCCACTTCTCTTATATGTAGTCGGAGTGACAACTCACACATAGGAGGAGTTTTATAATATATGACCCTTAAACTTTGTGCTTTGAAAAAACACGGTCAATTTCACACACAGTTTATGACTGACAGTATAGCACAGAACTTAGAGTACCGTGAATATCAAACATAATCAGTGGCACACACAAGGAAGGGGGGGTACGGACCCCTCCCCCCGAATAATAAAAAAATAAATAATCAAATTGTTATCTGCGTACAAATCGGAAAAAAAAAAATAAAAAAAAAATTAAGCAAAAAATATTTCTTTTTTGATACAAAATTTAATACTATAAACAAAAATATAGATTCCATTTTTTTTAAAAAAACAAAGTTGACCTTGAAATAACCTTGAAGGCGACCTTGGAGAAAAATTTCCAGGTCACCAATAAATTTGCCTCCAAAAAATAAGGGGGATTGGATCGAACATTTTCTTCCTATCTCTAACGGTGTCCAAGATATTTGACTATGTCCTTTAAAATGGCTAACCCTGTATAATTATGTTGTATAAATTATAGGGTCTGGAACCGGGGAGGAGTAAATGGCGTCCTTTTCAATTTAAAAAAACAAAAAACTCGCTTTTTTTGGCCGTCATGGATCCATTTTGTACGGTTGTATACATATGCAATAGAGGCTCGGTTGTAAAAAATGTTTCCCAATCTCTCTAATTGGGTTAACTTTGATTAAAAAAACTCAAAGGACGCCTTAAACTCCTCCCCGGTTCCGGAACCATAAATTGTATGAATTTATTAGAAATTCATTGACACTTGATTTTCTATTGATTTTCAGATATATTATTTTGAGGCATAAATTCATTGAACTACTTTGTATCAAATCAGAAACAAGCGCCATGATGGGCATGACAAATAGCACAACAATGGATACAGCTGTAGACGAAATGGTTTCACTTCTTGCTGAAATTGAGAAAATTTGTCCTACCAAACAGGATTATACTAACCTTTGTCTTCTTTTGACCTTACCAAGACTTACCGATCACCTGAATTATAAAGATTGGAATCCCAGTAATGCGAGGGTACAATGTTTTCGAGAGGTTTATCCATTAGTGGAAAAATTCCTTCCCAACAGTGATAAGAAGACAGCTATTGTGGGTTCAGCCAAAAATGATCGATTGGTTCAATTAGTCATCAAAGGTATTGTTTTTTTATCACAATAAATTTCTTCATATAGGCATAGTGGCTAAACACTCTATTGGTAATCGGAAGGGCTTGGGTTCAATTCCTAACGAATGCAGGATTTCCTCATTCATTTGAGAATTTAACTACATAAAAATATTAACTTTTAAAATAAATTAAAACAAAACTCTTACCAAAAACAGTATTTATAAATATTTATGAAGAAACTAGTTACGAATCATTCGATTCATCATCAGTCTAGTGAGTCGAAGGATGGAAGGTGACAGATGTCAGTCACCCTCCAACTGATGGATGGTGGCTGGCAATAACTAGTAGTTCTGAGAACTACTAGGATTTTTAATATTTTTTCTTCTTCTTGAAATGCTGTGATGATTTTTTTTCTTCAGGGAAATGAAATGTTTATTCGGTGTCGCAAAAGATTCTTATACAGCAAACAGGTCTCCAAAATTTCACCTAAATATGTTTTTGTTCTTCTTTTTTCAGGCGTTTTGTACGAATCTTGTGTAAAATACTGTCAAATAAAAGCTACAGGCAGCAAAGAAGCGGCCACGCAAGAGATGCATTTTTCTTCTCTCTTAGATCACTGTCCAGGACTGAATGACTCTGACCTAAGTCTTCTCTCGTGGCTTCAAAGTATCCCTTCCGATACATTTTCTGTGCCTTTTGAACAAAAAAATCTCAATGTTGATATTGTCCGAATTGAAAAACCTTCTTTGGAAACCTCATGGACAGAACATATGCTCATTACTCCTATTAAACCTAAAACATTTCCACATTCGGCCATGCCGTTTACTCGACCTAGATCTGCTTCAGATATGATGTCTAGATCTTTACTTTTACCTGGTGTTGAATTTGGACTTGGCGGACAGCAACCAAATTCGGCCAATGTATTGAGAAATAAAAATTTAGGCGACATTATGACCCGTTCTTCGTTTGCGAGCTTTCACTTAACTGGTATGTACCTACAAATCAATAACATCTATTGATGATCATTCGGGACAGGGGTTTTACCCTCCATTAGCTTGAAACTTACAAACAACCAGGTATACATAAAAAAAGTTGTTTGGAGTGATTAGTGGGCATTGAACAGATCCCAGGTCGCTTGACATCTGTGATTCAAATCTACCAACCCTTGCGAAGGACGCGGCAAAGGGATTGTGAATCGACATTATTTGTTAACGCTTATCGTCTCTTTAAAATGTAATCATCCGAGACGGGGGTTGTATCCTCCAATCGATCGAAACTTACAAACCAGCTACACACATTGAACTCATTCAGCCTGGGATGAACCAGGAATTGCCAGGATCACGAGGGTTTGAACCTACTACGTGGCCACCCACCAAATAAAACCTCGCTGGACGTTACATAATTTCAGTGATCTTACGGGAACTGGTGTTTGTTATTGACACTGGCACTACCTCTACTGCAACAACAAGGCATAACCCCTGTTCTCTTCTCCTTGCATCAGAAACAGCTATTTAGTTGTGTTAACGAAGTTGAGTCCAGCTGTAAACAGCCAAGTATACTCAAGTATTCCACGTATAGATCAGCATAATGGTGACCACTTTCGATTGGAAATCACCAAACATTATGGTGGTCTCTGTGTCGGGTAGTAAATGCCCCCCCCCCCAAATTTGGGTAACGTTAGTATAATCCACGAAAACTAGGAGTGACTCTTGGTCCAGAAGTTGTGGTTCGAATCCCACCCGGAGCGGAAATGAGCAAAAACAAAATCGAAATTTTCTTGTTTTAGGAATGGCATGTCTCTAAAAAGGATTAAAAAAGTGACCCAAAATAGTGAAAATATGCCCCAAAAGCCAGAGGAAATGACATATTTGATCTTTATTTTGGCTTTTGGGTTCACGTAAGATAATTTTTTAGGTCACAAAGGTTATTGATTTCATTTTTATCCTATTTTCAGGAATGAAGAACAGCAAGTTAATGACCACATCTGTGGATAAATTATTCGAAAACGACAATGACGTCTTTCTGAGCAGTAGCTATCATCATGACTTTCTGCCATCTATCTCAGAACTAACGAATACACCCAAACCATCTGATACCGCATCTAGTCCTACAAAATCTTTAGCGTCTCCAGATCATCGAGGCAAAGAATCTTCAACAACTTCCTCGTGTACTACAGCCAGGTGAGAGATGATACAACAGGGATGTCCAACCATTTTCAGTTGGAGATCGACTTTTGTTTTCATATATTTTTCGCGATCCACCTTCTAATTCAAAATCTACACTTGCGTAGTCGTAAAAACGTTTTTAAGGGCTCCGCCTCAAAAAAATCTAATAAAAGGGAATTTTGTATCTAAGGCCCACCTAATTGAAACCAGAGCGTCGGCGTTTGTGCAGTTTTTAAATTCCGTGATCTGGTATTCTTACTTCCAATTGCAGAATGTCGGTGATTGGAATGATATTCAATCTTTTTTATCAATTACGATGTTTTTTTCTCTGCCTACATATCGCTTCTCGTCATGATAATAATGTAATATTTAGAACATGATTATTGTTATTATTTTAAAAAACAATTAGCTGGGTAAGTACTCGCTGTTTTTTTTTTTTTTTTTTTTTTTTTTTTTTTTTTAAAGAAAAGATACTCGTTTTTTTTAAAAAAAAAATCTTCGCAATGGACCCAAAAAGACTACGTGGTCGACGGTTTGGCATGCCTGTGATACAACATACATGGGCAACCTGCAACCCTGTATCATGATCACATCTAACAGGGATTTCAGGGTGCTATAATGATACGAATAAATGAAACATTTATATTTGGAGATCAAATGAAGGGGAAATTCCTTCATTAATACTCCCTTATAAGTTACATGTAGCGGCCGACGGTTGCTTTTTCCTAAATATCGTTGTCTTTAAAAACTAAAATTTGCGGTACCAACATATCTTAATTTAGGTGGCGATTGTTTCATATGGTTGTCAAGCAAGGTTCTACTATGACGTTCATATGTCTACAAAAATTTGGTGGTTCCGTTTATCAGAGGAATACACCAATTTCCGTTAGATCACTGAAGTTAAGCAACGTCCGGCGAGGTTTTACCAAGAGGGTGTCCACGTAGGTTCGCGCCTTCGTGATGTTGGCCCAATCCAGGTTGGTTGAGGTCAGTGTGGGTAGCTGGTTTTTAAGTTGCCAGCGAATGGAGGATTAAACCCCCATTTCGAATGATCAATAGATGTTAAAGAGACGTTAGGTAAAAAATAACATGTTTTTTTTCTTCTTAATATATACAAGAAATGAAAATGATTGAAAACACTTGACTTTATGTTCTACAATTTTAATATATTATTCGATACGCGTATTTCGGATTTTACTCCATTATCAAAGTGTTTTTTCATAATATTAATTTCTTGTATTTGATAGTTCTATCAAGTGTCCTAAATAAAATTCCGACTTATAATATATATAAGTCGGAATTTTATTTCATAAAAACATAATATATAAGTCGGAATCAAGAAGTTTGAAGACATATTTACAACATGCACTCCTCGTATCTTCGCCCCTGAACATGGCATAATCTTGATTCTCAAACGAAGTCATGACATAAATAGTTAGTAAGTACCACAAATTCAAAAGTGTGCATGAATAATAGACTTTTTCTCTCATAACTCTATCCATGTAGCTCGAGGGCTGTCGTTTTTTGGAAGGGACTACAGGCCCACCCGCAAAACATATAACACGTACAGTGAACAAGGTTCCACTAATCTTTTTTTTTTTTTGTTTTTTTGTTTTTTTGCTTAACGTCTCTTTAACATCTTTATCATTCTAGACGGGGGTTTTACCATTCATTCACTTGAAACCTACAAACCAGCAACCCACATTAACTTCAGTGATATAACGGGATCTGGTGTGGTCAACGAGCTATAGACGCTAGCTAATCACTAATTTAGATTCATTTAGAGGAGTCGCTCGTAGCATGAGCTTATAGTCACTTTTAAAGGACGACGAGGTTGAAGTGTGGACATTTCGGACCTTTTGTTGATAGATTTTGTGGGTAACATTTTTGGCGACATTTACGCTATTTGCACATCAAAGAGTGTGACCCTCTTTTTCACTGACCAGTCCCAAAAGGATTACTTCAGAATATTATATTTTGGTCTAGGTTGCTAGGTTCTGCATTCTTCTTCTTTAGCTGTACCTTTCCTGATGGCATGGTAACCCTCTTGCTTCTCACAGTATCAATGTGTAGTAACTGCTCTTCGCTGATGACCTTTCATCACCGGTTCGAAGCTGAGTTTTTTTTAAGGCTGGGATTAGGGCCCTCATCTAATGAAGCTGGTTTGCTTCCCTCGGTAGCTACATTGCTAGGTTCTGCATTCATGGTATGTTAATAGATTGTTTTATTTCTTTTCTGATGGAAGGCATGTTGAATTGGAAGACGTAATTCCCAATAGAACCCTCTATCTGCCGCCGCGCCGCCATTAATTATTTTGGCGGATAAGTCAACAACAGGTGCCGCTACCTGAAACACTGGCTAGTTTCAATCTATCCAAAGCAAAGCGCAATAGGAGACTATTGCTACACTATAGGTATGTCATTGAATCGTTTGTTTCGTCCGTGCTATTCAAACAGTCCCCTGTGGATAGGGGAATTTAAAAAGAATTCAAAGGACCCTAAGTCCATGCCGTTCTTAAAAGGCGACCAAGAACATGGTCTGAATTGATATTTTTTCTATTACTAATGCAGAAAGCAAGAAGAATACCGCATTATCCGTAAGGATTCCTTAGTATCAACAACTCATGGTGAGTTGTTGCAAACCAGTCCCATGGCTGTTAACCTATGATGAAGATGTTTTAACCAGAACATGTTACCTTCATCGTGGCGGCCGACACGACAGAGTGTTTGTACGATCTATATTTACTTTCATGTCCATCACAGAAAGTGATGGTGGTGGAAGGATTGGGTAGCATATTATGCTACTCTGGGGACGTTAGGCTAGATTTTGATAATCCCGGCCCCTTCCACGATCTATAATATCTTGTGTCGTGACTTTCGCGGGTCTGAATAAACAATTTCTATTCAACTATATGGGTCACACCTTTCACACACTGATTCGCTCACTTGATAGTGATTTCTGTTTAACCTTACAATCAGATTGCAATTGATTGATGTTGACACAACTCATCATATTTCATATTGTTCCAACACAGTGTGTGTCTAAAGTTTACTCGTCATAAAGTTCCATCACAGTATGTGTCTAAAGTTTATCATCATAAATTCCATCACAGTATGTGTCTAAAGTTTATCATCATAAATTCCATCACAGTATGTGTCTAAACCCTTTCCTGGCACGGTAACCTTAGCTTGCTTCTCATAGTATCAATTTAAACTGCGTGGAAACTAGCTTTTTGCTAATCATCTCTCATACCCTTCCCAACACCAACCCCTCTGTTTTTACACGGGCTTAGGACCGTCACCGAATGAATCTGGTTTGCTTCCTTGAGATCAAGTTCTACAAACCCTCACTAGCACCCCACTTGTGAGTCCTACTACCTTAATCCGTTTGACTTGACTGATGCAGCACGATTCCTGTTTTATTTAGGTCCCCCCCTCGTATGTACATTCAGCTCGTCGTGGCAGAGCGTGCATCACACTTAGCTTACACCAGGCAGGTTCCGGGTTTGATTCCTGGACTGGTCGAAAATTAAGTTTTTTTTAAATTTTCTACTTTGTCTGGGTTGTGATATTGGGGGTGACTAAGACTCCTGAGGACAAGATAGATCGAAAGATTATTATTATTATTATTATTTGACGTCTCTCAAACATCTAAGATTAGTCTCATTCAAGACGGGGGTTTTACCCTCCATTCGCTGTAAATTTGCAAACCAGCTACCCACATTAACCTCACCCAGCCTAGCTTGAACCGGAAAAATAGCCAGCATCACGAGGCCGCGAACCCACATGAAACAACCTTGTTGGACGTTGCTTAACTTCAGTGATCGAACGGGAACTGGTATTCAATGTGCCATAGACGCTGGCAGATTGAAAGATTACTTTTCAATGTGAGTGCATCTTGAATAATAGATTTGCATTCTTGTATAAATGTGTGCATTGTATTCAAAGTATTTTATCACCTGTCTTGTATTGTCTGATAGAGAAGCTATTCCACTTTGTTTTCTGCTTTGTCGTGGGATTTTATCTTTGTTTATAAATAGCAAATAAATTTGTTCCCATGAACAGAGGATCAACAAATAATTATAAATTCCTTTAAATGGCAACAAATGGTCTGCAATTAACCTCCTCTTCAGCAGTTGAAGACAACGCGGTCAATTTAGGCTTTCGTGGAAAATTATTTTCCACAACTAGAACATAATTGTTACCTTTGTGAGTCCCCTGTCGATAGGGGGACTTGAAAAGAATACTTCAAACGCGCCCAAGGCTATGCCGTTCGTAAATGGCGACTATGGACAGGGTCGGAAATGATATTTTTTCCATTGCCCATGCAGAAACCAAGGATAAGCTACTGCATTATCCGTAAGGATTCTCAAGTATCACGAGTTGTTGCAAACCATCATAGGTTAACATGGTTGTTAACCTATGATGATGAAGTACTCCCCGGCACGTATATCCTGCGCCTGTAGGACCAAGGCTTTGGAGATGGAGTTGAGTCCCAGATCATCTAAGGCTATGATAATTACTCGTTCAATATGAAGGAGTATCCACACCACACAGTGAAAGTGTCAGTGGCAGTGCTCTCACATTTTAATAACACCTGTCAGTGTTTTCTCCGTGCTCAGCCAGTAATTTTTCATGTCAAATCACTGTGAAGATCACGGTAGGGCTTCGAAGAGCACTGTCACTAACATTTTCACTGTGTAGTGTGAATGCTCCTTCATCATGATCAAAATTTGAATACATATGATCCTCATTTAACCAATGGTGCATCCCACCCAATATGTACCTTATCATAAATCTTTCCCATGGATCGGAAATCAAAAATAATTTTCCTATTTTTTTTTTTTTTTTTTTTTCAGATCGTCCAGACGAGATTCTCTGTCTGAGAAAAACATTTCGACTGCCACCACTGTGATTTTGACTGACACGCCAAGTCTTGATCCTAGCCAAGGTTATGACCAAGGCGACTTGCTCAAAGAATTTCAAAGACAGAAAAAATATTCGAGAGAAAAAGAAGATCGAATGCAGAGGAGTGCCAGTGGTACTTTAGATTCTACAAGTTCGAGAGTTTTTGACGACAGGTAAGATTATGCATTGGATTTTAAAATGTTACGTCGATGCGTTAAACCACGCTCCACGCTCCCATGGGTCAGCGGCAGGAGCTATAAAATTAGTATTAACTTTTAAATAAATTAAAACAGAACACTTACCAAAAACACCATTTATAATTATTTATGAGGAAACTAGTTTCGAATCATTCGATTCATTATCAGACTAGTCGAGTTGAAGGATAGAAGTTGACAAGAAACTGTTGCAATGATTAATTTTTTAGTGACGTACTTCTCAGTTTTGCACTTTGCATAGGTGAATTTATGTGTAGACGCGCACTAAATTATATTCTGGTTTTCAATGAACGTACAAGAGAGAGAGAAACTTAAAGCTGATAAATTTTAATTGTTTTGGATCAGCGTTATTTAACATCGATTCATGAGAATTATATTTAGTTTATCTAAAGGAAAAAATTTTCAGTTTGAAAAATGTTCACTTAATTTGTAAATGTCTTTGGAGACTAAATTTTCTTTTTTGAAGGAGATCATTTTTAATTTTCGACGTACGAAAATTGAAAATTATCTCCTTCAAAAAGTAACTTTACTAATTATGTGACCACGTGGAAAGTTTTTTTTTTTATTTTTTAATTTGGCTTAACGTCTCTTTAACATCTATTGGTCATTCAAGACGGGGATTTTACCCTCCATTCGCTGAAAACTTGCAAACTAGCTATCCACATTGACCTCACCCAGCCTGGGTTGGAAAAAAGAGCCAACGATACGTGGTGTTCCCAAGCGGTCACCCATCCAAGTACTGACCACGCCCGACTTTGCTTAACTTCAGTGATCTGACGGGAACTGGTGTATTCAACGTGGTATGATCGTTGGTTGTGGAAAGCTTTAATTTAATTTGATGTGGATCAATGTCCATATTATTTACTATCGATATATGCCCATATAAAATTAACCCAATCCTTACTTCATATGAATTATATTTAGTTTTTTTTTTTTTTTTTTTTTTTTTTTTTTTTTTTTTTTTTTTTTTTTNTTTTTTTTTTTTGCTTAACGTCTCTTTAACATTTATTGGTCAAAACGGGGGTTTCACCCTCCATTCGCTGGAAACTTTCCAACAAGCTACCCATATTGACCTCACCCAGCCTGGGTTAGAAAAATAACCAGCATTACGAGGGCGCGAACCCACGTGGACACCCGGCAAAATCTCGCTGGACGTTGCTTAACTTCTGTGATCTATCGGGAATTGGTGTGTGCCATAGACGCTGTTTTTTCAGTTTGAATATTCATTTATCGACATTTTCACTTAAGAGAAATGAATTGAATGAAATATGGAAATAGATTTAAGTTTGGCCAAATTTAGGTATTTTGAGTAATGTTGGTTATGTACTTTTTAGCGTTATGTAGATTTTCTTTTATCAGACGTTTAAGCCTTCAGGATTTCTGCACCTTAATATGTATTGCTAAGAGAGTTCCCAATTTCGTTATTCCTGAATGTGGATTTCGCTGAAGCTTCTTAATCATAACTCAACCATCAAATCCCTGATTTAGTTTCATTACTGAACATTTGATGGTTCCCAAGAAAGGGACTGTGGATAAGGGGACTTAAAAAAATATTTGTAAGGCACCCAAGTCCATACCGGTCGTAAAAAGCGACTAAGGACAGTGTCAGAAACGATATTTTTCCATTACCCATGCAGAAATCAAGGGGGGAGCTACTGTATTATTCATAAGGATTCTTTAGTATGAACAATTCATGGCGAGTTGTTGCAAACCAGCCCCATGGCTGTTAACCTATGATGATAAGAAAGGTCAATAATGAAACAACATAAGTCCTTACCAACCTAGGAAAAAGATAATAACGTTTAATTATTCTCTGACCAGCTGGCAAAGAAGGGGTCAGGAACCCCCTTCATTGGTCCTGAACCGGCAATTGGTATCAGCAAAACTGAAGCGCGCAGTTCGGTGAGACAATGGATGAAGGAGAGTCATGTGTCTCACTGGACTAAATCTTGAGGACAACGACATAGCAAACAAATGATGGTTGAATCATCAACATCTCTAACTGCTGATCTCCTTCGCTTCATTCGGAAACAAATCAGACTGGTCACTGGACTAATAAGGGGACATAAACACCTACATAATATGGGAATCTTTAGGGAAAACTCATTGTGTACACTATGTGGGGAGGAAGAGGAAACAGCTTCTCACGTAATCTTTGATTGCAGTGCCCTACTCAATTGGAGAGTGAGTATCATCGGGCCACTAAACCCCAGAGAGGAACTTGTCCAAATCAATCTGGTAATCAGACTGCTCAAACTCTCTGGGCAGTGGAACTTTAGCTGGAAAAATGGGTTTAACCCCAATACAAAAAAATCCCATGAGGGTGAGGTGTAAGGATTCCAAACCTTAGGGGATAAAGCTCAATGAAATTAATTATTTTCCGTAGTTTCTTTCGATTATCTCAAATTATATTTGGGGGTGGTAGTTCGAGCATTGGGTTCCTTAATCGAAAAACAAAAATAAGTAACCCATCTTATAAGAGCAGAGTTTTGGATTTCTTGAACTATATGAGCGACATGTCAGGTGTGCCAATTTGTGAAGAATATGTCTCCATATTGCCCGTGGCCATATTTTATTTTATATTTCTATAAATTTCCATTTTGATTTTATGTATAAAAAAAAAAAAAAAAAAAAAAAAAAAAAAAAAANAAAAAAAAAAAAAAATTGTTACCATTTTGATTTTATGACTTTTTAAGAAGAAGTTGTTAAAATTACTAGGTCAGACCCGGATTAAGGGTGGACTAGACCCCCAGCCGGGAGTTCAGTTCCACAGATGAGCAAAAAATGATCTTGAACATAATTCTTATTTTATCAAAGAAAGAAAACCTTTAGGACACATGATAGAACTATCAAATATAAGAAATGAATCTTATTTTGTGTTTTTAATGGAAAGCCATAATGGTTTTCAGATAAAACTTTTCATGAAACACGGGCGTGAAGTGTCGTCGGTTTTGCTAAGTACGCGGATGGGAATTTTCTTAAAGACAATACTTGTTGTTTGGGGTGCACTTACCCTGGTGAGACAACTATCTACTGTACATTGCAGACAAACAACAGAGGAGGCTATACGTTAATTAACTAATTAGTCGCAAAAATAATTTGTATCTCAAGCAAGAAATTAAAGATGAAGGGTTTAAAATAAATGTTAATAGTATTGTTATTACTGATGAAAATATAATAATTAAAAGAATTATCTTACCCTTAAGGATTAATTAGTTGGAAGCTAATTGTATTAATTATACTAATAAGCTGGTCCAAAATCAAAGCCAGAGAAACATATGACCAATAGCTATATTTACCGAAAAATTCCCAGAGCTGCCTCGAGTTTACCAACTCCAACCAAAGACCATCACACCTAACAACACAGCAAATGTCATTTGGGCTAAGAAGGGTCTATCTGAAATGTTTCTTAGAGTAGTAGTTAAATATTGGTCATTCGAGGCAGGGTTTTTACCCTCCATTCGCTGGAAACTTACAAACCATCTACCCACATTGACCTTATACAGCCTGGGTTGGGCCGGAAAAAAAGCCAGCATCACGAGGGTTTGACTCCACGTGGGCACCCACATGGTACAACCTTGCTGGACGTTGATTAACTTCAGTGATCCAACGGGAACTGGTGTATTCAACGTGCCATAGACGCCGGCAGTAACATATTAATTATAAGTGTTAAAAATATTAGCTTTTAAAATAAATTGAAACAAATCACTTACCAAAAACACTAATTATAATTGTTTTTATTTAACTTATATTAAAAGTTAATAGATGTACAGCCAACGATCATACAACGATCAATACACCAGTTCCCGTCAGATCACTGAAGTTAAGGAACGCTTGGGAACACCTCACAGCATCCATAGAAATTGCATAGAAACTCGCTTTTTGCTGATCATCTTTCATCATTGGTTTGAAGCAGAGCTTTCTAAAGGCTGGATGCCCTTCCAAACAATAAACCTTCCGTATTTACACGGACCTAGGACCGTCACCTAATGAAGCTGGCTTGCTCCCCTTGGTGGCTACATTATACGTTCTACTAAGTATAGAAAAGTATAAAACCCTCCATGTAGAACTTTGTTCACCTCTAAAGTATGCTCGCGGTTCAGTTCTGGTTGTTTCTTGGTTTTATCTCTTAGAGTAGAACTCTATTTACAATCAAAATATTTTTATGCAAATTTGTTATTTACAAGTCTTTGCTGATTACTTTCTTGGGGTTTCTTATGGTAGGCTCGGTAAGAGAGTTTTTACGATCTGTCTTCTGAATTTCTTAGAAATACGGCTAAATAATCTTGGAATGAAAGCTAAATCTGGGGTCCTTGTTTGATTTTTTTTAAATATATTGCTTGAAGGTTGAAATGAAAATTCCATGGCAAAGTCTATAGTGTGTCCCAGAATGACTGGTCACCCCCACTTAACTTTTGAACGGTTTGGGATTTTAAAAAGCTCTAGGAATAGGAAAAAGGTTTAAATCTTTGAATAACATGTTAATTATAAGTGTAAAAAAATATTAACTTTCAAAATAGATTGAAACAAAACACTTACCAAAAACACTACTTATATTATTTATGAAGAAACTAGTTTCGAGTTGAGACCATCCTTAGACTCGACTAGACTGATGATGAATCAAATGAATCGAAACTAGTTTCTTCATAAATAATAATAAGTAGTGTTTTTGGTAAGTGTTTTGTTTTAATTTATTTTAAAATTTAATATAGAAAAAGGCCATGGCCAATCGAATGATTATAGAGAGATCCAGGTTCGACCCGTAAGTGACTTTTATTGACAAAAAGCGTTGATTTCTCAAAGAATTTAAGTGGAATGGTACAAATATTTTTTATTAAAATAAAAGCACAAATAAAATAAGGAATCTGAGCGCACGGCAGTGCGCCAGGCCAAGTTCCGGAAAGCACCAGTGTATCTTTACACGAAGCAATTCGCCAGGTTTTTCACACCGTCAGATATCCGGTTCTACAGGGGATAGGTCATTGAAATTTTGAACATACATTCCGTAGTATAGTACAATACTACAGGATAAACTTCAAAAGTTAATGTTAACCCGGACGGGAGATACGTAATTTCAAAGTTTGCACTTTTGGATACTCACTGACTGACTGACT
>CM022880.1:20292470-20335647 GCA_012654025.1 Pachypsylla venusta | reverse complement strand
AGAACGTGCAATAATAAATTTAAGTGCGGGATATACAGCAGCAACAATAACCTTGGCCCCAATAATAGATATCACTACTTTCATAGGCGGAATTTTTTGGGAAAGTGAAAGGAACTTGGCCTTTTTTCAATGATAATTTTTTTGTGAGATAACTTTCCTCTTCATTTAAAAAAAAATCAGAAGCGGATTGCAATAATTGATCTTGTTTATGTGGACAGTCGAAGCTTCTATTGAAGAGACTTATCTTGGATAAGATTGAACATCTCCGGATGGTTAGTCTAACTAATCGTATGATACGATATCTGTTAGAAGAACAACTTTTACCTACAACAAATGAACATGGAATGAGCTAATGATTGATAAATTGTAATTGACTAAAAAAAAAAATAGAATAAACCTGATTTATAAATTGGATGACGCGAGGCGGACAAGATGAACTACACTCATCATTGGAAGAGAAGAAGTAGTATAAATCAATATACCTGAGCTAAGAGAAGTAGTATGAATCAATAGACCAGTGCTAAGAGAGGTAGCATAAATCAACAGACCCGTGCTAAGCGAAGTAGTATAAAAATAACAGACCAGTGCTAAGAAAGGTAGTCTAAATCAACAGACCCGTGCTAAGAGAAGTATAAATTAACAGACCAGTGCTAAAAGAAGTAGTAAATCAATAGACCCGTGCAGAGAGAAGTAGTATAAATCAACAGACCAGTGCTGACCGTAGCTATACACCTATTGATGCTATCTTTCTAAATCAAAATGGAAGGACAATATTTTAGTGCCAAACTACCGACCGTCGCGATGAAAAGATTCGCAATATTGTAACATGAAATAGATACCATGATACCCGAAGATGGCGATCCACATCTTGTCAAACTTGGTATAAACCGGATTCATACCAAACGCCATATCTCAATATAAAAGAAGAATAGAGTGCTTCAATGCCAGCAATCACCAATCGCGGAAAAAGAGCATCCCAGTGTAAAGAGATCTGTACTCTCTCAATTAAAATGTGGATTGTCCAGACTTCTCAACACCTACCTCCATCGTGTGGATCCCTCTATTGAAGACAAGTGTGAAAATGCTCAGTGGCTCCACACGACATCCTCCCTCTGCTTAGCCGCCCATCAGACCCCATCACACTGACTCCACTTGATTTGTGGAGGAGGTCCAAGGATGCGGCAGCTTTTCTCAAATTTGAAACTGGCAGGAGACTATATGTATAGCCGCTACAACATCAATGGTACGAAAACTTTGTATTCATGAAGAGGTTTAAAAAATGTTGTCGCCAAGATTTAAAATTTCCGCTCGCAAAATACGTTTTAAACACCAAGATATAAATTTATCTGTTTGTAATCAATTTTTTTGATTTTCTCAGATTATCGGGGTAGGTCCGGAACGGTCCCATATATCATTTTCATTAAATTTATCTTAGCGCTTTCACTTGCGCATGCTCATATTGTCCTACTCGGTAGACCAGTTTTATAATAGTACTATCAGGCTGCGCGCGCATACTTGAATAGCCGTTCCCGTGCTCTATGATTTCGCAAACAAAAAATCGAAAATCGGCCGTAACTCGAAAATGATTGGAGAGTTTTGAGTTCTGATAATTTTTCTTGGGTTTCAGCTATACTTTTTTTGGGGGGGAAATAAAAATCATAATGAACACAACTTTAAAAAACGTAAATTTTTAGTAGCCTTCCATATGAATGAAAAATGTCCCGAGGTGAATTATAAAAGTGACGTAGGTATACTCTTCGAGTTTCTAATCTGGTGATGTGCCGACTCGAATAATATGACCGCTCTAGACTAGAACCGAATACTTCACGGACTCGAGTCCAGATTTAGAGTAATGTTCTAGAATCATAAAGCATATTCCTCGAGTCCTCAGATTTTCTTATCCGAGTCTACTCGAGTAAATTATCCGAGTCCGCACATCGCTAATCTAATCTGACTTCATATCAAGTTGTGACAGTGCTCATCATATCGTTCCATCATAGCTCTGGTCTGATGATGACAGTCTGAGTAACTTTTCACCAATAGATGTTTTCAATTTTATATTTTTTTACATCTCACGATTCATTAAATAATAATAATAATAAAAAAAAAAAAACCTTATCAACTGATTCTGTTTGCAGGACGTCTCTCCTTTATGATATTAATTTCAGAATTTCTTTTTGTGTGATTTCATCATCATCAAGATTATCTGGAACACTCTTTTCATTATTTTCCTCACTTCCATTAATGTGTTTCAATATATCCTCATTATTTTCCTCACTTCCATTAATGTGTTTCAATATATCCTCATTATCTTTTTCACTTCCATTAATGTGTTTGAATATTTGTTTTAATATATCCTCCTTGGTAGCATCTCCCTGCTGTATTGAGTACAGACCTTTTTCATATCTTTCTTGCATGAGGACATCACTGCGTGCATCACCTTCATGGACGTTATCTTTAATTGGTAAATGTATGACGTCTATTTTATCGAATATTAATTGTTGAAAATCATTGCTTAGATTCTTCATTGAATTCATTTCGGAAATACTCTGAAAACAAATCCATCATATTATTTGTTGTTGATGTTGGTTTTGATTTTGTTGGTGTTGGTGGTGTTGTTATTCCTGTTTTGTTGTTGTTGGTGTTGTAGCGACCGGTGTTCCTATTAAAATGAATTATTCTTCCCATTTCTAGATAGTTTTGGAAAAATGGTACAAATGGGTTGATATGAGGTTACTGAAAAGTGTTTGATGACCCTTGTCTAGAACTGTGATGTATACTTTCCAGGTTATCCCGTTCGTAAATTCATATTATTTGTTTCACGTGTCCGCCTATGTCGATTCGCTGTCATCCATTAGAGCTACTCCATTTTTCCCAAGAGACTAAGTTCACCCCGAAATAGCCTTATGTTATGTCCTGCACGAACTACCATCCGAGTACATAAGTCGACCGGCGTATCTTAACTTTAATTATCCGGCGGTAAGAACTGTTGTAAGTATTCTACGTGATAAAGTTGTTGGCTATATTTTTGAAAGAAATGAAATTTGAGCAATGTTCCTTTACAACAGTGCGTCGCGTCGGTCGGTGAAATTGGAAAAATTCTAAGACAGCAGGCCTCCCGTTTTACCTGTAGGTCCAAATAATCTAATGATTCCAAAGAACTGTCGAATTTGAATGTCTCATCCAGTGTAGCATCAATTATTTCTCTAAATTGTTTGGCGTCTTCCTCCTTTGTGAGTTCCCTTGATAGATCCTTACAGTCAGATATTTCAATATCATTACATGGACATTCGTAATAGGTTGGCATGTGTTCTATTTTATTCAAAACATGAAATCCTGGAATTATTAATAAATATTGGCTAAGTTCAGATGATCGCGCGGTACCATGAACCGCGCGGTATAAGATCTATCTAAATAGCGCATATTGTCTACATGACCGCGCGCAAGATCTTGTACCGCGTGGTACTAGTTCTACAAACTTGTATCAATTTGTTCAGTTGATCTGCGCAGTTTGAGGCGAACGGGTATAAGGAGAAGATATATCTTCAATCAATTTTGATGCCAGACTGCCGCGGGTACATAAGTTGTCATATGAACGATCCACCCGCGCGATCATCTGAACTTAGCCTTAAAAAACAGTCCGAAAATATACAGTGTTTAACAGACTGTTTTGCTCAATGGTGTTATAGAAAGGATAAAAACAAAACAAAAAAAATATGTATCGCTTTTTGATTTGATCTTTTGTTACAAAGTTACAGGCTGTTTTATGTTATTTTTGAATCGGTCATATCTCCCTTATTACAGCTTCGATTTTGAAAAACTAAAATGATTTGGAGAGCGTAAAATAAGGACTACCAAAGCACATCATCAAAAATCAATCTAAAAAAATGGTGGCCATTTGAAATATTCAAAGTCCTCTCATTAAATAGAACATGAACTAAGAAAAAACTTTTCTTTCGATAGCTTTGTCAAAAAATGAAATATTTTGTCCGTACAATGATACACGGTCAATGATGAACTTATAAGAACTCATTGTTTTTGCACCTGTCGACCAATTGAATATTCTTACCGGTAGTTACTATCTATTTCATCTTGCCAAATTAAAAAAAAAAAAATCTTTGGTTCAAATTGCCTTCCGTATTAGACACTGATGAAATCACCTATTTATCCTTATTTCAAATTGCTTTCATCAGTACAAATACGACAGCGTAAGACCATGTTGTCTGTTACAGCCTTCCTCAGGACATCTTGATTTTCTTTCAGCTGCATACTGCAGCTATAAATCTTGCTTTCAAAACTTCAATTGATACCACCTCTGTCCGATACACAGGCACCCCTATGTCCTATGTGGCCCCATAAGTAAAGAAGGGACTTCGGAGCCAAAGGAATTGGACCACCTCTACCTATCTACCTGTTTGGACAGGTAGAGATGAAAACGGATAGCAATTTGAAGCAAAGATTAAATTGATAGTAGCTACCGACAAGAATATGCATGTCTCTTTTTCTTAATTTGACCACAGGTGCAAAAACATTGGGTTCTTATATATTCATCATTGACCGTGTATCATTGTGCGGCCAAAAAACGACATGAAACTTTATTTTTTGACAAAGTTATGGAAACAAAAGTTATTTCACTGTAATTGTTCTATTAAATGAAAGAAAAAAATAAAAATTCATGTAGAAGATTTTGAGAAAATTGACCTTTAATATTTCAAATGATCGCTACTTTGCTAGTTTAATTTTTGTTGATTCCAAGTGGGGGAACGTTTTTGTAGTCCTTATGTTAAGCTCTCAAAATAATTTTAGTTTTTCAAGAGCCATAACAAGGGAGATATGACCGATTCAAAAATAACCAAAAACACCCTTTACCTTTGTAACAAAAGCTCATATCAAATACATGAAACAAATGTTTGTTTTCAACCATTTTATTGCACTCTATATCTTTGGACAGAACAACCTATGCCAGTGTGATACCTGTTGGACCAGGAGCTCGAGATACTAGTAGAATTACTTCGCGTTGGACATCTTGTGATCCGATGATTAGGTTTATTGGGAGGCGAAAAATACAGATCAGGCGTGGGACTAATCTCAATACCTTCAACAATTTGTCCAAACGCCACATATTTTCTGTTCATCCATGGATTTGGGTTCAAGGATATAATGAACTGACATTTGTTTGTGTTTGGTCCAATGTTGCTGAAAGACACAACACCTCTTTTGTTGTGGACAATATCATAACATTCATCAGGGAAAGTTGGCGTGTCTTCCTTTATATTGCCACATTGAAGAAAACTTGGTGGACAAATACGATGAACTTTGGTTTGAATGTAACCAGGTGTGCCTGAAGAAGAGAGTTTTGTGGAGGTAAATTCAACACGGGAGTCGTAAGAGTTTCATAAACTGATGCAGGCTGGCTAACTGTCCACTGAGTTTAGAACTCTAAATAATTGGAAAAAATTAAAACACATTCCTTCAATATTTTCAATAATGAACTTTTTTTTGTAATTAAGCACCAGAAATATCACCCCCCCCCCATCTGAAAAATCATCCCCCTCCCCTATTTAACATGTTTACAAACTACTAGAGATAGTTAAGCTGTTTAGGCATAAAGTCCTCATCTAAAGTCATTCAATACGTGGATTTTGCCCTCTAATCGCTGAAAATTTACAAACCAGCTATCCACACTGACCTCACCTAGCTGGGTTGGCCGGGAAAAGCTGACATCACGATCCCTTGAACCATTTGTGGTCACCCACCAAGTCAAACATCGCTGGACGCAGTACCTTCGAGGGAAGCTTTGTATCGATGAAAAAATTTACGGCAAAGAATTGTCCTCCGAATTGAAAATTTCCAATCATCAAGGAATCGATTGATTCCTTGTCTCCCTTTGTGTAGGGGGTAGTCAGGGCAAAGAATTGTCCTCCGAATTGAAAATTTCCAATCATCAAGGAATCGATTGATTCATTGTCTGTCTTTGTGTAGGGGGTAGTCAGTTTCTTTCTTTCGACAAACACCTGGTCTACCCTTCATCATATCATTTGATCAAACATTTTTTGGCTGCGTTGATAAATATTTGGTTTATCAATAAGTTAGACACAGTGTGCTGTTTCATAGTACAAAAGCTTATTTTTGTCTCAACGTACCACGTCTTTTTTCTTCCAATGTCGTTCTACAATATTTTCGAAACCTCTCACACGTGTTCGGGCAAATGTTGACATTTAGTCGAATGACAAGCGATCCAATGTACTGCTTATCAACTGATATATCTAAGTAGGCATATTTTTGAGTGTCTTGTCTTACAATGCTGAGGAAATCGTCTTTGGTTTGGTTTCGTATTTCTAAAGAGTTCAGTACAGGCACTGGGGTTGCTATTGATATATGTGAGTTGAGAAATTGTCTGAGTTGCTCATCATCGCCTATGTACACGTCATTGATGAAAACGAGGACCTGAAAGGAGAACCGGTTGACAGGTTGTGATATCAAATATTCATCTACTCCATGTAAGAGAGGAAAATATGTGCCCACTTATTGATGGCAAGCTTCGCATTCCAACTGGAACCCTATTGGGACCCCAATCAATGAATTGTGTCATCTTTTCAATGGTAGCCGGATGTACTCGTATGAGACTGCCGCCCTAAAAAGTTATTTTTAATGGCCCAAGTTTTTCATTGTCATCATACATCTAATCTTCTTCTTATTTAACTTCACCCTTTCCCAATTCTATTTGGGGTCGGCCCTGCTTTCCGTAATTCTACCATGCCACAACCTTTTGTTCGGTGTCTACTCTCTTTGGCTGTAACGCTTTCCTGGCACGGTAAGCCTCGCTTGCTTCAATTGAAACTACGGAGAAACTCGCTTTTTACTGATGACGTCTCGCCATTGGTCCGAAGCAGAGTTTTTTAAAGTCTTAAATGCTCTTCCAAACACCAAGCCCTCTGTATTTACACGAGCTTAGGGTCGTCACCTAATAAAGCTGTTTTTTTTTTCAAATTTTAAATGTTTAAAAAGTATTTTGGTGTCAAACCTCTGATTTGTTACTCCAAAAGAGCCCTCCAACCGTCCTTTGACAATGCGACAATTGTTGGTAATATTCTTTTTCAAATTTTAAATGTTTAAAAAGTAATTTGGTGTCAAACCTCTGATTTGTTACTCCAAAAGAGTCCTCCAACCGTCCTTTGACAATGCGACAATTGTTGGTAATATTCATTTTCAAATAAACCTCTCAGTGTGGGCGTTTGAAACAAATGAAGTAAGTCCTTACTGATGATATTGTCTGCTATCCATTTGGCCCTCTGATAATTGAGACTATAAATGTGGCCACAAATGGTGAGTGTGTTGTTTTTTGATTTGAATTTTGGACAAATCATTTTTATTGATACGCGTGAATTGTAATTAAGAATAATTAATTAATTTTATGATTACTAGATCATTGGCTGAATTTTAATACAGCTTCTGTTGTATACTGTTTTGGTGGCACAGTGGTTATAAGTGCTCGTCTGGTAAGCAGAAGATCTTTGGTTCAATCCCAACCCGAGGCACTATTTTTTCCTCATTGATTTGAGTACTTGACTACATACATTAACAAGAGTTAGGTGGTGAAAATTGCTTCAGGCATTAACCTCGTCTAGTGGTTACCTTCCATTCGAGAGTCTATTCGAGAAACCATATTGTTATTTATTACCAAAACATGGCGTTTCTGCCTCGTGTGAGGCCATATTGTTATTTATTACCAGGCCTCGAAGTGCCGATCCCTGGTTCGAAAACCCCAATATGCTTTATTTTTAGATTGTAGTTAAATACTGAAATCAGCTAAATTGTTACTTATGTCCTAATTTGGGGACTAGTTATTCTTCTTATGTTATATTGTCAGACATTAAAAAAAATGGACTTTTGAGTGGAAGGTAACTACTAGGCGAGGTTAATGCCAGACGTATTTTCTACCACCTAACCCTTAGAGCTTTTTTTTTGTGTGGTTGAAATACTGAAATTAATGAAGAAAAATACCGCTTCAGCTGAAGAACTGAACCCAGACGAGCGCTAAATCAATATGCTACCGAGGCAGTCATTGATGAAAATGAGGATGTCAACTATGTATGTTTACCAAGAATTTTGAAATTTAATTATAGTTGATTCGGAAAGTTAAATTTGGATATTTTGTTAATTAGAGGATGTTTTTTTTTTAATTCAGCAAACACATTTTATAATCACAACTGGTTTATTTTATTTTTTAAATAGGAAATGTTAACATACACCCTGCAGATAAACGCTCAACATATTCATTGAGTTTATACTCCCTCTGTGTACCGAAGATAGGGAAGCGTTGTATTCATGCAGAAGTTAATCAAGAAGAAAAACATCTGCCAATGTGACACATGGATTTATTATTTTTCTGGCTTGAAAAAAATACCCCCTCCCTCTCCCCCACCAAAAAAAATAAATGGTACGGAAAACCGTACTAGACTTTCTCTTCCTTAATCATTCCATCAGACTACCACCGAATGCAGATGTTGTTCTTCTAAAGTTTTAAGTTTTTTAGTTATTGTTATATTTCTATTTTCTGTAGATGTTGACCATTATNATTCGAAAATCGAATCCGTTCGTCTGCCGACCCCCGACCTTGTGCTCTGTGAGCGGCACTTTTGGCGTTTACCGATTTTGATGCAATTTGGTATGATTTAGTATGGAGGCCTATATACTTAGCGACGTTGCTACGTAGATTATGCACGCAGTGATGTCCTATAATGCAACTGACAGTGAAGTGAGTTTCGGGGCACAATGAGACCCCTAAATAATTTATTTTAACAAAATCGGTCTGCGCTAAATTGCTAAAATGGCCTCTTAGACCGTACAGCACGGCGTACAAATAGATTTTTTTATTATTATTCTACATTTGGATTCTACTTACGTTGAAACTTAAAATATCAAATTTTTAGTGGGGGGGGGGCTGTATGATCTCAGAATGTTTCGATAGTTTTGGGAACCGTAAGTGGTTCGTTATTAAGCCCTCATATGTTATTATCGACCCCACAAAGTAATCTCTCGTTTTTTATTATTTGATCTCACAAAAAGGTCGCAAATTTGATGCCAATTTATATCAATTTTATGTATGAAATTCAAAATGACACTTTTGGTTGAAATCAAATCTATTCTTTGCGTTTTTCCGCTTTTTAGCGATTTTCATGAGTCTGGCATAAAAAGAAAACGGTAAGAGCTAGAGACTTGTTTTTTTACTAAGTCAATTTAATGTACGCGTCTTGAATTTTAATTAAAATGGAATATACAGTTGGCAGTTTTTACGAATCCTGCCAGGAGAGAGAACAAACGTCAGAGACTTGAAATTTGATATCTATGTTAATTATATACATAGAACACGACACATTTTGTTCATAACGCACGGAAAAATAGCTGAAACTGGAGATTTCTTCTCCTGGGCACCTCAAAATATGTAAACATGTTTTGTCATTCTACTTCTTTTTTATAAATAAAGAAAGTCATGTGATGTTCAAATTTTTTTTTTACCTAACGTCACCAAAAAAATGTCAACTTTACGATTGGTAACAAACAGTCTCACTTATATTATTTTAGATTGATATCCTTATAAAATGTGAAGCCATTTTTTTAATGAAGTTTGATAAGTGAACTGATTATCTAGCAGAATTTCTGTAGAAATACAGCTCATTGCTTTCGAAAACTACCGGGGAATTATTGTAAGCATGATGAGGTTGAAAATAATTGTTCTCGGATTTTTTTTTTTTTATGAAGGAGAGAAATTTTAATTTTCGTCATACGACATTTTCATTTTTCATGAAGAAGTCGTATGCCGAAAATTAAAATTAAAAAATCTTTTTCATTTTTCATAAAAAAGTCGTTTGAGGAAAATTTAAATTAAAAATTCTTTTTAATTTTTCATGAAAAAGTCGTTTGAGGAAAATTAAAATTAAAAATTCTTTTTAATTTTTCATGAAAAAGTCGTTTGAGAAAATTAAAAATTCTTTTTCATTTTTCATAAAAAACTCGTATGTCGAAAATTAAAAATTATTCCTCCATTTTTCATGAAAAAGTCGTTTGAGGAAAATTAAAAATTCTTTTTCATTTTTCATGAAAAAGTCGTATGACGAATATTAAAATTACTCATTCTCTTCTTCAAAAAATAAAATTTAGTCTCCAAAGACATTTACATATACTGAACATAATTATTATTATATAAGAATTTCTGATTAATTTTGTATCGACTACAATTAAATTGATGAGTCGCGAGCGCTTTCGTCTGTTACGACATCTTCTAGTGACTCATCAATTTAATTGTAGTCGATACAAAATTAATCAGAAATTCTTATATTTCAAAATGAGTACAAACATCCTCAATAATATTTCTTATTAAAATTATTATTGTCCTCAGTATTGAAATTTTCAACCATAATTTGGCAATTTACATTTCTTGTTCATCTTTATCACATCTCACATCCCTTTCGCCTATGGAGCGCTAGCTTCTCGTTTATTCAACGACGCGGCGGTAGTCATTTCTCTGTCTGGAAAATCTTCCAACTTTAGAGTAGGTTTTCTCTCTACTTTTGGCTGAAGTATAACTTTATCCTCGAATACTTTTGATCTTCTTTGTTCTGAATCATGTCCTTTTCAATGTTATAAAACTGGTTACAGGTCTCTATTGAGACTGCAATTATTGCGACCTTAATTTAGATCTATTATGACCAGTATTTCGATGGGGCGGGGATGAAGTTAGATTCGAAGCATTAGCCTCTTGGTTACGACTGAGCTACTGAGTTCGTGTCTTTGCTCTAAAAAATCTCTGCCAATTTATTGGCTAAAAATATTATTTTATTGGCTAAAAGTTTATTATTGTATTGGCTAGAAAAATACCTCTCCCCAAAAGTTCTAGGCCACAATTAGACCCTAATTTGACATACCAAATTTCAAGTCTCAAACGTATTATGGCTCAATTAGACCACAGGTGGGACCTGCATATCAATCCAAATTGTTCAACGCTAAGTGGCAAAAGTGCCCATCACAGCGGGATGCTTCGTGTTTATTTATTTTGATCACCACTACCTGGGACGTCATGGTGGAAATGACAGCCAGTGTACGTCACTGCTTGCTCAAGTCACCAGGATCGCCATGTGTAACTGAATTTAGTTACCCCTGACGGCTATTGTAGACATCCAAGGAAGAAATTTTGGATCCGTGTCTGTCTATACATTTGTACATGTACATAATAATAAATTTAAAAAAAAAAAATGTTTTCCGATCCACGTAAGGGACCTTTTTGCCATTACTCAAGACGATGTGCTATTTTGGTCCTCGGAGCTGAATGGTTATGTCCTCATCATACTCAAGATGTTGGTAGTGCTATTTTGGTCCTCGGAGCTGAATGTTTATGTCCATCATCATACTCAAGATGTTGGTAGTGCTATTTTGATCCTCGGAGCTGAATGTTTATGTCCATCATCATACTCAAGATGTTGGTAGTGCTATTTTGATCCTCGGAGCTGAATGTTTATGTCCATCATCATACTCAAGATGTTGGTAGTGCTATTTTGATCCTCGGAGCTGAATGTTTATGTCCATCATCATACTCAAGATGTTGGTAGTGCTATTTTGATCCTCGGAGCTGAATGTTTATGTCCATCATCATACTCAAGATGTTGGTAGTGCTATTTTGATCCTCGGAGCTGAATGTTTATGTCCATCATCATACTCAAGATGTTGGTAGTGCTATTTTGATCCTCGGAGCTGAATGTTTATGTCCATCATCATACTCAAGATGTTGGTAGTGCTATTTTGATCCTCGGAGCTGAATGTTTATGTCCATCATCATACTCAAGATGTTGGTAGTGCTATTTTGATCCTCGGAGCTGAATGTTTATGTCCATCATCATACTCAAGATGTTGGTAGTGCTATTTTGATCCTCGGAGCTGAATGTTTATGTCCATCATCATACTCAAGATGTTGGCAGTGCTATTTTGATCCTCGGAACTGCATGTTCATGTCCATCATCATACTCAAGATGTTGGCAGTGCTATTTTGATCCTCGGTGCTGAATGTTCATGTCCATCATTGTACTCAAGATGTTGGCAGTGCTATTTTGGTCCTCGGGGCTGAATATTCATGTCCATCATCATACTCAAGATGTTGTTAGTGCCATTTTGGTCCACGGAGCTGAATATTCATGTCCATCATCATACTCAAGATGTTGTTAGTGCCATTTTGGTCCTCGGAGCTGAATGTTCATGTCCATCATCATACTCAAGATGTTCGTAGTGCTATTTTGGTCCTTGGAGCTGAATATTCATGTCCATCATCATACTCAAGATGTTGTTAGTGCCATTTTGGTCCACGGAGCTGAATATTCATGTCCATCATCATACTCAAGATGTTGTTAGTGCCATTTTGGTCCTCGGAGCTGAATGTTTATGTCCATCATCATACTCAAGATGTTGGTAGTGCTAATTTTAAGTATCGGACATATTTTGAAAACCATAAACACTAAATTGCTTTTCTGCCATGTGTTGCTGAATCTACCATATGTTGCCAATATGAGATCCTGTTAAAGATAATTCTGCCAAATCATTGTTTATCAATAATGTGAGAAATACAACTGGTTTAGTTAGCGATGGAATTTGATAATTAAGCTTTGTTTGAACTTGGTAACCAAACACACAATATGTTGCTGGCCAAAAAATGTCAGAATGGTGTGGTGTGCCAATTATTTGAACTTGGTAACCAAACACAAAATCTGTTGCTGATCAAAAAAATTTGAGAATGGTGTGGTGTGCCAATTGTTTGAACTTGGTAAGCAAACACAAAATGTGTTGCTGGTCAAAAAATGTCAGAATAGTGTGGTGTGCCAATTGTTGCCTAGGTGAGATCCAGTGAAGTTTGATCCTGCAATGCATATGAACACATCAATAGTATATCAGATATTTGGACTGATGACTGGTCACTATGCCCTAAGTATAAGAAAACACTTGAAAACTATGAGACTAACCAGTGGAACAGCGATGTGCGAGATGTAACGGCCTATTCCTGTCTTTACAACGCTTCAGGGACTCTAATAGGGGTTCAAGCTTGTTAAATAACAGAGAATACTTTGACCAGGCAGAATGTAGCCGCCGAGGGGAGCAAACCAGTTTCATTAGGTGACGGTCTTAAACCCGTGTAAATTCAGAAGGTTTTGTGTTAGGAAGGGCATCCAGCCTTTAAAAAACTCTGCTTCAAACCAATGATGAGAGATCATCGGGAAAAATCGAGTTTCTATTGATACTGTGAGGAGGCCGCTAGTATTGCCGTGCTGGGAATGGGTTACAGCTAAAGAGAGTAGGCACCGAACAAAAGATTGTGGCATGGTCGAATTAAGAAAAGACTTTGAGCAGGTAGAATCAATTCTGAACTTTAGTAAAGTGCTACAATTTTAGAACTGGATGATGGGGTTAGATAAATAATCTGAAACCTATAATAAAACGCAAAGCCTAAGTTGACATACAGACAGACTGACTGACTTATAATCAACATAGCTGTACGACGGCCGAACCCAGAAATTTGGAAATTCTTTCAGAATACAATTAGGTAATACAAAACAGATTATCGCCAAAATTCACGCTTTTTAACGGTACAATAACACAGCTCAATCGAGCCCCCTCGCCCTCAAAACCGAGTCTTCAGAGAAAATGTTAAATCAACTGATCAAGGTTCATATCCCAGCTATAACAGAATTTCAGTATTTTCAAAAAAAAACGAAAAAAAAATATTTGTGTTAGGAGGAATTCTACACCGACGAGATGGAAAGGCCACATACGAGGTTGCGGGCATCAGCTATTAATTACATATGAACATTTTTGTACCTAAAAGAGAAATGTGTCTACTGTTTAGAAATGGTCCATTTCTTATTTTCCTCGCGGTAACTCGCTTGGCGTGCAAATGAAATCCTAGTAAGTTCCTATGATGTTGACTTATCCATACTGTCCAAAGATTTTATTCAAATATTTGTACCCAGTTGTCAATTCAGACATTACAAGATAGTTGGAACATAAAAAATGAAAGTCATTTCATAGCATCTTCTTTCTTTCGCTGAGATTACCTCAAACTTTAATTTTTTTTCTCTCTCTCTCTTACTTCTATTCTCTCCGTTGTAGTATATACAACTTTGTCGGACTTTCTTAGACACTCGCGGACTTTTAATCTTTCCATAAGTCACTTTTTAAGATGTGTTTTTTTTAAAAAAAAAAAAAAAATTTAAAATATTTGTAAAATAAAGGAACTAAATATAATATTAAAAAAAAAAAATATTTTTCAAAATTTAACTCTTCTTGTGAGGAGGTCAACTTAGTACATACCAGTATCATACTGGTAGTATGATAATTTTGGTTTATTATTTTCAATAATGAACCTTTGGTACCGTCACGACCCCCTCAAAATTTTGATATTTTACGTCAGGGTTTGTAGAATCCAAAAATCCGTTTGTCCGTCACTTAGCGTTGACCGATTTGGATAATATTTGGTATATTCATAGATTCCGTTTGAGGGAGGGGGTGCTTTTGATTGTAATCGAATATATCGTTGGCGTTTTTTTTTTTCACTTTTTAGCGGTTTTCATTAATCCTGTCTAAAAAGAGAATGGTAAGTGCTTAGGGACTTGAAATTTTGTATGTTTTCATTCCAAATTTTATCAAAAGCGGTCAACGGCAAAAGTGTCCTTTTGCGGTGTACAGGGTACGGGAGTGACGGGCCTTGAAACGTTTTACGGGAGAAGAGGTCGAGGAATGCCTAGAACATATTTGACGGACCGCGAGGTACAAAGAAATAAATGGTACGGAAAACCGTCAATGTTTGTAACGACATGCAACAAAGCGAAACATTAAGTATTTGTTTGATTGATATTATGATGTGATTCTTATGTTCATTAAACATCATCATCATAGGTTAACAGCCATGGGGCTGGTTTGCAACAACTCGTCACGAGTTGTTGATAATTGGGTATCCTTACGGATAATGCAATAGCTTCTCTTTGCTTTCTGCATGAGTAATGGAAAAGATATCGTTTCCGAACCTGCCCTTAGTAGCCTTTTACGATGGGCATGGTCTTTTGGGTGCCTTGAAAGTATTATTTTTAAGTCCCCCTTTTTAAGTGGGCTTAGGCCCCAAAATAGGTTCAACTATTTAAAAGAATTTAGTATAATACCTAAAATAGTCTAAACCTTTTCGTTGGAATCGGCTGGTTATATCTTTTGCATTAGAAAAAGATACAAATTCCAAATATAAAGTAATTTCCTTGCATGCTAAACAGGATCGCATTTAAATTTACATCAAAAGAAACCATCAGTGAAGATAATGGAGCGGCACTTTTTACAATACACTCCACATTACGTAACAAGAAACCAATAATTAATATTAACATGTCTATTTATTCAAATCAAATATCCTTAATTTCAAATGAGTTTGTATTTAAATTGTTATGCTTTCGAATTTAAGGAGCATTTTTAATGTAAATAAAGGAGGATTCCTTGGAACCTCATTTTTTTCAGTGTGGAAAATATTGTTCCTTTTGGTTTATTATTTTCAAAAATGAACCTTTGGAATCGTCACAAAAAAAAAAAAAATGCCCCCCTCAAAATTTGATATTTTGAATGTACCTGGATAAGATGCAAATTGCAATTTTTGGAGGTTCCTTTATTGCTACTTCTATCTTAAATGGCTTTGAATTTTCCATTTAAGTTAATATTTCTTAATTTAATGGTGTTCTTTATTTAATATTTTGAACGGGGTCTCTTACTTTAAATAAAATTTCATAATAATATTTTTCATTAATGTAATAAAAATTTTGAGTACTAAAGTTTTAATTTGATATGGAATAGAAAATTTATAATTTTATTGTTCCAATCGTAAATTGATAGTGGAATAGATTTTTTATTTAAATTATTCGAACTGTATTTTTTTTTTTAATTTTTTTATTTATTAAATTGAATTAAATGTGAATCATGTCGAAACATTTTCGGCGATATCAGCCTGCCTTTGTTTTATGTAGTGATCAGTGCAAGAAAGAGACTAAACATTTGATATCATTGCTCAGTTCGGATAGAAACATGAGACAACCCTCCAGTAAAAGGTAAATCTTTTCCCACAAATGTCTAAACATTTGATATCATTGCTCAGTTCGGATAGAAACATGAGACAAGCCTCCAGTAAATGGTAAATCTTTTCCCACAAATGTCTAAACATTTGATATCATTGCTCAGTTCGGATAGAAACATGAGACAACCCTCCAGTAAAAGGTAAATCTTTTCCCACAAATGTCTAAACATTTGATATCATTGCTCAGTTCGGATAGAAACATGAGACAAGCCTCCAGTAAATTGTAAATCTTTTCCCACAAATGTCTAAACATTTGATATCATTGCTCAGTTCGGATAGAAACATGAGACAACCCGCCAGTAAAAGATAAATCTTTTCCCACAAATGTTTTCCCTAATAGAAGCTAAACTGAGTGTAACAAAATAGTGAATTAATTGAAATTTGAAATCAAATGTTGGTGATAATTATGGGGGCATATTAGCCTCAGTGGTCTATCAAGGGACTTAGTAAGGCAGTATAATAAGTCTATTAAGGATCTTAGTAAGGCAGTTTAATAAGTCTATTAAGGATCTTAATAGGACAGTATTTCGGGAATTTTTTTTTATAATTTTTTATTGATCCTATATAGTTCAAGATATGATTCAAGCCAGATCTAACTTCCAGAATTTAGAGAAACTCAGTTGAAGTCGGTGGCTCTACGGAACTTTCTAAGTATAAAGCCTTACGAAGTCCCCTAAGGGTAAATGTAGAACTTATTTGTGGGAAGGCACAACGGTCTTTTTCCAAATTTTGTAGCTATCACAGCAATACTGAGATCCTCATGTACTAATAATCTTTTCAATTTTCTAAGAAATCTTTTTACTCAGGTTTAGCCACTGGTCGCTACTCACATTAAAGTAGCTACTCAATCGTCCTCACGAGACTGAGTGCACCCCGAAATCACAAGAACATAGTCGACAATTTTCTGACCTCGCCAGGGATTGAACCCGGGTCCGCCAAGTGACATGCCAGTGTGATTTTTTCAAATCTTCGTAAAATATATGTTTCTTTTCGTTATTATGTTACAATTTTTGTGAACATCATAGCATTACAAGTTATTCTCAACAATTACTCAATATCACTAAGCTTAAGCTACAGTTTAACAATTTCCTTATAATGCTACTACTTGTCGCTATTATTATTGCTATTCAATTGTCCTCAGGAGGCTGAGTTACCTCCAAACACAACCAGACCAAGTAGAACATTTTGAAAAAACCTTTATCAAATTTTCGACCCGTCCAGAACCCGCAACCTTCTTATTGCAAGCCGATCGTGATGTGCACTCTGCCACGGAGACGCTTTTCTTTAATATTCTCGTTGGGAATGAAACTCGAGTCTTCTGAATACAAGGAGACTAGTAGCCGTATATTTTAACAGATTCTGCTAATTACAAATGATTCTTCCAATCGGTCTATTTAATTACCTTTTGATTGCCAAGTTGTGACGTACACTAATATAATCTGGAACCATTTCTATGATGATCGCACTTAATCATGCTATTGAGTATCCTATCGTGGTGTTTTGATGACTTTATTATTCAAATTTAATTACATTTTTAAGAATTTCTAAATTTCTCCCAACTTCTTGTAATAACTGAAATAGCTCCTTAGTTTTTTTTTTTAGTATACGGTACCTGCAGAGTGAATGGAATCATATTAATAGTCCTATATTTCAGTGAACAAAATCATATTAATTGTCCTATATTTCAGAGTGAACGAAATCATATTAATTGTCCTATATTTTAGAGTAAACGAAATCATATTAATAGTCCTATATTTCGGAGTAACCGAAATCATATTAATAGTCCTATATTTCAGAGTGAACGGAATCATATTAATTGTCCTATATTTTAGAGTAAACGAAATCATATTATTGTCCTATATTTTCAGTGAACGAAATCATATTAATTTTCCTATATTTCATAGTAAACGGAATCATATTAACTGTATGTCACCCCCCCCCCAGTTACGTCCTTGAATATACGTCTAGTTCTATTCCATATTTCAGCGGACTAAAACTAGAAAATGGAAAGATAAATTAATAGAACCGGATCTCAGCAGAGTATCTTATGGATTAACCAATTTGTTGTTTATTAAATTTGTTTCGTGTCTATTAAATTTGTTTTGAAAGTGAAAAAAAACCATCAAACAATGTTTACCTATCTTCAGCTATTTGGTTCCTAAGATAGTTGTTTGATTCAAATCCTTCTTCATCTCTCTTTTATCTGGACTCAAAATTTCTCGTAAATCTGGTTGAGATAATTTTGTTATAGAACCAGTTTGAAAACAATAGGAACTGCCTATATGATTGATTCGGTATTTACTGTTTGAAGTATAGATTTGTTTTTTAGTGATAAACATATTAATTTGGTTTGTTCTTTTACTGTTCCAAATATAGTTTTATTTATTCTGTTCAAGTATAGATTTGGTTTTAATTTATTTATACTCAATAATGAATCATTGGAAGCGTCACAAAAAACACCCTTGATGTTTACGTTTCAAGGTACGTAGAATTCCAAAACTCAAATAAAAAATCCGTTTGTCGGCCGTACGCCGCCGTGACGGGCACTTTTGCAAATTAGCGTTGAAATTCGAAAAACGAAAAGGCAGACCAAAGCATGCATAAGTAAAACAACAAATGTTATTGAGAAACAATATTTCAGAAAAAGACATCCCAAATAGAAAAGTGTATAATTTGCGTACGAGACCCAACAGCGATCGATGTGATAAGGGAAAAGGCAAGGGAAAAATATGTATTATGTATAGCTTTCACCGATTTGGAATAATGTGGGTATATAGGTTCCATTTGGGGTTTAATTATGCCCAAACTTGTGTTCAGCCAAGTTTTAGCCGTGTTTAGCGGTATTCATTAATCTTTGCTCTTCTCTAAAAATAAATAAAATAGTAAATTCTAGGGACTTACAGAAATTTGGTATGAGTTTTCAAGGGTATCATACTATTTTATCTTTGCTCTTCTCTAGTGATGGTTGGATACCAAATTTCATCGTTAAATGGTAAAAGTGCCCTCAACGTTACGTTGTGTACAGTGTGGGAGGGCGAACGGTTTGTTTTATTTGATTTTTGGATTCTACGCACCTTGAAACGTAAAATATCAAATTTTTGGAGGTGTCTTTTTTAAGCCCGTAAAATAATAAACCCACGTGTCACATTGGCAGAGTTTTTTATATACTGTTAGATGTATATAGATTTCATTTTTTATTGATGTATCACGCTAAAACCAGTTTGCTAACAAAATGATAGAAAAACATTTTAATTGTGTTTTATTTTATTTAGTTTGCAATTGTTTGATTCTTCGAAGGAAATGTTCCAAGTTAAGTGTTGTAATTATTTGATATTAAGTTCTTAAACTGAAATTATTATTGTATTACTTGCAGAAGTACGTCTTATTATTTTGAGTTGATGGTAGGACTCCTGACTGATTGTGGGTATTTTTTGATTCCAAATTACCGAAGATGGGGAAGTTTTGAATGAGAAATGGTCGTTTTGTCATTTTTTCACTTTGAAACAGTGTGATTGACAAATATATTTGATTAAATTCGCTATTTGATTGTATTTGATTAAATACAAAAATGAAAAAAAAAAAAAATCTGTCTAAATAGTCTGAAAAAACGCTTTTAATTGTTTGATCGTTTTTGAAAACTATTTCATTAATCTTATCTTTAAAAAATATTTCTGAGGCGTCCGTGTAGTCCTCAATTATCGAAAATACGCAAGTCGAGAAAAACTAAATTAATTTTCGATCAGAAATCGTATTGAAAAAATAGAAAATATCAAAATTATATTTATTACAGATTAATATCTGGTTGCTATGGTATAATACACAACAAATAAAATCTGCGGAATGGCAAATAATTTTATTTTGAAAGCCTCATCATATAGTGTGATATTTTTTTTAATAGGCTCCTCTTCGAAAAATTGTATTTCCAATCTTGTGTCGAAGAGGGGGGATGGTGTTGGATTCGAACCAACAGCCTCCTGGTCACGAATCCACCGTCTCAACCAACTCAGCTACTGGGTTCACAAATATATACCAAACACAATATTGGCACTATTTATTTGATGAATATTCAACAAATATACATCAAACAAATTGTGCCAAAATTTGGAATCTTGACAAATAGTGTGATACGATCATATTGCGTTTTAGACATTAAAAAAAATGAATGCGTGGTGCTTACATTTTATCGTTAATTTCATCGTTATATGCTTATATTTTATTGTAATTGTTATTCTGTTATTTTGATGAATTTTTCTGGCATTATCGGTGTAGGTCTCCAAATGATCCGATAGAAATATCATTGAATTTGTTTAATCTTTGAACCGTGTTGCTTAAATTTTATCGTTAATTTCATCATTGTTATTCTGTTATTTCGATGAAATTTTCTGGCATTATCGGTGTGGATTCCTAAAAAATCCAATAGAAATTTCATTGAATTTGTTTAATCTTTAATTGAAATGGTTGGTCCAATTTGGCCCAAATTTGAAGGGTCTTAGAATCACCTTTTAATAAATTTCAGTAAATTATTTGATTCGTTTATAATGTTTTCCAAAATTTCACAAAAAACACTCAAAAAATAACTAAATGATCCCAATGGTTTTGGGATCATTTATGACAACCACATTCAATTGTCATAGAGCTCCAAAAAAATACCATCAATGGAACGGCACATATAATTAGAAAGGTCCTCATGTAACAGGAATGCAATGGAGAATCCTCAGGAACATTGTTTGTGCTTGGATCCTCCATTACTACTCCACATTCATTCTACAAAAAATGAATATGTGAAAATAGAAGAAATCTTCAATGACCATGATAACAATAATAAAATGGACCGTACATGTCAAGACAAAGACAATAAACCATTCGCCCGGCCTGAGTTAATCCACCTTGCCTGGCAGAGGTTTCCTATTGCTGGAGGTGTTTTTGTTCAGAAATATCTGCAGACCACTAAGGCAGGGAAGCCTCTGGCAACATATCACACAAATAAAAGATTTAAGTAAAATACTTTTGTCGTGATATGTTGTAATTCAAACAAAACAACCCTATTACCTTGTCGTAGACCGGTAATAGGGTGAATACCGCAATAGAGAGAAGTAAGTGGATAATAATAAAAGCCTTAATAATAAATTCTACTATGCTGAGGTTACTACGTTAGAGTTTTGCTTCTATTTTAATTACCAATTTTAAATGTGTTTGTCGTGGCGACCAGGTTGAAATCGTGAGAAGCTATGTCTAGACCTCTATGTATAATTATTGTTTATGTGTGCAATTATTCCATCATTATGTCTATATCAGTCCTATGTTCGTTTGTTGTCGGAATAATGTCCCATATACATACGGAACTTAATAAAATTGTGTAACATCTATTCGTAATGACATACATATATCTGCGGTCGAGTGTGCATCACCTGTCTAAAAAAACAGACTAATGTACCTATACGAAATTACATGCAAAAAGATAAATATTATGGAATATACATTGGGGGTCGGAATTTGCGAGAGCTTATTTTAAAAAACATATAGTTACGGAATTTGCGAATTTTATGACTATTTCCATGAAAAAAAAAATGTAAATGTGTTTAATATTTGATTTAACGCATAGTATTGCATTGTCACACTATCTAGATTTGTGGGTATCACAGCATTACAAGAGCCACTACTCTAAATTATCACTGCACTTGTAATGCCGCCACTGGTCGGTACTCACATTAGATTAGCTACTCAATTGTCCTGACGAGGCTGAGTGCACCCCGAACAACCAAGCACAGTTCCGAAAAAAAATCAGGTTCCGTCAGGATTCGAACCCGGGACTTCCGTTTGCCAAGCCCACTAGGCCAGGGAGGCTGCTGGGTTCTAGCAAAGATTTTCTTTTCTTCTTTTCAAAATATTGAGAAAATTTTGATTAAAAACTGGTTCGCTCTTTATATACGGAGTGGAACTGGTTTGAAGAATTAGCCGGTGTTTAATCCTCGTCTACACTACAAAGTACGCCCTACTCGAAGGCTTCTTTATTATACCCCTCCTCATGAAACCGGTTTTTCTTATGAATTTCAGTATACGATCCCCATCAATATCAACTGCCGTTTCAACAGTGACGGTTAAATCCGCTATTGACCAATCACAGGCGTCTATCACAACTGTACCTAAAACAAATGGTTTCGCTGTCCATGGTGATAATAACAATTCCTATGACACAGTTAAGGTAAGACAAGGCATACATAATTTACTTCTTATTTATTTTATTTATAAAAAGAAAAATTTAAAGGAAGAGTATACATTAGTTGAGAAAAAAAAATACACATATAGAGGGTGATTCAGGTTGTTTGTATCAAAGGAATAGGAGTTGTAGAACCTGAAAAAAGAATCACTTTTTACAGGTGTCACTTTTTTGTTCAGGCCTTAGTTTGGTAGGTATCGCTCCTTTAAAAATAGACCGATTTTCAAAAATTAAAATTATCTAAAAAGATAATTTTAAGCTGCATTTATTTAGTTTCACACATTTACTGACTCCAAATTAATGTAACAAAATGGTGACCATTGTAAAAAATGTAAATGTATATTTCCTTGTGTTACTATGTCACAATGTTTGTGGGCATCATAGCATTACAAGGTTTTTTGAACATTCACTCCAATATCACTAAGCCTAAACTACACATTAACAATTTCCGTATAATGCTACCACTTGGCGCTATTATCATAGCTACTCAATTGTCCTCAGGAGGCTGAGTTACCCCCAAACACAACCAGATCAAGTAGAAAATTTGAAAAAAACCTTTTTCAAATTTTCGACCTGTCCGGGAATCGAACCCGGAATCTCCGTGGTGCAAGCCGAGTGTGATGCGCACTCTTCCACGGAGACGTCTAAAATGGTGGCCATTTGAATCTTTCAAAATTGATTTTCTTATTTTTGTAGAAATAAAAAGCAGCCAACGATTATACCACGTTGAATACACCAGTTCCCGTCAGATCACTGAAGTTAAGCAACGTCGGGCGTGGTAAGTACTTGGATGGGTGACCGCTTGGGAACACCACGTATCGTTGGCTCATTTTTCCGGCCCAACCCAGGCTGGGTGAGGTCAATGTGGGTAGCTGGTTTGCAAGTTTCCAGCGAATGGAGGGTAAAACCCCCATCTTGAATGACCAATAGATGTTAAAAAAAAATAATAAAAATAAATAAAAAGCAGTACAAATTTGAAATTTGGCCATTTGAAATTGAAAATTTCAAATGGCCGCCATATTGTTACATCGATTTTGAGCAAGTCAATATGTAAACTAAATAAATGCAGCTTAAAATTAGCTTTTCAGATAATTTAAATTTTTGAGCTCATCAAAGAATATCAAGTTTTTAGCGATAACTTCCAAACTAAGGATTAAACAAAAAAGTCACACCTGTAAAAAGTGATTCATTTTTCATGTTCTACAACTCCTATTCCCTTGATACAAATAACCTGAATCACCCTGTATACTTACATATACGCACATATGTACATACAGGGTTGTCACTTTCTAGTTGTCTTATATTAGGATTTTACGTGGGAATTTCTATTTCTGATTAGCATATCCTCCCAGTACGTCACAAAGTAGAAATGATGGTGTGTTTTCTTCTATTTTTAACGAGGAATACAATAAAACCATCATTATAACGAAAATTGGACTTACGGTTGTGGACTCGATCGAGTGGACTAATGTTTCATCACAAGATCATGGTTAATACTGATAATTTGGGAAAAATGTATGTAGAAACGTGCTTTTGAAATTGCAATCTCCTCAATTATTTGGAACCGTGATGCCTAAATAGTAGTGACGTATATAACTAGAAATACAAAAGGCGTGGGCTCGAGTCATATCTAAATGCATGTAATTTTTAAGTGGATAATTTTTACTGTTTTTCGTTTATTTAGAGTGTATCGAAACAATCTTTTTCGGACACCTGTCTCTAGAAGTCGAGCTTGGAAGTTCGATATCCGCCCGAGATGTTTTTTGTCTGTATAACATAATGGATCGTATGATCCATTATGTTGTAAACTGGTTTGTTTTATAACAGACGCATCCTCACTATTACCACTCTCCGTTTATTCTTTTGTTTCCATATTGCATGTGGTTCGCTCTATACAGCTTGTTGTATTGTGACACCCTGTATGTTAGTTCATCATTATGGATCGTATGATCCATTATGTTGTAAACTGGTTTGTTTTATAACAGACGCATCTTCACTATTACCACTCACCGTTTATTCTTTTGTTTCCATATATTGCATGTGGTTCGCTCTATACTGTTTGTTTTATTGTCTGCTCTAAGTACGGCTTGATCATTTATTTCTTGCCGTAGTCATGAGCTAATAAGTGTAAATAACATAAACATCATGTTATCACAAGCGATTTATTGATTTTTATAGCGTAACAAAGTTAGGTTTATGATTTAACTTGACGAGTTTTTTTTGGCTTAACGTCTGAGTTTAACATCTATTCTATTGACCTTACCCATCAGCCTGGGTTGGGCCGGAAAAATATCCAGCATCACGCGAACCAACGTGGACACCCTCATGGTACAACCTGGCTGAACGTTGCTTAATTTCTTCGTAAAATGGTGTATTCAACGTGCCATAGACGCTGACTAGTTGAAAGTCTACTTGGCAATCAAGAAAAATATTAATAGTATAAATTATTTATTTATTGATCATGAAATATTGCGATCAACTTTTTTAAATTAAAAATCAGCCAATTTTAGCAGAATTATGAATGAGTTATGTTTTGACCCTAAGGCCACGTTTACATTATTGCCCGAACTCGGTGAGGTTTACGTCTAAACTCAACCATTTTTCTTTAAACGTCTGTTTGTTTTTTCACGATAACTCTCGAACTCCTTGTCCGATTTTGATGAAACTTGTTATGGACATTCGCCCTATTCATACAATTAGTTGATTCGATGTTGAGTCCTATTGGCCCACCCTGAGCTTTGTGATGGCCCATTATTTGAGTAATTTGGACTTTGAGTAATTAGTAATTTGGACATCAAAAGGAACACATTTGGTCCCGTGTGTCTTTCTATATATTAGTGACGAGCCGTGCGGTCTTTATCAGATATCGCGACTGTGATTGCAGTACGGTCCTTGCTGTCTTACCAGACGACTGTGGACTTTGGTCTCACATCAATATATCGGATTGCTATAATTAGTTTTTCGTGTTCGGCAAAACACCTAGTATCGATTTTGATGAAATTTTTAGTTACCACTAATTTTGTTTTTTGGGTTATTGTAAAAGAACTTCTCTACCAAATAGGCCAATTTGGTTCGCGAGAGAATGAGTCCACTACTCCAGTCTCCAGTCAGTAATTGAAAAAAAGGAATTTATTTTGTTAAAGCTAATGCTTTGTCACAATACACTTCTATTTCATTAAGATTAATGAAAAACTATTTCATTAATCTAACCGTAAAAAAATAGTTCTGAGGCGTCTGTCGGCCCAAGTCCATCAATTATCGAAAATACACAAGTGAAGAAAAACTACATTAACTTTCGATCAGAAATTGTATTGAGCCAACGATCATACCACGATGGAGAATAAAACCCCCATCTTGAATGACCAATAAAGGCGTTAAGTCAAATTTAAAAAAAAAAAAAAAAATATTGTATTGGAAAAAGCCAACGACCATACCACGTTGAATACACCAGTTCCCGTCAGATCACAGAAGTTAAGCAACGTCGGGTGTGATCAGTACTTGGATGGGTGACCGCTTGGGAACACCACATATCGTTGGCTCTTTTTTCCGGCCCAACCCAGGCTGGGTGAGGTCAATGTGGGTAGCTGGTTTGCAAGTTTCCAGCGAATGGAAGGTAAAACCCCCGTCTTGAATGACCAATAGATGTTAAAGAGACGTTAAGCAAAATTTTTTAAAAAAAGATAGAAAATATTATGTATTCCAAGAAAAATATCTAATATATAACAAATAAAATCTGTGGAATGGCATATAATTTTATTTGAAAGTCTCATGAATAGTGATGGACGCGAGACGAGAAATTTCTCGTCTCGTCTCGTCTCGCGTCCATCACTACTCATGATGGAGTGTGATAGGGGCACAAATATATACCAAACACACATGTGTGATAGGGGCTAATAGTGTGATAGGGGCACAAATATATACCAAACAGACATGTGTGATAGGGGCTAATAGTGTGATAGGGGCACAAATATATACCAAACACACAAATTCAACAAATATTCATCAAAATATGGAATCATGACAAATAGTGTGATACGACATTTAGCTTACGTATCTCCAAAATTTCACAAAGATTGATTTAAAGTTGCGTAGTTGGAATTGTTCAGTCGTTCAAATATCTAGGAAGCATCATATCAGAAGATGGATATTTTATGAAAGATATTAAAGCTAAATAGCACAATGCAAAAAACTTTTATGAAGAAATACACATTGATAACCATCAAGAACATAAATCTGGAAACGAGATTTTTTTTATTAAAACCTAAAGTGTGGAGTGTGCTTGTGAGACCTGGACCCTAAATCAAAATGAAGAAAGTAGATTAGAAGCTGTGGAAATGAGGATCTGGAGAAAAATGTTGAAAGTAAAATGGACTCAGAAACTAACAAATGAAGAAATCCTAACGATAGTGGAAGGTGGAAGAAAAGAGAGAAATAATAAACACCATAAAGAAAAGATCATTAGAATTTATTGGACATAACCTAAGACATGAAAACATAGAGAAGATTAGTCTGGAAGGCATGATTGAAAGAGAACACCCAGGACCAGGAAGACCACGAACAACATTAATAAAGAAAGCAATCGCCAACTCACATTCAAGCACTTTTACTGAGATGAAAAGGAAAGCTACAGACAGAAGTACAATGAAGAACATATGAACATGATAAAAAATAATACCAACCGAAAGACTGAAAAAAAAGTTGGCACTGTAACTAATAGCCTGATGAAAATTGACAATATAAATAGGTACCGCTTAGTGTGTGGATATTCATGGAACTAAAATAAGAGATTCGCTATTTTTTTTTTTTTTTTTTTTTTTTTTTTTTTTTTTTTTTTTTTTTTTTTNTTTTTTTTTTTTGCTGAGATACGCGAATGATAGAAACGGGACCGAAGTAATAAAATGTGTTGTGTTGATTGTGAACAGTTGTCTGAAGCCAAACCAGTCCATTCCCCTGTTGCGTTGTGTGATAGACTCGAGTGTCTGAATAAATATTATTTATCTCTGATTACCATTTACTAGATCACGTCTCAATTAAATCGGTATTTATACTGGATGTAATCATCGTGAACTAACGAGCAAACATTGGAATCTAAAGATTACTTAACATGGTAAATCAATGCTGTGGCACAGTAGTTTCCTTTCCGTATATGGTAGAGATATCGAAAAATTGCATCAAATAGAATATTGGTATGGAATTATTTGGAGGAGGATTTGAGGCAGACCATCCAACTGGGACCAGGGGAGTGGATTCCATTTGATGCAATGGGAAAATATTGCTACAGAATCATTTGGAGGAAGTTTTGGGGCAGATCATCCAACTGGGACCAGGGGAGTGGATTTCATTTGATGCAATTGGAAAATATTGCTACAGAATCATTTGGAGGAGGTTTTGGGGCAGACCATCCAACTGGGACCAGGGAAGTGGATTCCATTTGATGAAATGGGAAAATATTGCTACAGAATGATTTGGAGGAGAATTTGGGCCAGACCATCCAACTGGAGCCAGGGAAGTGGATTTCATTTGATGCAATGGGAAAATATGGCTACAGAATCATTTGGAGGAGGTTTTGGGGCAGACCATCCGACTGGGACCAGGGAAGTGGATTCCATTTGATGTGTTGCTGTTAATGATGGTCTCTCTGGAACTAATTTTTCTTCCTGAGACACCCTGATTTACTTTCTGATTGGTCCATTCAGATATTTTCTATTGATCGCAATAAAATTAATATTTTCTTAACTCTTTGAATTTGATGCCTGTGGGCTTGTGAAATTGGTTTTAGTTATTATATTATTTCATATTATTTTGTTCTGTCCGCCTTGCCAGGTGTTTTATACGCATTGCCGTTATTATTAGGATAAAATTTAGCCTATATCACTTGATTTTAGACTACTAGCTGAATGCTTGTGCTTCGCTACGGCTACGAAATTCATCAACGATTTTTAAATTTCCACATTAAAAATTTTTCAAATTCTCAACAAAAGAAGTGTACTTCTCAGTTTTGGACTTACCTACACTTCAGGGGAAGATGGCTGCTATTTAGAAAAAAAATAGTAATCAAATTTAGTTCATTTTCATTCCTAAGGAGTATTTTTCAATTTCGACTTTTCGGCCATAATTTAGGGAGAAACCTTATAAACTATTTTGGGGATTCTCGGTCATTTTTCGTTGTTGAAGGAGTTTTGATTGCAAAAAAAAAAAAAAAAAAAAAAAAAAAAAAAAAAAAAAAAAAAAAAAAAAAAAAANAAAAAAAAAAAAAAAAAAAAAAAGACCCTAAAAACAGTAATTTTTGTGGGTAACTGCTTCCACTTGAACCTTTCTTATTGCGGACCTACATACTAAAAGGAATCTGTGTGCCAAATTTCAAGTCTCTAGTTTTAGCCATCGTAGAGCTACGTTGATTATGAGTCAGTCAGTAAATTTTTATTTTTTTTTAATTTGGCTTAACGTCTCTTTAACACCTATTGGTCATTCAAGACGGGGGTTTTACCCTCCATTCGCTGGAAACTTGTAAACCAGCTACCCACATTGACCTCACCCAGCCTGGGTTGGGCCGGAAAAATGAGCCAACAATACGTGGTGTTCCCAAGCGGTCACCCATCCAAGTACTTACCACGCCCGACGTTGCTTAACTTCAGTGATCTGACGGGAACTGGTATATTCAACGTGGTATGATCGTTGGCTAGTCAGTAAATTAGTATACCAAATAGATTTGCGTTTTATAAGTATCTATAGATATTTTTGCAAAACTCTACGTCGCGTCGATTCGTTGCTGTATAAATGAAGGACACACAAACACACTTGTTTTTAACTAGTTCAATGAACTTTAGACCTCACTCACTTGAAGTGGACACTATGGGAACCCGGTTGTCCTAATAAGGCTCAAAAATTAATCAGCCAATTCTATGAAAATTATAAATGACCATATACCAAGTGTTATCAAAATCGGACGAGCCTCCTTAGTTGGTTGTGCCGATGGCTTCGTAACAAGGAGGTTGTTGTTTCGAATCTAACTTCATCCCCGCCACTTCGAAATACTGGTCACAATCTAACTAAAGGTCGCATTTATAATTGCAGTCAGTCTCAATGGAGACCTGCAACCATTTTACTGATCATAATAAAAAAATCGACATGGCGTTCGAGAGTTATCGATTTACAAAAGGTATTAAACAAAAGAGAAATCGTGTTAAACGCTGAGTGGCAAAAGTGTCCATCACGGCAGACAAACGGATTTTTTTATGCGATTTTCGAATTCTACGTAGCTTATTTATTATTAAACTGGTTGCAGGTCTCTATTGACTCTATCCCACCTTTAATTAGATCTAATGTGACCAGTGACGGGGTGGATTTATATTCAAACCGACAGCCTCCTGGTTACGAATCCACCCTCTCAGCTAACTGAACTACTGAGGCTGTACATATCTAGAAACGTAAAATATCAAATTATGAGGGAGGGTATTTTTTTCGCCGTGACGATTCCAAAGGATATTGAAAATAATAAATCTGATGAAATATCGATTCTGATGTAAAATTTAAAATTATTTTTTAATGATTCGTTCATACATTATTTAATTTTATCGGTTTGACGAGAAAATGAGTTAAACAGCATAATGATATTCCAATGCAGAATTATATTCAGGTTTCACTCTCATTAAGTTTGAAAGATGTTCAAGTCGGTTCAGACGCTGGTCACGTGGTCACCGTCATTAAATCTGGGCGACGTTATCATTCACTAGTTGAACGTTTTATTGAGAGCCCGAGGCATTATCTGTTTGGAATTACTGCATTGGTTACTGTCATAAAAACTGGGTGATGTTATCATTCACTAATTGAACGTTTTATTGAGAGCCCGAGGTATTATCTGTTTGGAATTACTGCATTGGTTACTGTCATAAAAGCTGGGCGATGTTATCATTCACTAATTGAACGTTTTATTGAGAGCCCGAGGCATTATCTGTTTGGAATTACTGCACTGGTTACTGTCATTAAAGCTGGGCAATTTTATCGTTCACTAATTGAACGTTTTATTGAGAGCCCGATGTATTACCGGTTTGGAATTACTGCACTGGTTACTGTCATAAAAGCTGGGCGATGTTATCATTCACTAATTGAACGTTTTATTGAGAGCCCGATGTATTACCGGTTTTTAATTACTGCACTGGTTACTGTTGAACGTTTTATTGAGAGCCTGAGGTATTACCGTTTTTTAATTACTGCACTGGTTACTGTCATTAAAGCTGGGCAATGTTATCATTCACTAATTGAACGTTTTATTGAGAGCCCGATGTATTACCGGTTTGGAATTACTGCACTGGTTACTGTCATAAAAGCTGGGCGATGTTAATATCATTCACTAATTGAACGTTTTATTGAGAGCCCGATGTATTACCGGTTTTTAATTACTGCACTGGTTACTGTCATAAAAGCTGGGCGATGTTATCATTCACTAATTGAACGTTTTATTGAGAGCCCGACGTATTACCGGTTTGGAATTACCGCACTGGTTACTGTCATTAAACCTGGGTGATGTTATCATTCACTAATTGAACCTTTTATTGAGAACCCGAGATATTACCGGTTTTGAATTACTGCACTGGTTACTGATTAAAAAAAAAAAAAAAATCAATTAGGATTTACTGGTCGATACTTGTATCAATCAATTTTTATTGTTAACCCTTTCAGAGCTACCTAACCCCGTTAGGAAGCACCGTCTTATATTTGATTGCAGAGGTCTTGGTGCAGAGTGTCTTGCACCAGACATGTCTTTTACTTCTTATACGACGTCCATTAAAAACATTGTGTCTGCATGAATGTGCGAGTTCATCTAGGTATAATTATAAAACGAGTCCAGCTGGTCAACTGACTGACTCACTCACTGTAGCTCCACGATGGCTAAACCCAGAGATTTGTAATTTGGCACACAGATCCCTTGTAGTATGTAGGTGCGTAACAAGAGGGGAAACATCGAAAGTTCAAGTGAAAGCAAGTTATCGTCAAAAATAACGCTTTTTAGCGGGTTTCTTTGTATTTTTTTTTTTTTTTTTTTTTTTTTTTTTTTTTTTTGCTGGGCAAACTAAGGGAGATAACGAAAAATTACCAAGAATGGGCCCCCAAAAATAGTATATAAGGACCCCTTAAAAAATCTATCTCCGATTTATGGCCAGTTTACACGACAGAAAAATCGGATTTGAGAAGTACCACTTCGGGATGAGCGAGAAAGTTGAAATTCAATACAAAGGTGTTCCGCAGTAATAGCCTTGAATAAAATATTGATTTTTTTAAAAATAGGAGCAGTGCTCACCCTGGGGTTGGTTCCTCCAAAAATCCAAAATTGAGAAGTAACTCTTCGTGATGAGCGAGAAAGCTGAAATTTAATATGAGGTGTGGAAGTACAAAAATTAATATCCTTGAGTAAAATATTGAATTTTCTGAATAGGAGCCATGCTCACTCTGAGGTAGGTACCACGAAAATCCAAACTTGAGAAGCTTTAATTTCGCAATCTCGAAATTGTTGTTGAATTTCGTAACCGTAGCAAACAGCTAATCTATCTATAGTTCTATTTTTTTAAATGCAAAGCCCATACTAGGTATACAGACGTACTGACTGACTGATAAATAATCAACGTAGCTCCACGATGGCTAAATCTAGAGACTTAAATTTGCACACAGATTTCTTTACTATGTAGTTGTGTTAAAAAAAAGAGAAATCTCAACAGGAAGTTACCTCCAAAAATGACGCTTTTTATTTTGACAATAGTATTTCAGGAGTCAATAAAAAATATGAAAAATGAAATTTTCCGGTATCTCCCCGATGTATGGCCGGTTTTGGTGCAATTTGGCATTCGGGTTGCATTGCGAATCTTTTCGTTCAAATTTCATTGTTCAATGCTATAAGTGAAAAAAGTGCCCTTCACGGCGTACGGTGTACAGGGCGAATGAACAATTTTTATTTCTTCGATTTTTGAATGTTGGTTTCCAGTGATGTGCTCTTTCAAAGAGGCCTTTCATAATGAAGTGGTTGGTCATCACAATAAAAGCCCAGAACTCAGAAGAATTCAGATTGAATCTAGACAAGCTCGGATTTCTCAATGGCCGTGCCTGTAAGGCCCCAGACGAAATGTTTAAATCTTGTTTTTTATACAGGTTGCAATATACAGAGTTCCCACAAACCCATACTCCCCCCTCCCCCCAAATTCTATTGTCCTTGAAAAACAAAAATAGCAATACAAGAATCGTAGCGATGCACGGGCGAAACAGCTAGTACTATATAGATAAAAATCCTTGTAACGCTGTAATGAATACTTCCTACCACAAAGAAAGTAATATCACCAATGGCATTAGTTTAACTTTTAACTTGGGACTTGCGACTTCGAACTCTGTAATGCAAGAGAGAGTGATTGTGTGTACTCTTTGATTACTGCATCACCTAACTGTTGGTTGGTTTTATGAATGTCTCATTGATTGGTTAATATGTCTTCTGGATTTATAAACTGAATGACTATTATTGGAACATAGGAGCGAACCAATAGATCTTACAGATTGTGTATGCAATAATAAACCTTCGGAATCGAGACGAAAATCTAAATATACAGTGTGAAAAGTCCAGCAACTGCACTCTAATAGAAATCTAAATATACAGTGTGAAAAGTCCAGCAACTGCACCCTAATAGAAATCTAAATATACAGTGCTAAAAGTCCAGCAACTGCACCCTAATAGAAATCTAAATATACACTCGAAAATCTAAATATACAGTGTGAAAAGTCCAGCAACTGCACCCTAATAGAAATCTAAAAATACACTCGAAAATCTAAATATACAGTGTGAAAAGTCCAGCAACTGCACCCTAATAGAAATCTAAATATACACTCGAAAATCTAAATATACAGTGTGAAAAGTCCAGCAACTGCACCCTAATAGAAATCTAAATATACACTCGAAAATCTAAATATACAGTGTGAAAAGTCCAGCAACTGCACTCTAATAGAAATCTAAATATACACTCGAAAATCTAAATATACAGTGTGAAAAGTCCAGCAACTGCACTCTAATAGAAATCTAAATATACACTCGAAAATCTAAATATACAGTGTGAAAAGTCCAGCAACTGCACTCTAATAGAAATCTAAATATACACTCGAAAATCTAAATATACAGTGTGAAAAGTCCAGCAACTGCACTCTAATAGAAATCTAAATATACACTCGAAAATCTAAATATACAGTGTGAAAAGTCCAGCAACTGCACTCTAATAGAAATCTAAATATACACTCGAAAATCTAAATATACAGTGTGAAAAGTCCAGCAACTGCACTCTAATAGAAATCTAAATATACACTCGAAAATCTAAATATACAGTGTGAAAAGTCCAGCAACTGCACTCTAATAGAAATCTAAATATACACTCGAAAATCTAAATATACAGTGTGAAAAGTCCAGCAACTGCACTCTAATAGAAATCTAAATATACACTCGAAAATCTAAATATACAGTGTGAAAAGTCCAGCAACTGCACTGATAGATTAGACCTAGAGAATTTAATTTGGGCTGTAGTCCTATGTCAAGGTAATTTTTTTTTAATCACGGACGGCTCCAGGGGGGTCCACTTAAAAAATTTAAATGAGACAACAGACAACCCACTTATCAGCCCATTTAATTCACCATTGCTAATGAAGTTTTTTACTGTAAACTAAAAATCTCTATCTCTTACCAAAACAAAATGGCGGTCAGTTAAAATTTTGAATTTTCAAAATTGTTTATTTCTGGAATATATTTTGTATTTATTTATGTATTTTTTTAGAAGGAAGTCTTTTAAATACGAATAAAATAACAAACAGTTTTATTTTGTAACTGATTTTTCTTTTTGTATTGAAAGATATCTAACTTAATAAATAAGGTTTATTTTTTTTTAAAAAAAATGGTAAGTCGTAGAGTTATGTTGTTTTGTGTAGTCTTTTTCTCTTATCAATAATTTTTCGGGACAAATTCCAGCTTTCTGGGTCTAATATATAAAAACTTAGAGTTCTGTGTTCTGTTGCTGGACTTTTCGAATAACCTGTAAAAATGTGATATATATTGAATGTATGTAAGTTCATTTGTCCGAATGGTTTAGCCATAGGTTAAGAGCTGTCGAAAAATTAATGGGAATGGACCAAATCATAAGCAAAAATATCAGAACTCACAAAAAGGTCCAATCGGTTTTGGGATATAGCTATTTTTCTGCAAACTGGTCAGATATCATGAAATTTGATTTTAAACATTATTATTTTTTCCAAGACCATTATTCTATGCCGTTCTTGAGATATAAGAGTGGTACACAAATTGAAACCCACCCTGTAAATGTGTTGCGAAACAAAATATTGGTCTCAGTGGTTTCCAACCATGAGAGCTATTCTGACATTTTTCCTAACTTCTAGAATGACATGTTTTGTCTAATTTACCAATATGACATAATTCATTAATTTCATCATCATATAATTTGCGCTATGCGTTGGTCACGATAAATCCAATCTCCCACAGGATAGAAAGTGTTGCAGTCAATTGTATGTTCAACATAGAACCTATCTTCTCTTTACAAATTGGAATCAATAATGATTATGTTAAACACAAATTATGAGTTGCTTATCTCTTTCACTACTTATATACAGGGTGTACTAAATAACGAGGAGGAATTTTAAGAAATCTTTTTATCTATAAGTGTGGGAGTTTTATAATCTTTTTTTGTGGATGGAGTAAAGGCTATGTAAATACTAACTGGTATGGATCCCCCCTCAAAAAGTAGCCACCGAGGGGAGCAAACCAGCTGCGTTAGGTGACGGTCCTAAGCCTGTAAATACAGAAGGTTTGGTGTTGGGAAGGGCATCCGCAGCCATTTAAAACACTGCTTTCAATGGTAATATATCATCAGCAAAAAGCTAGTTACTACGCAGTTCCAATTGATACTGTGAGGAGCAAGGTTACGGTGCCAGGGAAGGGTTACATCTAGAGAGTAGAACAAAAGGTTGTGGCATGGTATAATTAAGGAAAGCAACGCCAACCCCAAATAGAATTGGGAAAGGGTGGAGTTAAAGAATAATGGATCCTCTTCAAACATTAGGCCTATAAAAATGAAAAAAAAATTTTGGTTTATTATTTTCAAAAATATCACAATTTTGATATTTTACGTTTCAACGTAACGTCTAAAGAGAGTAGGCAAAGTGTTAACGTGCGTAAAAAAATCGGACCGAGTTCGATTTTTTTTTTTTTGGATTCTACATAGGTAAATACCTTGAACGTAAAGCTAGTGAAGCAAACAAAGCCGCCTTTGCCTATAATAACAAATTTATATGAAAAGTACAAGCTATGGAAATACTAGAAATACTTTTAGATCTTTTGGTAGATAGGTTTGTTTAAATCTTTGAAAAACATGTTAATTATAAGTGTTAAAATATATTAATTAAATAAATAAAACAAAACACTTGCCAAAAAATAGGTTTGTATTCAAAATACAAAACGCTAATGGTAGTCTACGCTAAGATCGCATCAGAAGAAAAAAGGAGGAACAGAATTTTTTCAATTTTATAGCCGCTTCTCAAATGATAATATTTGCTCAGGGTGGACCGGAAAGATTTAGTTAGGATGTTATAGACCTCATCATTTCCAAAAATAATTACTCCCGGCTTTGCTTGGATTTTAAGATGGCGGCCATTTTGTGTTTTCCACCCAAAACTCATTACTTCCCTAAAGAAAATCACGCAGATCTTTTTTTTTTTTTGGCTAATAGTAAAGAGGTTTAGATCGGTAAAACAAGAATGAAATTTGCAGTAATAAATATTCCCATGTTTTTTTTTAAAAAAAAAAATATATATATATATTTTGTCATACTTTTCTGAGCGTAAGTCCGAAAATCTTTCGGAAAAAATCTATTTTTGAAATAGAAATGTTTTTAGCAACAATTTTAGCTTGTGCCGTATAACAGCCTAACGATGCATTTTCTGTAACATTTGACGTTCATCAAACTAACAAGCATTAAATACAGTCCTCAAAAATGAAATTCGTTTTTCATTACTTTTGAACAGTCCTTTGAACAATCAAGCGATTGTGATGTCGTTGAAATGCTACGAGTATGGCTGTGACACTTAAACGAGTGTCACAAAGGTTCCCCTTAAAAATTTCCGAAAAAATTGAATACAAAATATCGGATTTTTTTTCCAAAAGACTACAAAAAATCATGGGATTATTTATTACTGCAAATTTTATTCTTGTTCCAATAATTTAAACCATTTTCCTTTACTATTAGCCAAAACGTTATGCATTATTTTGTTTATGAAAGTAATGAATTTGGGGGAAGACCGCCATCTTGAAATCGAAGCAAAGGAGGAGTATACATTTACGAGTAATTATTGTTGCAAATGCTGAGTTCTTAAATTTTAGCTATTTTTTTTTCTGGTCCATTCAGTTAAATAATATTAATTGGGAATATTAAATTGAAACGACCACCCTGTCGATTGGTAACAGATGAACATTTTAGATACTTGCTTACACAGTTGAAGAAAGCTCTAGTTTTAAGACGATTTTTTTTTTGGGAGGGGGAGGGGGGCTTAACGTGTCTTTAACATCTGTTGGTTATTCGAGATTTTTGTTTAAACGTTTTTCCGTTTCATTTTAACTCTTAGAACGCTTTCGTTTTGATAAAATTAGAGACCCAGTAATTGTTTTTTTTTCCTCCTTACACATTGCATCTCATTATAAATGCAAGGCAAACAGAAGTTTTACTTTCCTTCATCTCTGCGCACGTTATTTTTATATACAGGTGATTTGACACCTTCAAAAAGTATTTTTGTGTGACTTTAAAGAAAAAACACATGACATGTTCTCTCTATCCTAATACGTCTAGTAACTCCAGCTGTAATCAACAACAGCCAGCCACTCGTTATTCCTAACTATACATAATCATGTGAACGCCTTTTATTTTTATGAATATGGAATACGTGTGCAAAACGTTGCACTCTTCTGTGAACTGTATATCTCATCCGGTTAAATTAGTCGTCGAGTGGCCCAATTTTTGATTTATTATTTTTAATAATGAACCTTTGAAAAGGCCACGAAATGATAGCCCCTCAAAATTTGATATTTTACGTTTCGAGGTACGTAGATGTGTACTTTTACCACTTAGCGTTGACTGATTTGGAGGACACTTTGTATATAGGTTCCGTTTGGGCTATGTTTGTGCTTCGAAACTTCACTGGTGGTTGTTGCCGACGTATGTTGGTTCCATCTGGGGTCTAATATTGCCCCAAAACTTTTGGCTGCAATCGAATGTACATTTGCCAGTTTTTCCGCTTTTTAGCAGTTTTCATCAATCCTGTCTAAAAAGAGAATAGTAAGAGTCAGAAACTCGATATTTGGTATGTATGAAAAAATTAGGGTCTAATTATACCCCAGAACTATTTTCTGGTGTATTTTTTCAGCCAGTAAAATAATTAACCCTTGTTTGACACAGATTTTTCCTTAAATAATCAGCTAATTCTATGAAAGCAATGAATGTCCATTTCAAGATTAATTAAATTTGGATTAATCTTCGAGACTTCCAAAACAAGAGTTAAAACCAAATATCACTTAGGTCGATTCAAGTAAACATTACGATGTTTTTTTTTTTGTTTTTTTTTTTTTTAGAATAAAAGGCCTGAGATCTGATGTGTCGTGATGAAAAGTGGACTCACATGATCAGATCAAACCTTGTATCTATCAAAGGATTCAGGTCTATCGCTCAGTCAAGTGACTGAATTTATTTAACTCGCTCTCTGATCTTGTACATGACCACATCATAATTGTTTTAATAGAATAAGAGGCCTGAGATCTGATGTGTCGTGATGAAAAGTGCACCCACATGATCAAACCTGCATGATGTATCTTCAGGTCACCTTGGCATATTACGTCTTGGTTTATCACAAACATGATACTGATTCACATTAGATAGATCAATCGGATGACGGTTAACCCTGAATTACCTGACAGTGAACAATATATAAGATTTATTTAGATCTTTCCAGATCCCTACAAGGATACTCCAAACGTACCCCTCTACCCAGAGATATAAATATGTACCTAATGTGAGGTAGGTTAGTCAGTTCCCTGTAGATAGGAGGTCTTAAAAAATACTTCCCAAGCACTCAAGTCTATGCCGGTCGTAAAAGGAGGCAACTAAGGGTAGGGTCGAAAGCGATATCTTTCCATTACCCATGCAGAAAACAAGGAGACGAGTGAGGTTTGAAAGATTCACTATTGTATCTTTTATATATGACTAGATTTGAGAAGGTTAATTCTGTAATATAGTATCACACCCAAACCATCTATACGTATTGTCTATCAATTGATTCGCCCATTGAATTGTATCAATTAATAAATAAATAAATAAATAATTTATCATTTGAGACAGTTAAAATTAATCATAACAAATGTAATTGGTAATGTTTCTCGCTGTGAAATGATCTGCCAGCGTTCTATGAACTAAAACCGATATATCGGATATTTGAACATCCGATAGTATCAGAAATTGATATTAAGCTTTCGATAGTATCGGACATCGATATTAAGCTTTCGATAGTATCGGACATCGATATTAAGCTTTCGAAGTGTATAAACTACGCAAAACAAAATGCGTAAGTCCCAATTTTTGTTTCTTTCAAAATTACAAAGCTATTTTTTCTTGCCCCGTGACCACCCCTGACCCTTCTAGTCAACTTAGTGATGGGACCAGCCCAATGAAGACTAAAGATGGGTATCACAATTTGTCATGATTCCAAATTTTTTAATTTTTTCGACTTCAAACAGTACCAAACAGTGTGATCGGCAAATATATTTGATTAAACTCGCTATATGATTGTCATAATATCAAACACAAAAGTGACCAAAATTTGTCTAAATAGTGATATTAGGGTTTAAACGCAAGGCAAACAAGTTTTAATTTTTGTTCGTTTTTGTGAACGTTAGTGAACTCCACTTTTGACTCCCATATATTATTATACCTTATTTATACTGCGAGGATTAGACTGAAGAGTCCCTTTACCAATATATACATCCCGAAATACACTTGTTTATGCTTATGTATGTTACGCGATACAAACCACAAATTTCATCCGATTTTGACGAAATTTGGTATAAATGTTAAGGGTATGAAGATAATTATGAGGCCCCCCGGACTCCAGGGGGCCCAATATTGTGTTTTTTGAAAATGATTTTTTATCTTTTTAGCGGTTTGTTGCAGAAACGTAAAATTTTGATATGTGATGGCTGGTGTTAAGGGTTTTTCGATTTTGAACATTTTGGGGGCCGTCCCCCCAAGTGTAATTGCTAGTCAAATTTAGCCCCAGGATTTGGGGTGGGATATTATTTAAGCCAGTAAAATAGTAAACCCGTGTGTCACATTGGAAAAATATCGGAAATTCTACCATAGTTGAAATACGAACCCAGTAAAATATTATAGATAGGGTTGTCACCTAGTGGGATAATATATCAATGAGGAAGCGAAACAAAACTTTAAATGAAACATGGTGATGATCTTCTTGACAAGTCAATGTTTAGTGCCCTCTTCCTGAGAAGTCAAGGTTCAGTGTCCACTTTCACCCGAGTCCTGTCCACGCACAATCATTAACCAAAGATCGAAGACCAAGGTGTAAATCCATTCATTAGTGCATCTCACAACTGCAATTAATTGTATTGTACTAACTTTTGCCCACTCTCTAGCTGAAATCCCTTTCTAGCACAGTAACCCTCGCTGTCTTCTCACATCATGCAAATAGAAACTGCGTAGAAACTCGCATTTTGCTGATGATCTCTCATCATTGGTTTGAAGCAGAGTTTTTTAATGAAAGGCGTATTCAAGGGCTTAGGACCGTCACCTAATGAAGCTGGCTTGCTCCCCGCGGTGGCTACATGAATACGCTCTACTGACCTATACTAATCATGTTTTTATTTTTATAAATGTTGCAATATGTGTCACAATAAAGTGATAAACCCATTCGAATACCACGTTGAATCAAAGATAATAACATTAGAGTCGCTATGCATGCGATTATCATAACAACTCATGAAAAACACCGTGCCGGGCGCCCGGGGGAAACAAATAGATTTTATGATTTGTAAATCATGATTTCTTTTCTGAACGTCTCTTTAACATCTCCATTCCCTGATGATCACTTCGCTGAAAAACAGCTATACAGATTGGACACAACATTCCTGGGTTGGATGGAAATATCCAGAATTGCGAGGACTGAACCCACGTGGTCAACTACTTGGTAAGAACCCACTGGCCGTTGCTTAACTCTAGTGATAAAATGGGTACTGGTGTTGTTGTTATTGTTGTTTATACCCCCAAAATCTAAGGGATACGGGTTTTTTGCGTTTTCTTACATTTTCAGCCAATCTCGAGATACGGGGGGTGGGGTGAGACTTTATGGACACCCTGTATACAGGGTGTCCATAAAGTCTATTTTAAGGTGGTCTATTTTAAGTGACGCAGTCAATTTTCTTGGCCCCTGTAGGAGATATAAAAATTCTATTCTGAGATTATTTGCATAGCTCAAAGGGGGACATGCTATAGTGACTTTTGCAAATCTTTTAAGGTTATACTCTTCAAGGTTATTTTAAGGTCAACTTCATTTTCTTAAATGGAACGACCTGAATTTTATTGCATATTTGAATTCTACGTAAAATTCTACATTCATTCAAATATTTACTTTTTGTTTTCACTTCAATTTTTTTTCCATGTTTTTAAGGTCAGAATTTTTTTCTCAAACATGATGGGTCGTGCGACATATCAAACTAAAGCTCTCACCATTCTTAATCAGATGGTATGCTCTTTTTATTCTAATTTGTATTATTTTGATTTGTATTTGTATTTTTTTACATGATTTTAGAGAGCTGTGAAAACAAAAAGTAAATATTTGAATGAATGTAGAATTTTACGTAGAATTCAAATATGCAATAAAATTCAGGTCGTTCCATTTAAGAAAATAAAGTTGACCTTAAAATAACCTTGAAGGGTAACCTTTACAGATTTGCAAAGGTCCAGTCCCCTTTTGAGTTATGAAAATAATCTCAGAATAGAATTTTTGTATCTCCTACAGGGGCCGAGAAAATCGACTGCGTCACTTAAAATGGACCACCCAGTATATATATATATATAGAGAGAGGTGATCGATTATTTTCATGAACGATACCAAATGTTCATTAGAAAATAATAGACATTTTTTCCTAACACGGCTATGTCGTAATTAAATTAATCCACCACCCTCGTATTTCTTCCAGAATAAAACAAACTGTTCTGTTTGATATCAATATCTTTTACTAACAGAATAAGGATGTCGAATTGTCAAATATTGATATTCGAGTTTCGATATTTAAGTTTTCGATATTAACGAAAAAAATATAGCTGTCGAAAGAAAGAAAAAAATCAAGATTCCTACGTAAGAAATTACGCTGCGTTGCTGCCAGGGCTGCCGATGTATAATATCGATAACATCGAATATCGCTATTAAGGTTTCGATATAACTGATATATTATATCGATATTCGACCATCCGATAATAAGCTTTCGATAATATCAATATTGCTAATATCGATATTCTTCTTTCGATACGGCAACCCTAATCAATATCTTTTACTAAAAGAATCATATAATTTGTCTCTCCTCTAATCCATGTCCACAATCTCCCACTCTATTTTATAAAGTTTACCAGATAAGGAAAGTGAACGTATGTATCTTAAAGACTTGCTCGACTGCCTGGTTGGATGCTTGCTTTGGCATTGTGGATCTATATAGTTTGCAACTTGGAACACAACAATCGCTTCAACTATATCTTGTTTATTGTTTATGTTTTTGTTATGATCAGTGTTTAGTATGTTTTCAATCTTTCTCCTATCTTCAAGATTCGTTTTATTTTTTTCGTATGTTCTTTTTTATTATTTTAATAATAATAATTGTTAGTGTGGAATCGTTTAATTATTATGTGAATTAATTTAATTGTTGAATATTGTTTTATAATTATGTTATGATATTGATCCTATGAGGGTTGTCGATCTCCAATTATGATCAATGAATTGCTTATTTGGGTCTATTATTTTCAATAACGAACCTTTGGAATTTTCACAATCCACCCGATCATCGATTGTTTTTGAAATTGTAGAACATCAAGTTAAATCTTTTATTCTTGTACTAATTTGTTCTAATTTGAGTTGTTCATTCTTCGTGTTTGGGCTGTTTTAAATCTTTAATCGAACTGTATCTCTACGGTTACAAAAGAACAACATTTTTGACATTAAAACTTCTCATATTTGCATCTGTGTGATACTTCTCATTTTTTTTTTTTTTTTTTTTTTTTTTTTTTTTTTTTTTTTTTTTTTTTTTTTTTTTNTTGTGTGTGGTGAAAACCGATCATACCCGAGGAGAAACCGGAAAATTTTAATTTTCAATTTTTTTGTTGGCTCCGAAACGACTAAATAGCCGATAACTCGCTTCTAGTTGAACTTAAAAGGAATATGTGTGCCAAATTTCAAGTCTCTTGGTTTAGCCATCGTTTTCATGTGTTTTTTAATTCAGTCTATGAAGTAATACTCACACCAGTACGTGCATCATATCCAAACATGTTTTACTATTCATTGGATAGTTTGTATTTTTCATGTGTTTTTTAATTAAGTCTATGAAGTAGTAATACCACACCAGTACGTGCATCATATCCCAACATGTTTTACTATTTTTTTTATTTTTTTTTTGTAATGGATGATGTTGATATGTGGAAGTGAAATAATTGTGGTTGACTCTCATCTAAAGTCAGGGCTATAGC
>CM022880.1:20252897-20288126 GCA_012654025.1 Pachypsylla venusta | reverse complement strand
GGAGACATGGTGAATAAGGTTGATCGCGGATTCCGGTAACTAGGTGAGATGGAGACATGGTGAATAAGGTTGATCGCGGATTCCGGTAACTAAGTGAGACGGAGACATGGTGAATAAGGTTGATCGCGGATTCCGGTAACTAAGTGAGACGGAGACATGATGAATAAGGTTGATCACGGATTCCGGTAACTAGGTGAGATGGAGACATGGTGAATAAGGTTGATCGCGGATTCCGGTAACTAGGTGAGACGGAGACATGGTGAATAAGGTTGATCGCGGATTCCAGTAAGTATGTGAGATGGAGACATGGTGAATAAGGTTGATCGCGGATTCCGGTAACTAGGTGAGACGGAGGCATGGTGAATAAGGTTGATCGCTGATTCCGGTAATTTGGTGAGACGGAGACATGGTTCGAATAGGTCTCTCTTAAATTAGGTGTTTTGTATGGGTTGACATGTATATGGTCCCATTTTCGTATCCTATTGAAATAAAAATCTCTAATCACTTATCAAAACATCTTTAAAAGTACAGGCAAAGCGTAATTTATCATAGTTCTATTAAAACCGGCTTTTAGATCACCAAATTCGGACGGATGGTGTATGGAACCGTTGAGTCCACTTTTTTGCTATCTAATTATACTGAAAACCGCGTCATTGATTTGTCCTAATTCCAAAACCCGAGATTTTTTTCTCAATTCCAACACCCGGCATCGAATTAAGGAAACTAAATAACCCAACATTGATTTTTCACAATTCTAATTAAACACGCTATTGATTTATCACCGTTCCAATACTTCTCATTTCATATGGGATTAAACATTGTCAGTCCCTTGAAACCAAACAGATCGAGCCTAAATTAATAAGGCGAGAGATATAATTATGGTCTCATATAACCGCGCACAGCCTCACCTATATCAATATTAGATTCAAGAACAATGAAAGATAAGTTCGTTGTGAAATCAATACCTCACATTACATCGCACAGATAACTGATATCATTATCATTGCAGAGGTGTGTACGTCTGTACATCACCGCCCGCACTATAGCTGCAAATGCAATGGAAACTTTAACATCATCACTAATTAATTCATGAATCGCTTGCATTATTAGAATTCAATTCAGATAATTAATTATATCTTTCAGAAATCTTTCATGCATTAAATTTATTGTGATTTATTCTGTCGACAAAGAAGAAAATTGTAATTAGTGATGGAGATGAATAAACCAGTAAATTCGCTAGCTCGCATGAAATATAGGTGGAAGTGAGGAAAAGTGAGGGGTTATACCTAATTATACGTATGCATGAGAAATTTGGAAGTCAAATGAAATTTGGGAGTCATGTGAAATTTGGGAGTTAAAGAGACAAGCATAAGGCAAGGTTTAGGTTATCAGGTCAAAGATTGTGTGCTATATCTATTTTTGGAGCATACAGATAGGTTGGTTTGGATACTGTTTGGTTCTTGCATGTGCTTACCTAATACAAGGTGCGGCAATTAGTTTTCCCACATTTCAAAAAATCGTGGGAGGGGGAGTTCAACAAAAAATCGTGGGAGGGGAAGTGACATTCAACACGAAAAGACTTCTAGTTTTTAGGTGTCGCAATGTTTTGTTCGAGCGTGCATCGTGTGTTCGTTGTCAAGTTGTTTTTCAATAAAACCATTATAGCCACTCAGAGGGCGTTCCGCACAAGGTATGGTTTGCACTCCACGGATCCAGCTCTTGATCGAAAAACAATTTTGAGTTGAGTTCAGCCAATCGTTATCTTAAGATTCCGCAGGAAATGTTCCCCGGTCGCCGGATTTGAGTCCCTGTGACTTCTTCCAGTGGGGTTACCTCGAGGCTGTGAGGTATTTATGTACCAGCGAGGTATGTGAGGTATTTATCATTTGGTATTTATGTACCAGCTCTTTCGAATGTGGAAATACTAATTGCCGCACCCTGTACTATATGCTTGCCTATATAAAAGATGATATTGATCGCAAGGATGAGAAATCTGATTAAACATGGTAATGTAGTATGGTGATGTGTAGCTAGAGTCCATGGTACGTTGAATCACTGAAGTTAAGCAACGTTCAGCGAGGTTGTTCCATGTGGGTGTCCTCGTGGGTTTGCGCCCTCGTAATGCTGGCTATTTTTCCGGCCTAATTCAGGCTGGGTAAGGTCAATGTGGATAGCTGGTTTGTAAGTTTCTAGCGAATGGGGGAAGGGTTAAACCCTCGTCTCCAATGACCAATACATTTTAAAGAGACTTTTTACCCCCCCCCCTCCCTCCAAAAAAATGTACTGATGAAGTTTTTGAGGAAGGAACAACTTTGAATATATTTTTACAGAGAGAATATTCAGTTTTTTCTAGGAAAGATTTTTTAGTTTTAAAATAAAAACTAAAGATATGTTCACATGACCGCGCGTTACGACGAACGGCGCGGCAAAAGATTATCTAAATAGTGCATATTTTTTACATAATCGCGGGGTGCCGCGAGGTACTAGTTCTACAAACTTGTATCGATTTGTTCATTTGATACCGCGCGGTCATGTGAACCTAGCCCTAAAAATTCTTTCCTTTTAAAACTAAAGATTAAGTCTCCAAAGATATTAAAAGAAAAAATATATTTACAGAGAAAATATATGGGATCGACTGGAATGTGTCAAGGTCGTGTGTCATTTGAGTGGATGAAAAACATTAGAGAGTAAGGGGAAAAGAAATATTTACACAGAAAATATATGAGAATGAATGGAATCTGTTTACAAAAGGTCGTGTGACATTTAAGTGGATCAAAAACATTAGAGAGTAAGGGGAAAAGCCAGGAAAGAAAAGCTACGTCAATACAAAGGTATACAAAAGCTTCAATTTGGAATAAATCCGGCCCTGTTTTGAGTATAGAACTCAAAGAACTTTCATTTCATTTTTGAATCAATATTTCTAAATAGACCCCTCTGAAGCCTCCTCTGTAAGTGCCCAAAATTAAAAACCACTGAAAAAATCTGGTGTGATTATATAATTACCTAACAAAAAAGCGGCTTTCAACCGCTAATTAGCGCTCAACACTATTTTACACTTTATAACCCATAAGTTGTATTTTTCAATTTCTTGTATGAAATTGATATGAATAGACACCAAATATTTTTCTAGCTCTTGCCATTCTGGTTTTAGGCAGAACCGCCAAAAAGCGGTCTTCAACCTCTGATTAGTGGCCAACAATATATTACACTTCAACTTATGTTGTATTTTTCAATTTCTTGTATGAAATTGATATGAATAGGCACCAAGTTTCAAGTTCTAGTTATGAACGTTCTCATTTTCACGGTAAAAGCAGGATATGCGAAAACTGCTAAAAAGCAGCGTAAAACCGCAGACGCGACGGTACAGTCGATTTCCACCAAAAGATTATTTTGCCGTTCATGGCATAAAACTGACATATAAATAAATCTCTAGCACCTGCCGTTCTTGAGATATCTTGTTCATAGACGGACAGACAGACAGACACACACACGGACCAATGGCTGAAACTCGAGATTTGCGCTCAGGGGACCTCAAAACGTGTTTTGGCATTGAAAACTCGACATTGAAAATTTCAGCCCATTACAATACTTTCCTTTTTATAAGAACAGCAAAGTAAAAATACTTGTTTCAACGTTTTTCGAAATTTCAAACCATTCTCAAGATAACTCCGATTCGTTTTTTTTTTTTTAGTTGTGGTAAAGGATTAAAAGGTTGCCGCTTTCAATTGAAAATTTGGAATAATTTTATAGATTGTGTAGTTGTTCACCTGTAATTAATAACCTTAACAAATTGCAGTGGCGGCCCGTGAATATTTACCCTGGGGGGCTACATGCCCCCCAGCCATTGCTAAAAATGCAATAGAAGTTGATCTTTTGGCTTACCTGACTAATATATCGAAATTTCAGTCATATTTAGATTTAGTTTCCATTTAATTCCTCTTCCAATGATAGGCTTTGGAATTTACATGTTAAAAGGTTAGGTATTTATTGAGACACGATCTAAATAATTATCTATATAATTTATTGTAAAGGAAACATTGTTAAATTAAACTTTAAAATTATGTATTTAATAATTTAATTGAAAGATATGGAATTGCCCTCATGAGGCTGATCTAATCACAAACATCAATACAAGTCGAGGTCAAAATCTAATACCACACTGAGGGCGATATTTATTTTATTCAGAAAACACTTATTTTGCAACAGAGTTTAAATTAATAATAAACATTTTTTATTTAATTAGGGTTATTTCCAAATAGGAAAAAGTAAAAATTGGTTGCAAAAAAATGATTTTCTATAAAATAAAAAACAATAATGTATAAATATTTCGATAACAATAACAATAATGTATAAATATTTTGATAACAATCAACGAAAGCAAGCAAACTCTTTGTTTATAATTTTTTTGAATTTTGCCGTTACCATATTTTAAATAGTGTTTGGTGATGTTAGATCAAATATTATTTGAGTCGTAAAACTATTTAATATAAAAATAAAATTAAATGCATTATCTATCTACCTACCAAGAAAATTGTTTGAATGAATTAATTAATTTGAATTCTAGCCTAATTTGGAGCCCTAAGCAAGTTGTGCGTTCGATGAATATTTTTTTTATAAATTTGCATTTCTCCCTCTATGCTCTATTACTTCGGTGGGTTTCTCCGAAACGTTTGGCAACATCGATTTTTTTTTCTTTCAGAAGAAACGTACCCCTGTTTGAGAGGAGAGAAAAACATTTATAATACATTTTGAGAACCCATGATTTATGAGCAGGCCCATTTTATATGTAAATGGGATGGATAATTCCTCTCTTATTTTGAAATTAGCGGGAAAAAATTTCTAGAATTTTGGAGCTATAAGCATTACGCCCGTTATATTATATACTGACTGTGAGACATGGTGATCATACGATATTTTTTGCAAGTGAACAGCAGATATTTTAAGCAACTCCCAAGTACAGAAAATAAAGGGATATAATTTTTGAAGTGTTCTCCCTTTTTGAGGAAAGAATAATACTTTTGTAGATATAAAATTAAATATTTTAATGCTTTATTTTCTGTATTTTTTTGGGGGGGCTGTGCCCTTTTGACCTTAAGGAGCAGCCGCCACTGACAAATTGGTGTCTTCATATCTGAAATGAATTTCTTTAATCAATCTGAAGTTGGTTTGACTTGACATATAGACCATACTTGCACAACGTTGCAGATGGTCGTACTCGCATTGTTATTGCAACTGGTTTTATACCAGATCATTGATCTTGGCTCCATAACAATAACCAAGTGAAATTCTATCTCATATTCCGGGAAGCCTTAGGCTGAGCTGGCTCTTGTATTCTCATCGCTTTATTGTCAAGGTTTATACTGAAAGAGGAGTACTGAGTTCATGACATTCACTATATCATATTATGGCAATATTAGTTTCCGATTATTTTGTACTTTATCAATCTACTAGCTGTTTTCCCGTCCTCAAAACGTGTTTTAGCATTGAAACTCGACATCGAAAATTTCAGCCCATTATACTATACTTTCCTTTTTATAGGATACTATCTGTTTTCCCATGCTTTCGCTACGGTTACAAAATTCAACAACAATTTCGAGATCGCGGAATTAAATCTTCTCAATTTTATATTTTTGGTGGAACTCACCCCCCGAGTGAACACGGCTCCTATTTAGAAAATTCAATATTTTACTCAAAGATATTACTTTTTGCACTGCGGAACACCTTCTTATAAAATTTCAGCTTTCTCGCTAATTCCGAAATGATACTTCTTAACTATGGGTTTTTGGTGGAACCGACCCCGAGAGTGAGCACCGCTCATGGTTAGAAAATTCAATATTTTATTCAAGGATATGACTTTTTGTACTTCGGAACACCTTTGTATCAAATTTCAGCTTTCTCGCTCATCCCGAAGTGATACTTCTCAATTCCGATTTTTTGGTGGTGAAAACCGTCCATAAATCGGATAGAAACGGAAATTTTCAAATTTTATATTTTTTATGGGGTCCTTTTATATATTTATGGGGGGGTCTATTCTCGGTCATTTTTCGTTATCTCTTTTAGTGATAAAGTACAAAAAAAATTGCAAAAAGACCCGCTAAATAGCGTCATTTTTGGCGGTAACTTGCTCCCACTTGAACTTTATTTTTTTTTCTTTCTTATTACGCACCTACATACTAAAAGGCACATTTGTGCAAAATTTCAAGTCTCTACATTTAGCCATCGTGGAGCTACGTTGATTAGGAGTCAGTCAGTACGTCAGTATACCAACTGAGCTTTGTGTTTTGTAAGTGTAGATAATAATAAAACTCAATTTACGGATAAATGTATCAAAGAAATAAAACCTTTAGGAAACTTGGTAGAACTATCAAATACAAGAAATGAAAATGACTAAAAAACACTTGACTTTATGTTCTACAATTTTAATACAATATTCTTCGATATGCGTGTTTTGGGGTTTACTCCATTATATCAAGAAATCATTATTTGATTTCTTGCATTTTGGATTTTACTCCAGTATCAAGAAATTAAATAATTATTTCTTGATAATGGAGTAAAATCCGAAATACGCGTATTAACGAGTCCGCTAATAGAAAGGTAGATTTGAGGGAATTTAAAATTCGGCTAAAAATGATGATTTGCCAGCAGGACTATCCTGGGGATCACTGGGGATACTGTAAAGGACTATCCTGGGGATCACTCATTGGCTATTAGGAATCTGTGTTCTAAAGAGAAATGCATATTTTTAATGCTTATAGTTGGTCAGTAGGTATGTCCAAGTTGCATCAAGGTCATAATCTCTAATTCTTCAATGAACAACCTTCTATCTTTCACTTGTAAAATTAAAATCTTTCACTAGGTATCCCCATATAGCAGCGCCTAATGTAAATGTATATTTCTTTGTTTTATTATGTCTCATTGTCAGGGCCAGATTAACCCTCAACGGGGCCCTTGGCAACCATCAATTTAAGGGCCCTTTTTTCATGTCCGTTCCCTTTTTTTTCGATTAAAACAAAAACTTATAGCTTTCATAAAAATTTTACTGTCAAAACGTAATAATATCAATAAAATTACCATCTACATTTTAAACATATCGTTTTCTACATTTGTTTTCGGCAAATTCATCAATTATATCATCAATAGCAATTTTCTTCAATAAATCTGACTCAATGCAAAGTATACCTAACATGCCTAGTCGCTCTTGTCGCGTTTTAGCTCTTTCAGCAGCTTTGATTCTTTTTAATTGCGAGAAGGATCGTTCGGCAGAACAATTTGTGATCATCAATGTTAAAAAAATCCGAAGAGCTATTTCTGTGCTAGGAAATACATCTGCTAATTGATCTTTCATGAGAATCTTATACAAATGACTATGAGTTTTTTGTGCATCAGTGTATCTGGAGTTAACGTAAGTTTGGAGCTGTTTCATTTTTAAGTTTTTTACATTTTTCGGGGGCCCCCTAAAATCGGGGGCCCCAGGCAACTGCCTATTCTGCCTAATGGTTAATCCGGCCCTGCTCATTGTTTGTGGGCATCATAGCATTACAAGCTACGACATTCACTCCAATATTACTAAGTCTATGCTACACTTTAAAAAGTGTTTTTTAATCATTTTTATTTCTTGTATTGGATAGTTCTACCAAGTGTCCCAAAGGTTTTCTTTTTTTGATTTTTTACCCCATAATGCTACCACTTTACCATAGCTACTCAATTGTCCTCAGGAGGCTGAGGTACCCCCAAGCACAACCAGACCAGGTAGAAATTCGATTTCTTTTTTAAAAAAAATTGACCCGTCTAGGAATCGAACCAGAAACCTCCCTAGTACAAGCCTAGGGTATTGTACACTCTGTCACGAAGACTCCTTAAGATTCCTGGTAGCCCTATAAAACTAACCAGCTGGACCTTACTAATCAGCTGATTTCATGAGCGCACCGTCAAACACCCCGGTTGACGGGACACATGAACATACAGGAACACAATTAAGTGTTAAAAATGTTTTTTTTTTTTTTTATTGCGATTCTTGGGTAAAATGTACTTTAAAATATAAATGGAAAACCACAAATATTTTGATTATTGTTTCGAAAAAGCAATATGTTGAAATATGACATTTATAAATCACTACCACTATCCTTCTTCTTTAACTTTACCTTTTCTTTATTTTATTTGTGTTGTTCCATTCCTTATTTCTGCCCATGCCACCTTTTCTGTGACCACTCCATTTAGCTCGTTTGCTGCTCACAGTATACTTAGAAATTGCTGTTTTTACGCAATTTCCGTGACAATCAATAATCATAAAATGTTCCGATAAGAGGTGGTTGTCTCAAAACATTATGGCTGCAGAAGACCACCCAGTGGTACCTAATCTCAATTGGGTCAATGTATCAAGTTGGATTTGATAGCAACATGAATAAAATCTTTTAATAGAGAATATGTAAATTTATATTTCTTTGTGTTATTTATTATGTCACAATTTTAGTGGGCATCATATCATTACAAGGTATTCTCAACAATATCACTAAGTCTAAGCTACACTTTAACAATTTCCTTGTAATGCTACCACTTGTCGCTATTACCATAGCTACTCAGTTGTCCCCTTTACTCCTAATCACAACCAGACCAAGTAAAAAATTTGAAAAAATCTTTATCAAATTTTCGATACGCCCAGGAATCGAACCCGGAACCTCCTTGGTGCAAACAGAGTGTGATGGTACCACAAGAAGAAGAAAACAACCGAGTTGTGGAGAGGAAGCTATAAACATGTTATATCTTATATCTTTGAATCTTACTTAGGTTTACGCATGTCGATATTAATAATATCGATATACGGGTATCGATATTAATATTTCGATACTATCGAAAGAAAATAATATCGGTATCGATATAAAAAATATCAAGATATACCTCCGTCAGAAATTACGCTGCGTTGCTGTAAGGACTGTCGATATTTACCTTGATAATAGCGATATTAAGATTTCAATATAACCGATATTTTATATCGATATTAAGATTTCGATATAACCGATATTTTATATCAATATTCCTTCGATAATATCAATATCGGTAATATCGATATTCTCCTTTCGATACGGCAACCCTATTAAGATTACTGATAATATTGGATTTTTTTTTTTTTTTTTTTNTTTTTTTTTTTTTTTTTTTTTTTTTTTTTTTTTCAATTTAAGATTTTCAGTAGGAAGCCTTAATTGACCGCACCTTCATAAATAGAGGTATAACCCGACCTACGTTATGTTGTGGCATGAAGCGCTCAAGTATGCAAGCCATCTGAGATTAACACACAATTTGTTTGCAATAATTATCTTATCATGAATATTATTTGTTCCTTGTTCATTATGCCAAATTGTTTCAAGTATATTTGCATATTAAATCTTTGGAACAAATGCAAACATCTTAAGGTCGTATTATCACACTGTTTGTCATGATGCCAAATTTTGACATTTTCTTAACTGCAAACTGTATCAAACAGTGTGATCGACAAATATATTTGATCAAATCGCTATTTGGTTGTATTTGATTACACACAAAAAATTGTCTAAATAATCTGAACATTTGATATTTTACGTTTCAAGGTACGAATCCAAAAATCGAGTAAAAAAAAATCCGTCGGTCCGCCGTTCGCCGTGATGGGCAGTCTTGCCACTAAGCGTTGGTCTTTTTGGATGAAATTTAGTTTGTAGGTTCCGTTTGTGGACTCATTGTGCCCCGAAATGGAATCTTTACGGTTTTTGCCGTTTTTAAGAGGTTTTCACATATCCTGTCTAATAAGAGTACGGTAAGAGCTAGAGAAGATTGTTTTGTATGCCACATTTGGGGACTCACTAAGCTTCGAAACTTTTGGGTGCAATCAAATTTACCACTGGCGGTTTTTTGCAGCTTCCTACCGGTTTTGATTAATCCTGTCAGAAATGAGAATAGTAAGAGCCAGAAACTTGAAATTTGGAAAGTATGTCAAATTTAGGGTCTACTTATGCCCCAGAACTTTTCTTTTTTTGTTGAAGGCGGGCATTTTTTCTGTTTTGATTAATTTTATTTTTTTACATATTTTTTTTTAATGTGAGGGGTATTTCAATTGCCAAAGTATTATGTCAGCGGTTAATTACCCCTTTACTCAATTTAAAAATAAAATTAAAGACGTAACAATGCACAGAATTAACAATTTAATTTCTTCATGTTTGTATTTCTACACGATATGTTCATAGGAGCTCCCGTGGCTCTTCTGTACCTTGGAGGGGAGTCATTTACGAAAATGGCTTTATAGAACGTATAAATGTCAATGAGGTGTTCCTTGTTCCTGTTGAGTTATGAAACTATCAGATTTTGAAAATGTATACACAGCTATCTTATCTACTATACTAACACTAGTGGGTCAAGATGATCAGGTGTTCAGGGCGATCTTTCAATAGCACTCAGACTGTCATCATCAATTTAATGAGAAACTGAGAATCATTATTTCGATGTTCTAAAAGTCTTATTGTCTTTTTTGTTTGTTTCAGGTAAGATAAGATGTTTGATTGATAATGATCTTGATGCGCTGATAAAACTATCTAAATTTGGTAAGTCCATTTTAGGGTGCGAGAACCTGATATGAAGCTTATTTTCACCCTGTGTGGTTTGTGTTTCTATATCTCATTGCTAAAAATCTAGAAAAAGAAAATGGAAAAAAACAAAAGTTTTTCTTAGCTGGGGGGGGGATGTTTGTTATTCTAATATAATTTGTAGCTAAATATAAACTTTCAGAAATGTAACAAACATTACTTTGTTAGTTCACTGGAGTTAAAAACGTCGAGGGCGTTGCGTTCTCAGATAGGAACCCGTCCGGAGACATTACGTATAGTTGGTTCTATCTGTTGTGGACTATATCAATACGGCAGTAAAGCTATTCCATAGCTAATCCTAGGTGCCATCCCAGGATACCATCGAATACGATAATGCCACAATTGAATTGAATTCTCAATATACCCACCTCAATATAAATTCTATATCTACAACTTTCAGAGTTGTGTTAATATTAATCTGATTCTTAAAGTTCCACTTTCTTGATCACAAACTTAGGTAATTCTCAACAATTAATAACTAATAAATCTATTTAATCCCCAAGATGTACAGGATGGTCACGAATTTATGATTACCAGATTTTTCTCGGAACCATTTCGAATTTTCGAAGAACAAAAAATGAATCATTTTAATTTTTGATACGGTTATTTTGGTACTTGTAATTTTCCGATTATTAAGTACGAACCCCCATTTTTTATTTCATATTTCCGTTTGATATAAAATTCTACATACTTTGGACTTAACAGTTTCTTTTTTCGATTTGGCATTATACAGGGTCACATTATCCGATGAATTTGATATCAATCAGAAGTACAAGTGTGAGACATATCAAATGACATTAATTTTCCTTTCTGAACATCATGGTGCTATAAGATAATCCCCCGGACCACTCTGGATAAAACTACAAGGTGACTCAAAAGTTTTGAATCAATGTTTTCAATAAAGTGATAACCATAATGTTCATCGAGAAAAACTAATGATATTTGATAGGTCACACTTGGAAACTTTTAGATCACCCTGAAAATTGACATGGGTCCAAAACCCATGTCAATTTTCAGCACCCAACAAAAAATGTACCTATCGTGACAATTTAAAAGTTTAGCCGCAGACAAACACTTATATAGAGCTACAGACAGTTTCGCACATCCGGCTGCTACTAGCAGACACGATGATGTCACTAATTGGGAATAAACGAAAAGTACAGTGTTCTCCTATGGCTCAGTGGTCACTTCACTAGTCTTGTACTCGGGGAACCCGGGTTAGAATCCTGGCAAGGGCTATCATGTGGTTTGGATGTTTTCGGGGCACATTCAGCCTCGTGAGGAAAATCAGAAGATATGGAAATAAATGCGCATAGGGTCCCTGTTTCATCATTGTAGGTTAATTTGAAAATTCAAAGTAATTGGATAATGCTTGATATTGGGAAAATCCTACAATGCTGTAGTGAGCACCAAAATTGTGACATAGTTACTCAAACAAACAACATTTATTTATTTTATTTTTTTTGGAAAAACGAGGGGTTAAAATATTTCCTGATGGGTGGTATCGATTTTTTTGGGGGGGAAGTTCTGATTTGGATACTTTTTGATTTGCATTTGGTGGACTTCGACCTGCCGTTGTCGCGCTGTGGATGTTGACTCCTCCAATAATGGAGTCGTCATTTATGACGTAACAGGCGTGGCTTCGGTACCCCGGATGTTGCCGTGCTCGGTTTAAAGCTCCTTAGTGTTTGGATTTGGATTTTTGGTGGCGCGTTCCGTCCGTCTGGGGTGTTTTTTTTTTAAAAAAAAAAAAAATACCTAGATACTGGTATTTTTCAGAAAATGTTTTTTTTTTTTTTTTTTATACATTTACATGTATACATATTTTTTATTTATTATTATAGAGACTATAATTATATAATCCGTATATTATTGTATTGAAATTAGGAAACTCGGGACTCACCAACAAAAGTAGGGAATTTATCAATTCAAAATTTACACATTTTTTTTCTATATATTTTAAACATTGTAATGTGTCACAAAATCTTAGCACACAATAAATATTTACAATATGATGTAGACTATTTACTTATTAGGGCAAATAATATTGCATTTTGCTGCGATAAAGATTAGTCTTTGACAATGGCGGTGACACTATGTGATTACATTTTTTTTTTTTTTTTTTAAATGTCACCCCCAGACCCCCTCTCAAAATTATCTAGGTATTTTAGAATCTATAACATTTACTAAATATTTGTCTTTGGCATTCTCGGAGATATTAAATTACAACATTTTGGCCCCGTACAGCTACACCTGTGCCCAAAATATTGACCCGTTTAAAAACAGTCATCACATGACAGAACTATCCACTAGATATTCATTTGATAACCAAACAACCTTATCAAAAATAAAATTATCATGCCTATTCTATATTTGGTAGGACTCAAGTTTAAGAGCAACGCTTATCTTGTTTTGTTTCATGTGTGGGTGACTCAATCTGGTTTCAGGTTGACCATTATAATTGTGGTAGATATATCTTTGATAAATCTTATCCGAATCATGTGTGTGATCTGTTATTTTCTTCCGTATCTAATAATTCATACAAAATTTGTTGATGCCATCCATGTACGGTCTTTTTTTTCCCAGATCAAGGTTTTGTTTATGTGTAAAAAAAAATGAAACTCTTGTGCTTCCTCACCACCCCACGTAGTTGTGGAAACTTAATATTCATGCATAATCTGAGCACACGGCAGTGCGCCAGGCCAAGTTTCAGAAAGCACCAGTGTATCTTTAGACGAAGCAATTCACCGGGTTTTGTATACCGTCAGATATCCGGTTCTACAAGGAATATAGGCCATTGAAATTTTGTTCATACTTTCCGGAGTATAGTACCGACTTCACACTTGACCAAATTGTAAAAAGTTGGTAATTTACGATTCTCCTCAGAAAAAACTGACCAAAAGTAAAGTCGGCAATATTTTAAGTGAATTGAGACAGAATAAAGTGCAATAATAAATTTTAAATCTGGGATGAACAGCAGCAAGAATAAACTTGGCCCCAATAATAGATAACATCACGTTTATGGGCGAAATCGTTTGGATGAATGGTTGGAATTTTATTATTATTATACCTTATTTATACTGCGAGGATGAGACTGAAGAGTCCCTTTACCCCCACAGTCCAAATAAAGGTCTTATATATTCTACAAAAAATAAGATACACACATGTTTACATATATATAAGAAAAACAGTACAGTATAATAAAAAAAACCTAATGAATTAAAACCTAATCCGTGCTATCAAACTTCAAGGGAGAGGGATTAGGACAAGAAGGAAGAGGAAGAGGAAAGCAAAGATAAGAAAATGTTAGGTAATGGGAGCAAACAAACCCTCGCTGAGTGCCTCCAATAAAGATGATTTGAAAGAATGAAAGGTGGGTGAATTTGGCTTTTTTTCAATGATAATTTCTTGTGAGATTCAATTTTCTGGTAGTATGGTGTCCGTTCACAATCGTTGTGGTACCTAGTTTCTTTGGCACGGGTATACTATACTTTATGTTACTCACTTGTGAGCGATCATCACAGTAGTATACAGATTTTTTTTCATCCCTATATTTCATATGTCTCCTGTACGCTGACACTCATTATCGCCTTTATCTTGACTACGTAATTGTACTCGCGAAGCTGAGTGCACCCCGCAATACATACAAAGACAAAATTAAAACATTCGAAGAATTTTGAAAACCTTGAAAATTTCGACTCTGCGGAGGGTCTACCCCGGGTCTACTGAGTGCAATTCCAGTGTAATGGACCACTAGAATACGGAAGACTTATAGAAAAATATTTGATACACATTTCGAAAATTCTTAGTTTGACTTCACCCTTTCTCAATTCTATTTGGGTTCGGCGTTGCTTTCCTTAATTCTTCCATGCCACAATCTTTTGTTCTGTGCCTAATCCCGTTTGCTGTACTCTTTCCTGTTACGGTAACCCTCGCTTGCTTCTCGTAGTATCTATTAGAAACTCGAATTTTGCTGATAACCTAATCAGTTTTTTGAAGGCTGTATGCCCTTTCTAACACCAAACCTTCTATATACACGGGTTTACAACGTTCACCTAATGAAGCTGGCCTGCTCCCTCGGTGGCTGTATTGATACACATTTCGAGTATTGTTAGTATAATATACTCCATATGCAGAGAGGACATATCATCATTACAATAATGATCTCGTACAATAAATTATTGCGACTGGAAACGTTAGCATTCGATCTGGCAACACTGGAAAGACCAAAATCGAAGGAGTGACAGTTGAACATGTTTTACGCCTTCAGTGCAAGTAGGAACTTTCTAGAGTCACGTGGTCCAATCCAGCGTTGTTTTCCGCCAGTAAAAACATTCCCTCAGCTCCTCAACCTCCTTATTGAGCCGAGTTTTTGTGACTTTTTCCTCTTCCCGAATTTGAAAAGGGGCGTCATTTTGAGATCCTGGAAAACATTCAGACATCTGTAACCGACCAACTGAAGGTTATCCCAGATTCTGAGTTTCAGCACTGCTATTATGAGGAGTGTAAAACCCGTCTACGTCGCTGTGTGGTCTACTAAGGCAACTACTTTGAAGGGGACAATGTTTGATTGTAAATGTATTGAGAAGAAGAAAAAAAATCTGCCAATGTGACACATGGGTTTATTATTTTGTCGGTTAAAAAAGTAGCCCCCTCCAAAGTTCTAGGGCATAATTAAACCCTAAATTTGACATTTGATCCAAATCGGTGAATGATTCCAAAGGTTCATTATTGAAAATATTAAGGAAAAAAATCCGTCTCATAAGCACGTATATCAAAAACAGTAAGAGTTGAAATTTTCACAAATTGTGAATTGTATATAAAAACGCTAAAAAAATGCCATTTAGGTACGTCCATTAATGCATTACAAGAACAAAACATGGATAGCAAGTCACTTATTGATCTAAGTGAAATTTTCTTCCTAATGGTCAATGGTAGAAGCAAGAATTTGCAAAGAATCCAATGATTACGGTTGTTTATGTCAAGTTTGGTTTGGCCAACCTTTTCGTTCATGACCCAGAAATCCTTATTAGGTACAAAATTAAACTGACTTTGTAACCAACTTTGGTGCCTTATATAGAAAATCTTCTTGAAGAGTTGGCAAAATACAGAGAAATATACTATATTCATTCGCAACGAAAAATGCTTGCTATTTGGTACCTGGAGGTTATAATCTTTAAAAGTAGACAGTCTTTATGTTTTTCCTGTAACGGAGTCTTAATTTTTTGGGCACTGTAAAATTGTCTCATGCACCTAAAGGTAGTACTATTTGTCTTGAAGCCATATTTGTCATTTTTTTACTTCAAACAGTAGGTACCATACAGTGCGATCACTGATCGACCAATATATTTGATCAAATTCGCTTTTTTATTTGATCAAACACAAAAGTAGCCAAAATTTATCTAAATAGTCTGATAGGGTGTAAAAACGATTGATCGTTTTTTAAAACTATTTCATTAATCTTACCTTTAAAAAATATTTCTGATGCGTCTGTGGACGCCTTAGTCCTTAATTATCGAAAATACACAAGTGAAGAAAAAATTCAATTGGAAATCGTATTGGAAATAGAAAAATCATGAAAATTATATTTATTACAGATAAGTATCTGGTTGCTATATGGTATAATAATAGTCCTTATTTATACTGCTCGAATAGGACTAAAGAGTACCTTGACAACGACAGTTTATAATAATGATAGTCCTTATTTATATACTGCCCGAATAGGACTGAAGAGTTCCTTGACACCGGCAGTTTTTTGATTGCTATTATTATGTGGTAAATATCTCAAATACATGAGGATAAAATTGAATGGTTTGGATTTGAACCCACGCCCTACTGTTTATCAGTCAACCGTTTTACTAATGCACCACCAACCCATAATACGCAACAAATGAAATCTTATTTGAAGGCAAATAATTTTACTAGAAAGTCTCATCAAATAGTGTGGTAGGGGAACGGCACAGATACATACCAAACACACAAATTCAACAAATATACATCAAATAAATTGTGCCGAAATTTGGGAATCATGGGAAATAGTGTGATACCACCTTAAGCGAGACCTAGCAGTAAATGAAATGATGCTATGCTGTACAATGTATTGTATACAAATCACCTTACTAGCGTTCATGGCACAGAGAAAGTTTCGGTTTCATATACATTATTATCTATATCCAAAATGAGGGGTGTCCAAAATTGACTGTATTTTCACAGTTAAAATGTTATTGTAAACTCAATGACTGGTATGCATAAAACAAAGTAAATGTTTTTACTATATTAGATGGTATAGAGTAAACGGTTTTACTATATTAAATGTTATATAGTAAATGTTTTTATTATATTAGATGCTATATAGTAAATGTTTTTATTATATTAGATGTTATATATTAAGTGTTTTTACTATATTAAATGCTAATATAGTAAATGTTTTTATTATATTAGATGTTATATAGTAAATGTTTTTACTATATTAAATGCTAATATAGTAAATGTTTTTATTATATTAGATGCTATATAGTAAATGTTTTACTATATTAGATGCTATATAGTAAATGTTTTTACTATATTAGATGCTATAGAGTAAATGTTTTTACTATTCTATAGTAAACAGCTTTTATTATAGTACCTACTGTAATATACAGGGTGCGTCATTTTAAAGGACATAGTCAAATATCTGGGAAACGGTTAGAGATAGGAAGAAAATGTTCCACACAAAAAAACCCTTATTTTTTTTTGGGGTTGTATTCTTAAANTTTTTTTTGGGGGGGGGGGGTTGTATTCTTAAAATCCAGTCCCGGCTTCCGACCTGCTAACCGTGCAAGTGCAACAAAAAATACTGCGTCCGATCAATGTATGAGCATGAAAATATTTAATAAATATATATAATTTTTTCATGAGGTGCAATAAAATGAAATACGAAATTATAAATAAAACCAGTTGCACTTCTGATTATTATTTTCAATAATGAACTTTTATAATTGAACAGGGAAGAAAATAGTACCAACCTCCCCCCCCCCCCAAAAAANCCCCAAAAAAATATATATATATATATTTTACGTTTCAAGGTACGTGTAGAATTCAAAAATCGAATAAAAAAACGCACCCGTCTGAAATTTGAAAATTTTCCTTTTTTGACCGATTCTTAAATTTTCGTATATTAATCAATTTTTGTACTGGAATATCTATACTTTTCTTGTAGAAAAATGTTAAAATAGTAAACCTATGTGCTGATTTGGCAGAGTTCTTATTTGAAAAAAAAAGGAAAAATATTATTCTATAGAGGCCATGCCGCCTTGAACCTTTTCGAAGCTACTGAAACCGGATGTTCGGTATTCTTAAATGTGCTCCATTTCCGGTTCTATTTAATAAAGTTGATTTTCTCAAATTAGTTTGCCATTTGTGTATTGTATACTGTATACTATACGTTAATGACGTTTATGTGAAATTGTGTGAGTGTGTTTGCGGCTGGTGGGAGTCTAGATCTGTTTATAGATAGACCTTGAGAAAACTAGATACTTATCCTTGACTTCGTGATACTTCGTAGTCTTAAGAGGCAAAGAATTGTCAAAGATGGGCTCGACATATTTTGTCCTCAAATTAGCTGATTCAACTTTTTGATGCTCCCATTTTTTGGTCAATATTTCTATTAGGGAACCCCGTGTGAAAATGATAAACAGAAATTTCCAGCTCTGAGGATGTCCATCTCAGGGGACTGGGGACACCCAGCTCTGAGGATCAGCGATAGCCCCCCCCCCAATCGAATTTGATTTATTCGATTTTCATTCTTTTTCTTTCTTAACATCTATTGATCATTCGAGACTCTTTGGTTTTAGCGTTCATTAGCTGGAAACTTACAAACCAGCTGTACAGTCTGGTTTGCGCTAGAAGTAGTCATCATCACTGGACATTTCTTTACTCCAGTGATTTAACGGGAACTGGCGTATTAAACATGCCCTAAACAAATAAATGGTTGGATGGAAGAGAATTCCTCAGGAATTAGACCCGCTCTTTGAATTAACTTTCTTTTCTTTTCTTCTCTCTTCTCTTTCCTCTTTATTTTATCTTTCTTTATAAAGGTAATACAATAAAGAGTTAAATAATATTAGGTTTGATGTTATGATTTATCGAAAAATTGACAGGAATGGATCTGCCCCCCCCCCAATTTGAATTTGAAAAGCGGCGTTCGATTCTTGGATTACATTGACTCAAAATGCGGTGTTTACCAATAAAGGAACCTCGGATGTACAGAATTAATGATTGAGGAAAAAGGTTTTTGTGAACGCCTGTAATATTGGAAATATGCAATGTGCTGAGTAAGTTTTTTAATAGTCATCCATAACTTACGATAGAAAGAAGATATTTTACGTGTCCCCATTACGCCGCCATTCGAGATTGATACTTATACCAAAGGGCTCATGTGAATAGTTATATGTAATAATAATTTGTCAGTCCCCCCCCCCTCGGACCCGAGCTAAAGAATTAGTTCATTTCAGTAAAGGGGCCCGTAATCTTTTAGTTTCAGGCCCGGATTTTCTCTCGGCGCCCTATATTTTGTACACTTTACTTTATTGTACACTGAAACAGTTGATGCGTCCTTTTTGAGCTGGTTTGTAGGCGATTTACAACTTTCATACCGACTTAGGATTCAGTGCGGTTTGCTTAATATTGCAAGGAGTTTTGTTTTCAATGTGGTTTGAATTTATGTCAATTTCTTATACATTATTATTTATTAGCTGTCGACCACGATTCGTATAAAACTATTTTTGTTTTTGAAGGACAAATTAAATTGCGTTTGAGGGCCCCCCGCCCATATTGTAGCCTCTGAAAACACAGATTTCTCTTTTATACATTTCGTCAGAGGACTTGAGAGGCATGGCCGTGCTGGTTAGAATTTTCTAAATTTTATTTTGATATATTTGCTATAGGTCCCAATTTCAGTTATAACACATATAATAGAGGTACCCCGTATTTTAGGCATCCGTCTGAACCAATACCTTTGCTTTCGATGTCAAATTTTCAGTGCCAAAACACATTTTTGGGGGCCCAGAGTTTTTTGCCGATTTTTTTCCGGTTTTTACGAATCGCAAACGTAAATACTTATGTATGTCACTTGTACAGGGTGGTCTTGAAAAATAGTAAACCGCAATATAGAATCTACAAACCCGACAGATATTATCCTTCTTGTGATCTTTTGTGTAGATACACACCCACACACTCACGCACACATACGGAGCAATGGCTGAAAATGTTTGGGATCCAGGGACCTACCTAAAATACTCGGCATTGAATTTTTCAGCCCATTCAACTAGAATGTATACTTTTTGTGTTTTTATAAAAATCACAATTTTGTGGGCATCATAGCATTACAATGTATTTTTTTTTGCACCAAGCTATGCTTAACAATTACCTTATAGTGCTAATACTACTTGTTGCTATTACCATAGCCACTCAGGAGGCTGGATTTACCCCCAAATGCAACCAGACCTAGCAGAAAATTGTAAAAAACTTTTTTCAAATTTTCGAGCCAACAAGGATTCGATCCCTGATGCAAGCCAAGTGTGATGCACACCATGTCTAATCATGCAATTAGAAACAGTTTGGGGGGGAGGTCCAGCTCGACGATATTATGTACATCCTGTATTTCGGAATCCAACACAAAATTGAGTAATTCAAAAAAAAATTTAATGAGTCCGGAATAATAATTGAAATTAATTCTAAACCGGACTTGAAATTCAAAACCTTCTCTCGAGCAACTTTCACACTGGGACTGAAATAGACTGAGGGGATATAAAAATAAATGAATATTATGTGACCAAACTGAGACTCCTCCGTCCGCGACATTTTATAAAGTAATAAAAATTAATTAATGTCTAATTATTATTGTATTAAAACTGTAAATAGTTCTATAAAGTGTTAATTAGGTACCTTTTGTAAATAAAGAACTTTTGAAATCGTTATGACAAATAATGACTCCCCTAAAAATTTGACAATTTTAGTTAAGTATACGAGTCTATGGAGAATCCAAAAGTCGAATAAAATGATCTGTTCGTACGCCATGAGCGGCACTTTTCCCCACATAGGTTTGCCTGATGAAGAGTAGCAATCAGCAATATCCCCGCCCATCCAAAAATACTTCTCGCATAAAAAAACAACTGATTTTTTTTTTTTTTTTAAAAAAAAAAAAAACTTATTTAAAAAAAAACGTCAATTTTCTATTTACCATATAGTTCTTCCTTCATTTGAAAATTCAAACAATGATATTTCAAACAAAATCGACTAATGAAATTTCAACCAATTTGAAAATTCAACCAATATGAGATTAAAAAAACGACGTTCATGAGCACTGTTTCTGGTTAGTTCTATTGTTAGTATAAAAAATAGGTGGCAGGTCGTGCCCGGCAGCATTTTGCAGTATGGTCGTATAGGGTTCAATAGGGTTCAACCCCCACCCTCGACATTTTAGAAAAGGTTTGATTTTTCTTATAATGCCTGTATAATAAAACTCCCTTAAATTCCTGGATAGGGGCCTGTTTTGCTGTATCCTCCTCTGTCACGGCGTACCTAAATGAAAATTTTATAAAAATAAAATGGTTCCAATTTTTTTTAAAAAAAAAAAATTATGGGAATCATAGCATTACAAGGTATTCTGAACAATCATTCCAATATCTCTATAAGCCTAAGCTATTATACCCTTTCTTTATAATGCTACCACCACTTGTCGCTATTACCATTGCTACTCAATTGTTCTCAGGAGGCTGATTTACCCTCAATCACAACCAGACCAAGTAGAAAAGTTGTAAAAATATTTATCAAATTTTCGACCAGTCCGAGAATCGAACGAAGTGTGATGCGCACTCTGCCTCGATTATGTCTCCGGAATTGTTTTATTATTATTATTATTTTGGTAATAGATTTTCACTTTTTATTTGAATACATTAATAGAAAAACTAAATATTCTTCAGTGTATAAAACTTCAATTCGATATTAGAAAAATTGAGCTCAGTATATTGATCAAAATTTGAGGCGGAAAGATGCTGTCTCGCATGCTTTCCTGAAAATCGAGGGCGCTTAAAAAGCTAAGAATTTACATACACGCCTTTGTTCAATATTTAACTTTTTGGTCACAAAATCAGATATCTTCTTTTCCACTTCGACTTTGATTTGATCTTTATTAAAAAATGAGTTACCCAATTTGTTAGTAATTTACTGACAATCTTAGAGATAAACCCCGCCCCAGTCATTGAAATTCTTAAAAAAATAAATTTCGATAAAAAAAAATCCAACTCAATAATGCTCGGTTTATCATTTTTCTGCAAACTTAGTTGAGCTCAGTATATTGATCAATATTCGCGGCGGATTTGATCTTTAATAAAAATATCAGTTGCACAATTTGTTAGCAATTCACTGACAGCCTTAGAGACAAACCCCACTCCAATTATTGAAATTCTCAAATAACTAAATTTCGATCAGTAATGATCAGTTTTTTTTTTTTTTTTTTCAAACTTAGTTGATCTTAGTATATAAGTATATTGATCAACATTTGAGGCAGCAAAATGCTGTTCCGCATGCTTTTCTGAAAATCGAGGGCACACGTCATGGGTTGTTATATTTTATTTCCTTAAAAATGTAACAATTTACAAATACGCTCTTGTTCGGCATGTAACTTTTTGGTCACAAAACCAGATATCATCTTTTCCACTTCGACTTTGATTTGATCATTAAAAATATTTGCAAATATTGTTAGAAATATACTGACAAACTTTGGGACAAACTTTTCCACCCCAGTCAATGAAATTCTTAAATGATTAAATCTCGATAGAACTAATTTTTCCAACTTAATAATGCACAGTTTATCATTTTTCTGCAAACTGAGTTGGAACTCGAATTGATTGCCGTCTACATCGATCCGAATGGATTCATCAAGAATTGATGTATGAATTAACCTGACAGTTAGCGTCTTGTAATGGATTTCTAGTTTTTCAAATCCTAATACCACTCCTATTGTGACCTTAGTAATGTTCTTAACTCGGGTGATATTACACTCTCCTTGTCTTCTGAGTGTTTTTAAATCAGAAAAGTGTCCATTTTGGGCTTCAAGTACAGCGAATAATCGAATGTAATCTATTATTGTGAATGTTGATTTTATATTTGGCATGGTCATTTCAGGCGGCACTTTTTCTGTTACAACCTCAAAAATACTATCAACTAATTTGTTGACTACTGAATCTCTAACTTTGGGTAAAGCTGAAGTTTTCTTTTCGATATTTGATAGTGCAGTGTCACTTATTATGTCTGAGATGGTCAGGTTTGATGTTTTCAAGAGGAAAACGTCTTTATAATCAAGGTGAGTGCTCTTAGATAGCAAATGAACGGAATTTCTATTGTCAAGTATGGGTACTTGTGATTTTGTCAAATTTTGTGATTCCATCAGAATATTGTCAATCAAATTGTTTCCAATACTTTCATCGACGTGTCTGTTATCTGCAAAGTCATTGATTTCTGATTGATCATTAACATCAGTGTGAGTTAGACCCATTGACAATGCCTGCTTTTGATCAAATGCAAAAATGAAGTTGTTTTTGATATTATCAATATTGACATCGGGCTCCTCATAGTCCAGATTTATGTTTGAACTTTTGAGAAGCAAATCATTGGGTCCCTCTTTTGGTTCATCTAACTCTATCTGAACACCAAATGTAAATCCAAGGGCCAGAAAAATGACAACTGTTGATTGACATACGGGTAAACAGAAATAACTCATGATTCCAGCTGGTAGGTGATGTGTTTAAAATCTGAAATATTACAATTCATATATTTAATATAACTAGTATTTCAATGAACTGTAGATCTCACTCAGTTCAGATGGTCACCATAAGGCCCCGGATGAACGAAAAACTAAGAGCAAACATTCGAATTCTATGAACACAATAAAGGTACATAGTAAAACCTTTCATTAAAAACAGACGAAGCGTGTGAGATATTTGTTGTAGAACATAGAGACAACAAAAGTCTGCTTCAAACCAAAGATGAGAAAAGTCATCAGAAAAATGCAGTTTCCACGGATACTTTGGAAAGCAACCAAAGTTTACTGGCCTAGGAAAGGGTACAACTAAAGAGAATTTGGCACAGAAAAAAGGTTATGGCATGGTCATTTGGCGGATTTAAACTTTCGCCGCCCCTAGGCAATTTAGAACGTGCCGCCTCTATTTTGACAAGAAATGTGATTTTCGTTACAGTATGGCTTGAAAATTTCAATTACCGTCCATATTTTGCCGCCCCTAAATTCTGCCGAGCTAGGCCATTGGCCCATGTTCTTTTTACGCTAAATCCACCACTAGGCATGGTAGAGTTAAGGAAAGCGATGACGACCCCAAAATCGTTGGGAAAAGGTGACGTTGAAGAAGAAGATAAGAGACAAACAAAGGTTCAAACAATAATCATGTTTACTTTAAAATTAAATTAAAACAAAACACTTTTTGGTGTTTTGTTTTAATTTAATTTATTTTAAAAGTGAATATTATTTTAAAATAACGTAATTAGTATGTTATTTAAATATTTAAAAATCATATTAAAACCTAGAACCTAGATTTTCGGCCACTATCTCACTGTGGTCGTTGCTTAATTTCAGTGATCTTAGGAGAACTAATGTAGTGTAGCTGTAGTGCCGCAGATGCTAGCTAATTGTCTCTTCCCATATCATGAATGGACTGCATCCCTTAGACGGTTTTTTTCTCGTGGGGAGAAACGTATTTTATGCGTGTAGATCAAATTTTCCCCACCTTCGACGGTTGTCAGACAGAAAAAATTACCTTTGAAAGAGGAGATTCCTCACCTTCGGTGGTCGTTAGACAGAAATAATTTATCTGGGAAAGAGGGGATTCCCCATCTCCGGCGATTGTTAGACAGAAGAAAATTACCTGGGAAAGAGGGGGATACTGGGAAAGAGGGGATTCCCCACCTCCGGCGATTGGTAAACAGAAGAAAATTACCTGGGAAAGAGGGGGATACTGAGAAAGAGGGGATTCCCCACCTTCGGCGGTTGTTAGCAGAAAAAAATTACCTGGGAAAGAGGGGATCCTATTTGAATTCGATGCAAAGATTCAATCTGGGACAAATGACGACTTTTTGTTGAGTGTAATTATAGATAACAATTAACAGACAACTAATGTCATTATTTTGATAATTTACATTCCGTGCGCTGCGCCGTCCCATATATCACAATAACAGAGGCGACTCGTCACCCGTAAATTGGTGTCATTTAAAAAATGGGATACTTATCTTGTTTTGAACTAATATTTTTCGGTTCCCTGTACCTAATAATGGGTAACAATGGAACCCTTTTACTAACACGATGTGTAATATCAATCGTATAGTTCACAGGGCTTTATATATACCTCAGAAATAGTAAGACGACAAGTCATTCACTTGTATAGAGACAGTGTTTGTTTTTCCAAGCTTTATCTTATGACAGCAGCACGGGAAAGGCCATGTTCTTTGCTCCGGGCAAAGCCTGCTCTCTGCTTAATATTAGGTAAGTATATTATAAATCTTGGAATAAGTGTTAAAAAATATTAACTTTATTTAATTAAAACAAAAACACTATTTATAATTATTTATGAAGACACTAGATTCGAATCGTTCGATTCATTATCAGTCGAGTCGAAGGATGGTAGTAGACTGAGAATTATTCACCACGTGCTGTGTAGGGTCACGCAATGTACTCAAAATATCTATTATCTATTGTCTATTTCTAATTTTTTGAATAAAATATTGTCACTGGCCTTATCAATTTCAATTTGATTATTTAATAATTTTTATTGTTTTTATCTTTATAAATTTCATAAACTTCATTAGTATTAATTTTATTATGATTATTAGAAATTCAAATTATATACATATATTTTTTTTTTCTTTAACGGAGACGGAGGATTATATTTGGATGTTCATTTATATTATTTTTTAATATTAGTATCTTTTATATTGTTTTTTAAATGTAAAGCAAATTTGGGAGCACTGAGATCATTATTTTCTTTATTTATATCATTTAAAGTTTTAAAGTTTCTGCTTGTTTGCCCGAAATATATTTTATTGGGCTCTTTATTAGGTATATTATATTTACTACTGACGGTGTTTATGCTAATGTGCGATTAAGAGAAAATTTGACCCCTTGCCACTAGTGTTGTGAATTCTGATGACGCCATCGTTTTATCTGACCCTGTTTGTGATTTTGTGTGATTAAGAGAGATTGTGAATCATTTTTTTGTTAGCAAGTGAATGATAATACTGCTTATTTATACTGCTCGAATGAGACTAACGAGTCCCTTTACCCCAGCAGTAAGCTTGTACCATTATTGTGGTCAAATTCTCAATTAATTGAGAGGATAAAATCCTACCTTGGCTGGGATTCGAACCCGCGACCTCCTGATTACCAGGCGAGCGCTTGACCACAGAGCTACCAAGGCAGTTATAAGTTTAATTAATGATAAATGTACAATGAATCCATATTTGACTAAACGAAGTGAGGTCTTGTGTTTAACACGACATTGATTATTTTGTTTGTCTCCATATTTGACCAAACGAAGTGAGGACATTGATTATTTTGTTTGTTTCAATATTTGACCAAACGAAGAGAGGTCTTGTGTTTAACACGACATTGATTATTTTGTTTGTCTCCATGTTTGATCAAACGAAGTGAGGTCTTGTGTTTAACACGACATTGATTATTTTGTTTGTCTCCATATTTGACCAAACGTAGTGAGGTCAAACGAAGTGAGGACATTGATTATTTTGTTTTTGTCTCCATATTTGTCCAAACGAACTGAGGTCTTATGTTTAACACGACATAAATTATTTTGTTTGAGGTCTTGTGTTTAACACAAGATCTCACTTCGTTTGGTCAAATATGGAGACAAACAAAATAATCAATGTCGTGTTTAACACGACATGTTTGTTTCCATATTTGACCAAACGAAGTGGGGTCTTGTGTTTAAAACGACATTGATTATTTTGTTTGTCTCCATATTTGACCAAACGAAGTGAGATCTTGTGTTTAACACGACATTGATTATTTTGTTTGTCTCCATATTTGACAAAACGAAGTGAGGTCTTATGTTTATCACGACATTGATTATTTTGTTTGTCTCCACATTTAACCAAACGAAGTGAGGTCTTGTGTTTAATACGACATGTTTGTTTCCATTTTTGACCAAACGAAGTGAGGTCTTGTGTTTAACACGACATTGATTATTTTGTTTGTCTCCATATTTGACAAAACGAAGAGAGGTCTTATGTTTATCACGACATTGATTATTTTGTTTGTCTCCATATTTGATTAAATGAAGTGAGCCTTTGTGTTCAACACGACATTGATTATTTTTTTTGTCTTTTGGGTTACACGAGAACTATCAAATGCCTTGCATGTTTTTTTAAGGAAATATTTTTTAAATATTTTAATTTTCGTCCGATCGACTTTTTCAAATTGGATAGAAATGATAATCATTTCAATTTTCTTAATTCGATTCGGGGTCGGCTTTGCTTTCCTTAATTCTGCGATGCCGCAATCTTTTGTTCTTTCTTTCCTAACTCTCTTTATATAGCTGTAGTATCCTTTCGTGGCATGGTATCTCACGCTTGCTTCCCATAGTATCCACAGAAGACCGAATTTCGCCGATGTTCTCTCATCTTTGGTTTAAAGCAGAGCTTTTTAGAGGCTGGATGCCCTTTCCAACACCAAACCGTCTGTATTTACATGGGAGTACACCATCACCTAATAAAGCTTTGTTCCCCTCTGTAGCTACAGTTATTAATTACTCTTCAAAAATCCAAATGCATTTCTCTAGTCCTTGGCAGAATTTTTTATCTGTGGTTTAAGTGCTCTTACCTGTATTTGTTCAACTAATTGATTTAAATATTATTCTCGATTCTCCAGTAATATAAATATCATAATCATACATAAATATTTGTAATCTATATAGTCCATACTTTTATGTCAGACTCACTGAACGCACTGAATTATATCGTTTTAATCCATACTTATATGCCTGATACACTGAGGGCACTGGCTCATTATAATTTATTCCATACTTATATGCCTGACTCACTGAAGGCACCGAATTATAACGTTTTAATCCATACTTATATGCCTGACTAACTGACGGCATTGACTCATAATAATTTATTCCATACTTATATATGCCTGACTCACTGAGGGCACTGGCTCATAATAATTTATTCCATACTTATATGCCTGACTCACTGAAGGCACCGAATTATAACATTTTAATCCATACTTATATGCCTGACTCACTGAGGGCACTGACTCATAATAATTTATTCCATACTTATATGCCTGACTAACTGACGGCATTGACTCATAATAATTTATTTCTTACTTATATTTCTGACTCACTGACTCTTAATAATTTAATCCTAACTATATGTCTGACTCACTGACGGCACTGAATCATAATAATTTAATCCATACTTTTATGCCTGACTCACTGACGGCACCGAATCATAATAATGTATTCCACATTTATGTGCCTGACTCACTGACTCATAATGATTTAATCCATACTTATATGTCTGACTCACTGACGCCACTGACTCATAATGATTTAATCTATACTTATATGCCTGACTCCATTGACTCATAATGATTTTAACCCGACTATGTCATATAAGGAGTGACAGAGATTTTCATTTCAGAAGTTTCTATTCTTTGCTTCTCTCTGCAGGTCAAAACTGCACTTTTCAGGCCGTATAGGCATGTTGAATGTTTACTCTTACGTTCAACATAGAAAATTTGATGCTGATCGCTTTGGCCCGTACATTGAGATAATATCTTAAAGAGAACGACATAAAATGGCGTCATGTGTATTAATACTAACGCTTCATCTGATTTACTGAAAATCACCACAGCTTCCGCCACCCCCCCAAAGTAGATCTATCACACACCAGACTTTATTCAATTCAGATCAGCACTAGGACTGCCGTATCGAAAGAAGTATATCAATACTGATATTATCGATATAGATATATCGAAACCTTAATATCGATGTTCGATATAAATATCGACAGCACTAGATTGTGCTCCTCCAGATTCTTGACGGAAACAATTATCTGCTCCTCTTCATTATTGAGTATGTACCTACCTACCACTTTAGATTTATATTCGAGATATTGCAAGCAAATGTTTATTATTTCTTGTTTTTTTTTTTTTTTTTTTTTTTTTTTTTTTTTTTTTTTTTTTTNTTTTTTTTTTTGTGATAGAAGGCTTGAAACACTTCACAGAAAATTATTTAAATTGGAACAATTCTTAACGTACCAACATTTAACTGCTTTTACCATTATTTAGGACAAAATCATTGTAATTTGACAACGAAGAAAACATAAAGACATAAGAAGGTAAAAAAAACTTCAAAAAAGTTTAAAACTTTTTTGTTGTATTCTTTTCAAAAATGAGTATTGTTAGGCAAACTAATTAGATTGGAAATGAAAATGGGAAAAATGTTGATATTTTAAAAAAATGCCTATACAGTCACTCGTTTTACAAGCACTCGTATTAAATTCAAGATAGTATTGTGAGGGAAACTAGTTAGATTGAAAATGAAAATGGGAAAAAGGTTGATATTTTAAAAAATGCCTATACAGTCACTCGTGTTAAATTCAAGATATAGTATTGTTAGGGAAACTAGTTAGATTGAAAATGAAAATGGGAAAAAGGTTGATATTTTAAAAAAAGGCCTAATATACAGTCACTCGTATTAAATTCAAGATAGTATTGTTAGGGAAACTAGTTAGATTGAAAATGAAAATGGAAAATGGAGTCCCTCGATCATAAAATATTTTCTGTTTTAGCCGAAAGTTTTTTCCATTTTCTCAAAAAGTTGTCGAGCAGTTCTACAGAAAACACAGTTTTGTTAAAAAAAATTTCAATATTCTGTTTTGGGCTGATAATTCTGGTAGTAGATTTATAGTTTATTATTTTCAATAATGTATCGTCACGAAAAAAAAAATACAAAAAAAAAATAATAAAAAAAAAAAAATCTACGTACTTTGAAACGTAAAATATCAAATATTGAGGGCAGATGGGGGGGAGGGGGATTTCCTCTTTTTTTAGTGACAGTTCCAAAAGTTCATTATTGAAAGTAATAAACCAAAAAGATACTTAAACTGATGTTTCAGATTTTAAATACACCTACATACCAGCTGGAATTATGAAGTATTTCTGTTTACTCGTCAAGTCAATCAACAGTTGTCATTTGTCTGGCACTTGGTTTTACATTTGGTGTTCAGATAGAGTTTGATGAACCAAAAGAGGGACCCAATGATTTGCTTCTCAAAAGTTCAAACATAAATCTGGACTATGAGGAGCCCGATGTCAATATTGATAATATCAAGAACAACTTCATTTTTCCATTTGATCAGAAGGTGGCATTGTCAATGGGTCTAACTCACACAGATGTTAATGATCAATCAGAGACCAAAAACTTTGCAGACAACAGACACGCCGATGAAAGTATTGGAAACAATTTGATTGACAATATTCTGATGGAATCACAAAAGTTGACAGAATCACAAGTACCCATACCCGACACTAGTAATGCCAATTATATTCTATCGAAGAGTATTCACATTGACGCTAAAGATGGGCATGTTCTTGATTTGAAAACACTTCAAAGATTAGGTGACAGTAGTATTCAACGCATTGATAAAACTGTTCGAATCATTTCATCTTTAAATTTCAAAAATTTGTCCGTTTTCTTTAAAAAATTTGTTGCAAAATTTTTACATATCAAAATTCCTGGATTATTTAACGCGCGCATTCTGGGCAACAAGTTTGATTTTCAGTTTAGTTTGACCAAAAATGGTAATAGCAATCAGTGTATTGTCGCTTTGGACAAATTTATTTTCTCCAAATTTGATCATTTGAAAATTTCAGTATCAGGACATCGAAAATTTTTGCATAAATTGGTGGGTAAGATTTTATCTTGGTTTGTTACAAAATTTAAAAATCATATTAAAACCATATTGGAGGAAACTGTGAAGAAGACGTTAACTGTCGCATTGCATGGAATGCAGGGTCAGATATGTAGTTTGGTGTTTTAGATCAAAATGAGACTGTTAATTACATTTCCAGCGACTTATTCCCTGTTATCAATTTATTATCTAATAAAAAATATATTATATTTATCTTGAAAATATTATGTGAAAATCACACGCCTTTCCTTCTTTATAAAACGGAGAATTTAGGAATCGCCAAAAAGCGGCCGAAAACCGCTAAAACTGCCAACAGTAAACCTTAACTAAAAGTGCATAAGAAAATATGAATTGGCACCAAATTTCAAGCCCGAGCGGTACACTATTTTTTTTCATGACTTTGGATGTGTCTGGGAAACGAGTTCAGCAAAACGTAGAATCTTCGTATTTGGGGGAAACATGATCTATTACCATATCCCATTGAGAATATAAAATAAAATTTTCAAAAAGTCATCTGGAAGTGTCAGAAAAAAGTCGATTTTCATACCTACAAACTCTTTCGTGTGTCGGTAGCTTTGCTTATCTTGACGTGCGCACTTGAAATGAAAAATGTTGAATTACAAGTGGAATAAAAAAATATTGGTCTCTGTAAAGCAAAATGCATATCATTATCATATAAATATTTGTAATCCATACTTATATGCCAGGCTCACTGAGGGGACTGAATCAAAATGATTTTAATCCATACTTACATGTCTTGACTCACTGACGGCACTCACTCATAATGATTTAATCTATACTTATATGCCTGACTCACTGACTCATAATGATTTAATCCATACTTATATGTCTGACTCATTGACGGCACTGACTCATAATGATTTTAACCCGTCTATGACTTCTGGAAACTTGATTTTCGGACTCATTTCGTCATATAAGAAGTGACAGAGTTTTTTCATTTCAGAAGTTTCTATCCTTTGCTTCTCTCTAAAGGTCAAAACTGCACTTTTCAGGCCATATAGGTATGTTGAATGTTTTCTCTTAAGTTCAACATACCAAATTTGATGCCAATCGCTTTGGCCCGTACATTGTGATAATATCAAGAAGAGAACGACATAAAATGGGCTCATGCGTATTAATACTAATGCTTCATCTGATTGACTGAAAATCACCACCTTCCGCCTCCCCCCCTCCCCCCAAAGTAGATCTATCTCACACCAGCCCTTGTTCAATTCAGGTCAGCACTAGAGCTGCCGTATGGAAAGAAGAATTTTACCGATAGTTAATATCGATAAGCGATATTATCGGATGGACGAATGTCGATATAAAATATCGGTAATATCGAAACCTCAATATCGATATTCGATATTATCGATGTAAATATCGACATCACTATATTGTGCGCCTCCAGATTCTTGACGGAAGCCGGAAGCAATTATCTGCTCCTCTTGATTATTGAGTATGTACCTACCACTTGAGATGTATATCCGAGATATTGCAAGCAAATGTTTATTATTTCCTGTGTTTTTTTTTTTTTTTTTTTTTTTTTTTTTTTTNATTTCTTTACGTACCCACATTTAACTGCTTTTACCATTATTTGGAACGAAATCATTGTAATTTGACAAAGAAGAAAACCTAAAGATATAAGAAGGTAAGAAAATCTTCAAAAAAATTTAAAACTTTTTCCGTGTATTCTTTTCAAAAACGAGCCTTTAGACTTACCCTCCCTTAAGATTTAATATTTTATGTTCTAAATTCAAGATATAGTATTGCTAGGGATACTAGTTAGATTGAAAATGAAAATGGGAAAAAGGCGGATATTTTAAAAAATGCCTACACAGTCACTCGTATTACAAGCACCCTTTCCTGCATCAGAAAATATTTTCTGTTTTAGCCGAAAGTTCCATTCTCTCAAAAAGTTGTCGAGCAGTTCTGCAGACAACACAGTTTGTTAAAAAAAATTCTGAAGATTCTGTTTTGGGCTGATAATTTATTATATTCAATAATATATCATCGCGGAAAAAAAAATCCCCCCACCACCGATATTTGTTATTTTACGCTAGTTCGTGGCACAATTAGACACCAGATGGGACCTATATCCCTCATTTCATACAAATGGTCATCAAAATGAATATGACCATTTTCTATCATAAGTGGCAAAAGTGCCACTTAATAGCGTGTCTATCGTGCCCATCACGACAGACGGCGGACAAACGGATTTTTGTATATTTTCTCTTCCTATAGAAAATAAAGTACGAGTATTGTAATCGTGCAGAAAATTTGGAAAAAAATTTATTCGATTTTTGGATTCTACGTACCTTTGAAACTTAAATATCAAATATTAAGGGGGTGGGGTATTTTTTTCGTGACGATTCCAAAAGTTAATTATTGAAAGTAATAAACTAAAAAGATACTTAATTGATGTTTCAGATTTTAAATATACATGCACCTACCAGCTGGAATCATGAAGTATTTCTGTTTACTCGTAAGTCAATCAACAGTTGTCATTTGTCTGGCCCTTGGATTTACATTTGGTGTTCAGATAGAGTTAGATGAACCAAAAGTGGGACCCAGTGATTTGCTTCTCAAAAGTTCAAACATAAATCTGGACTATGGAGAGCCCGATGTCAATATTGATAATATCAAGAACAACTTCATTTTTCCATTTGATCAGAAGCTGGCATTGCAAATGGGTCTAACTCACACAGATGTCAATGATCAATCAGAGATCAATAGCTTTACAGATAATAGCACCGTCGATGAAAGTATTGGAAACAATGTAACTGACAATATTCTGATGATATCACAAAATTTGACAGAGTCAGAAGTACTCATACCTGACACTGGTAATGACAATTATATTCTATGGAGGATAATTCACCTTGACGCTAAAGATGGACATGTTCTTGATTTGAAAACACTTCAAAGATTCGGTGACAGTAGAATTCAACGCATTAATAAAACAGTTCGAATTAGTTCATCTTTAAATTTCAAAAATTTGTCTGTTTTCTTTAAAAAAATTGTTGCAAAATTTTTACATATCCAAATGATTAATGGATTATTTAACGCCCGCATTCTTCGCAATAAGTTTACTTTTCAGTTTAGTTTGACCAAAACTGGTGGTAATAGCACTGAGTGTATTGTTGCTTTGGACAAATTTGTTTTCTCCGAATTTGGTTATTTGAAAATTTCAGTATCAGGACATCGAAATTTTTTTCATATTTTTGAGGCTATGATTTTATCTTGGTTTGTTAAAACATTTAAAAATGATATTAAACCCATATTGGAGGAAACTGTGAAGGAGACGTTAACTGTCGCATTGCATGAAATACAGGGTCAGATATGTAGTTTGGTGTTTAAGGATCAAAATGTGACTGTTAATTACATTTCCAGCGACTTTGTCCATTAGATTTGACAATGATGAACATACAATACTACTTCCTGTTATCAGTTTATTATTTAATAAAAAATATTTTATCTTTATCTTGAAAATCTGGTGTGAAAATCACACGCCTTTCCTTATTTATAAAACGGAGAATGTAGGAACTGCCAAAAAGTGGCGCAGTAGATTAAACCTCAACTAAAAGTGCATAAGGAAATATGAATTGGCACCAAATTTCATTTCATCAAAATATACCGACCAGACATACTAACTTGTCGGACATTTTCTTCTTCAGGTCGACCCGGTCTATTCAAAGTGATTCATAAATTATATTTTGCATGTTTACAATCATTTTTTTTCGTGTATTTAATTTATATTTTTGAATTGCCGTTCTGCATGATTACTATCTACATACCGGGAGTCAGATATGATTCTTAAATTCAAGTTTTTTCTGTGTACACAATTGTTTGGAAATTAGTCAATTTGACATTTGGGCTACAGTGCTCGAAATTTTCAAAAAAATGTGCAGACCCCAAAAAAATATTTCTTTAAACCATCTTCTAGGTGGTTGCTTTTATTATACATCAGTTATATCTGCCCTCACATTTCCGCCATGGTAGAATCTTGCGCATATTTTGGAAACAATGCTCAAGTACATGTGGTCTTCTTTTTCTTCTTTAACTTCACCCTTTCCTATTTCTATTTGGGGTTGGCGTTGCTTTCTTTGAATTAAAGAAATACAATGCCATAATCATCTGTTCGTTGCCTACTCTCTTTAACTGTAACCCTCTCCTGGCATGGTAACCCTCGCTTGCTTCTCACAGTATCAATTGAAACTACGGAGAAACTAGTTTTTTTGGCACCCTGCACTTTAAATTTATACATTGCAGATTTGATTGTAGTTAACATATGAAAATAAATAACTGGCTGATATAAAGTACAATAAAGTATTAAATTTTTTTACAAAACAAAACTGTTACTATATATTGATATCCATGAAATAATATTTTTTTTATCACTAACTAGCTGATGCCCGACGAACTTCGTTTCGAGAAGATGAGAGAGAGAGAAAATAAATGGTACGGAAAACCGTACTAGACTTTCTCTTCCTTAATCATTCCATCAGACTACCACCGAATGCAGATTTTGTTCTTCTAAAGTTTTAAGGTTTTTAGTTATATATTTTAGTTATTGTTATATTTCTATTTTCTGTTGATGTTGACCATTCTTTTAAAAAGATTTTGCAGCCTTCGGCTGCGG
>CM022880.1:20162781-20234181 GCA_012654025.1 Pachypsylla venusta | reverse complement strand
TAATTACATAGCATTCCCACCTGTTTTTACATTCATAAAAGTTAGTATTTACATAGCATTCCCACCTGTTTTTACATTCACAAAAGTGGTAATTACATAGCATTCCCACCTGTTTTTATATTCATAAAAGTTTGTAATTTCATACCATTTTCACCTATTTTCACATTCATAATAGTTAGTCATTATGTACATAGCATTCCCACCTGTTTTTACATTCATAAAATTAGTAATTACATAGCATTCCCACCTGTTTTTATATTCATAAAAGTTTGTAATTTCATACCATTTTCACCTATTTTCACATTCATAATAGTTAGTCATTATGTACATAGCATTCCCACCTGTTTTTACATTCATAAAATTAGTATTTACATAGCATTCCCACCTGTTTTTATATTCATAAAAGTTTGTAATTACATACCATTCTCACCTGTTTTTACATTCATAAAAGTTTGTAATTACATCATACCATTCTCACCTGTTTTTACATTCATAAAAGTTTGTAATTACATATCATTCTCACCTGTTTTTACATTCATAAAAGTTAGTATTTACATAGCATTCCCACCTGTTTTTACATTCACAAAAGTGGTAATTACATAGCATTCCCACCTGTTTTTACATTCATAAAAGTTAGTAATTACATAGCATTCCCACCTGTTTTTATATTCATAAAAGTTTGTAATTTCATACCATTCTCACCTATTTTCACATTCATAATAGTTAGTCATTATGTACATAGCATTCCCACCTGTTTTTACATTCATAAAATTAGTATTTACATAGCATTCCCACCTGTTTTTATATTCATAAAAGTTTGTAATTACATACCATTCTCACCTGTTTTTACATTCATAAAAGTTTGTAATTACATCATACCATTCTCACCTGTTTTTACATTCATAAAAGTTTGTAATTACATAGCATTCTCACCTGTTTTTACATTCATAAAAGTCAGTAATTTTATTGCATTCCCACCTGTTTTTTACATTCATAAAAGTTTATAAGTAATCCATTTAATATGGATTGCCTAAAGTCTCCTGGCAATAGACGTCCTTTCAGTTTGTATGTACATCCTTCATAGTAAACTAACATAGAAATCTAACCTGTTCGAATAGAACTGTGCTAAATCTGACGTTTAATTAAAAGTCTAATTCTTGGTTTGGAAAAAACAACATTTTTGGCTTTGAGCTGACGTTGAAACTGCCACCATAGAGCAGGCTATTAGTGTGCCTTAAGATGTTTAATAGCCAATTACACATCTCGTGTTCTATCATAGATCGGACCGACTTCATTATTTGGTTTAATTAAATTTACATAGATGTATGGAATCGTTTTAATTGGATCAATACATGTAAAGTACTGGGTGATTCAGTACGAGTATACTATCATAGCAGTCAGCGTCTATGGCACGTTGAATACACCAGTTCCCGTTAGATCACTGAAGTTAAGCAACGTTTAGCGAGGTTGTACCATGTGGGTGTCCACATGCGCCCTCATGATGCTAGCTATTTTTCCGGCCCAACCCAGGCTGGGTGAGGTCAATGTGGGTAGTTGGTTTGCAAGTTTCCAGCGAATGGAGGGTGAAACCCCCGTCTTGAATGACAAATAGATGTTACAGAGACGTTAAGTCAAATTAAAAAAAGAAGATAGTATAATTCTATAAAGCAGCGGTGTAGAATCTTTTCTGTGTCGTGAAACCCTTAATTAGATCGAAATGTGTGACCCCCCCCCCCCNATATACAGGTGGTATCACACTATTTGTCATGATTCCAAATTTTGTCTTTTTTTTTTTAGACTTAAACAGTACCAAACTTTGTGATCGGCAAAATATTTGATTGCTTTCATATCAAACACAAAAGTGACCAAAATTTTATCTCAATAATCTGACTAAGGTTTAAACCCATGACAAACACGCGTTTGTCATGTTTGGTCGTTTTTGAAAACTATTTCATTAATCTTACCTGTAAAACATATTTCTGAGGCGTCTGTGGACGCCCATCAAGTCCTCAATTATCGACAAGTGAAGAAAAACTAAATTAATGCCAAAATTTTGGAATCATGACAAATAGGTAAGTGGTATACCTTAAAAAAGGTACATTCGTGATTTTTGGCATCGATCGACCCCCCCCCCGACTTTGTCTCGCGACCCCCAGGTTGGGGACCGCAGCTCTGAAGTATAGACCTCTCTCATTTAAGCGGCGGGCCTCTGTGAGAGGCTCAACAGGGCCTTAAAACTAATCAGCCAAAACTAATAGATAAGTCTCGGGATATTTCCAAAGCGTGGATAGTTCACTGATATCTAATATGAATATGAGTAAGTGACAATTGGGTCAACTTTTCAAGAAGATCTTGTTTTATCTCTAATACTTTTCTCCTTTGGCTATTCCAACTTATTGATGAGTTATTGCATAATAAGGTTAATTCCATTAAATTGACATACTATTCAATAAAGACAAATCATAATGAAGAAGATGAAATATTACTTGATTATCAACTAATGAATATATGTTAAATAATACAGGTGACCAGATTCGTCCTCTCCGGAGGACATCATCAAAGCTAGTAAAAGTCAAATCATAATAAAGAAGATGAAATATTACTTGATTTACAACTAATGAATATATGTTAATTAATACAGGAGACCAGATTCGTCCTCTCCGGAGGACATCATCAAAGCTAGTAAAAGTCAAATCATAATAAAGAAGATAAAATATTACTTGATTATCAACTAATGAATATATGTTAATTAATACAGGTGACCAGATTCGTCCTCTCCGGAGGACATCATCAAAGCTAGTAAAAGTCAAATCATAATAAAGAAGATGAAATATTACTTGATTATCAACTAATGAATAAATACAGAAGATTTGGTGTTAGGAAGTGCATTCTACATGTGACATGGTAGAATTAAAAAAACAACGCCAACCCCAAATAGAATTGGGAATATATTATTATTTCGCGCTGAATATCGGCGGGTCGAGCACAGGTAATGATGGATTTTCTTTGTTGATTTTTTCTTATTATTTCCACCTAACACAATTTAAATTTATCAATATGTACCGGCAAATCGGCAAATTAAAAAATCAAACGAGAAAAAAAGAAAAAAATACCTTTAATCGAACATTTTTTGGACTTTGGAAGGCTGCCATTTTGGTTCAAGCTCTTTTTTCGAAATTCTTCTTTAACAGTTGTGTCCAGGACTTTACTTGGAGCTCATTTCTAAAATTTTATTGTAATCGGACCATTCTCGTGGTTCTCTCTCAACATGGGAATTGAATTTTTTGTTCGATTTTTCAAATTGTTTTTAGGCAAAATATCTTAGAAAGAGACGCTCTTTTCATAATTCGAATCACATTTGAGAACAGACAAAAACATTTGATCACTTTTCAGGTTTTCCCCCATTTTGCTTTTGTTTTTTAAAATTTTGATGGCATATTTGAAATCACCGCCATCAAAAACAAGGATTTAGTGTGCATCTTCTTTTTGTTCGGTCACACAGAACCCACCAAGCGACGTTGAAAGTTGTCCAAAAATGACATTCTCCACCCTGTAACTCGGCTATGCGTCGTCTGGCTCATTAACTCGTAAAAAATGTTCCATTTGGTCTCAGCTACCCACCATATTCAGGGGTCCCATTTATAGCCAAACACCCTGTATATGATTTTTGGGGCCTTGTATCAGAGCAATCAAGCTCTCAAAATTAACCCTCTTATCGATCCTTTATGTTCTACAATTTTATCATTAAATACTCCCGACTTTATTTTCTACAATTTATCATTGAATACTCCCGACTTTATGTTCTACAATTTTATCATTAAATACTCCCGACTTTATGTTCTACATTTTTATCATTAAATACTCCCGACTTTATGTTCTACAATTTTATCATTAAATACTCCCGACTTTATGTTCTTCAATTTTATCATTGAATACTCCCGACTTTATGTTCTACAATTTTATCATTAAATACTCCCGACTTTATATTCTACAATTTTATCATTGAATACTCCCGACTTTGTGTTCTACAGTTTTATCATTAAAAACTCTCGACTTTGTATTCTACAATTTTAATAAAATGTTAATAAAAGTCAAGTGTTTTTTAAAGGCTTTTATTTTTCTCGTTTCTTGTATTTGATAGTTCTAACAAGTTTCCTAAAGGTATTCAGCATGTTAAATATTATTTTCAATTTCCGTCCTTAACAACCCGCAGCAACGGCACTACATCAGTTTATCCATATTTTACATCTCTATTGAAACTGATATAGGCATACTTCTTCTTTAACTTCACCCTTTCCCAATTCTATTTGGGTCGGCGTTGTCGGCGTTGCTTTCCTTAATTCTACCATGCCACAACCTTTTGTTCGTTGCCTACTCTCTTTAACTGTAACCCTTTCCTGGCACGGTAACCCTAGCTTGCTTCTTATAGTATCAATTGAAATTGAATACTATAAGAAGTAAATATTCCCTTTTTGCTGATAATCTCTCATCATTTATTTGAAGCAAAGTTTTTTAAAGGCTGGATGCCCTTCCTAACTCCAAACCTTCTGTATTTACACGGACTTGGGCCGTCACCTAATGAAGCACAGTTACTATTTCGAATTCATTCACCCAAGAGGCATCTGGACCTCAAATTTGGATCAGAACTGGGATTTCAAGATATGAGAGTATCAAGGAAATCAATGTTTGTAAACTGAAACAAACTGGAAGAAAATGATTTAGGACCGTCATAATTTGGTGAACTTTCTCCACCCAAGGGTAATCTAGTCTTCCTTTTTTTTTAAAAAAAAAAAAAAGTTATGTCCCGGAACCGCTTTAGCATTACTTCAGGGCACTCCTTTTTACAGCCATGCGGAAACGAGAAAATTCGAGCAGAAATTTTTCGCTCCGTACGCGATTCGAACCACAAACTCCGGAAGTGTTAATGCTCTTGTTCCGGCCACGGAGGTCGGCTAATCTTGGGTAATCTAGAGTCTAAATTTGGATTCATCGGTTAACAGCCATGGGGCTGGTTTGCGACAGCTCGCCATGAATTATTGATACTTGAGAATTCTTATGGATAATATAGTAGTTTCTCCTTGCGTTTCCAAGCCTTTAGTCGCCTTTTACGACCGGCATAGACTTGGGTACCTTGGAAGTATTTTATCCACAAGGGACATAGGAAGGATAATGCAGTAGCTTTTCCTTGCTTTCTGCATGGATAATAGAAAAGACATCGTTTCTGACTGGCATGGACTTGGGTGACTTGGAGGTATTTTTTTTTTTTTTTTTTTACAATAATANTTGTTTTTTTTTTTTTTTTTTTTACACAGGGTACCAATGGACCCTCACAATCTGGTAACGCTCCTCAATCCAATAAAATTTTAGTAAGTAAATTACTCTGGGGAAAGTTCTCTTCTTAGACATGGAATCGTTCTTATATTATGTATTTGTATAATTCTTTGGTCCATTGCCACCCAATATATGGTTGTCTAATTGGTTCTATCTATACTTTGTCGGTCTCAAATATCTGGTTCACAATTTGTTTACTTTTTTTAAATATTCTTAGAATTATCTATTTATAAATTAAAATTATTATAATTAGGTTCGTCGAGTTTGTGTATGTCGAGGTACAGTTCCAACGTATATCACTGTCATGTTGGACGAGGAAAAATAAGAAACATCACTTGCCATTCATTGGTAGGTACATGGTACAAGAACTTTTATACTTTTAGAAACTAGATTCTAGAAGACTTTTACCAATAGCTCAGTTAGTATTGCTCATCCGTGTCTGTTCATCTCTAACGGCATAACGATTCCGTATTTCATGATTTTGACGAATATTTCTCGCATTTACTTGTGCAGCGGCGGAGGCGAAATTAAAATTCAAAAGTGCGTCTTGTTACAGTTAATGTAATATTTGGCAGGCTAGGCTATGCTACAATTCCTGCTATCAAAGCTTCAATTGATTCCACCTCTGTCTCATACGCAAAAGCCCTCGACTGCGCAGTTGTAATGTCATTATTATTTGCATCTGAGCTGCCCTGCTGCAGCTACAATTCCTAATATCAAAGCTTCAATTGATTCCACCTCTGTCTCATACGCAAGAGCCCTCGACTACGGAGTTGTTAATGTCACTATTATTTGCATCTGAGCTGCCCTGCTGCAGCTACAATTCCTGCTATCAAAGCTTCAATTGATTCCACCTCTGTCTCATACGCAAGAGCCCTTGTCTGCGGAGTTGTTAATGTCATTATTATTTGCATCTGGGCTGCCCTGCTGCAGTTATAATTCCTGCTATCAAAGCTTCAATTAATTCCACCTCTGTCTCAGTATAAATGTACAATCTTGGAAATAAAAATTGCTATTAACAAATGAGGTTGTTTTTACTTTGTTCAGATCTATTTGATTAGTCCATCCTGTATATAAATTATCGATCATTAGCGTTGAGTGTTTACGATACACAAAACTATGTTGATTTTTAAGTTATTGCATGCAAGTGTTTTTCTAAAGATAAATTATTAAAATAAATCAAAAAAAAAATAAAAAATCTACTTTGTAGTGTTTGTATTTCTAATGGGAACTTGAATTTCTAGTATGTCTCTAGTAAAAATATTCTTATTTCCTTTAATTAGAAAAGACTAGAAATGTTTTGACAGTTAATGTTTTTAATTATTAAGACTTGAATTTCTAGTAAAAAATATTCATTTTTCTGTAATTAGAAAATACTATTTTTTGTGATCTCACAAAGGCCTTTGACTGTGTTGACTGCGCCCCTCTCCTGACCAAACTTCCCTCTTTCGGCATCGGCGGTGGTGCTTTACTTTGGGTTAAATCCTACCTCTCTGCCCGTCAACAAAAAGTCAGTACCTAACTATCTACCACTATTCCTATTCCAAACCCCTCTACCTCTCTCCTCAATCTCTCCAAACTGTCATCTGTTGCTCAAAATCAAATTTCACCAACGTCTTTTCAGTCGAGTAGTCAACTTTTGGAGTCAATACCTCTTCTCCCACCTCCTATCCCTTCCCTCCTAAATCTTCTCCATTCTACTACCTCCCCTTCCCTGTACTACTCAGTGATTGAATCAGGTTAGTGTTTTTCGGAATAAGTTGCAGATAGATAGAATTACTGAGTGTTGCACCTAATATCCAGGTTTTTTGGTAGAGTGTTAAATTATATGTTTGGTGACAGTTTTTGGAACTACCCCTGTTGTGAATAATACTATTGGATGAATTTTGACTATTTTAACTTTCCAGAGCTCTTTAATTTCGATTGCTAAGTCTTGATATTTTTGTATTTTTTCTTGATATGTTGCCTTTAAATTGTTACTATTTACTACTGCATAATCAATGAGGTGAACTATTATGCAGTACGGTTTTATCGGTGAATATTGTTCGGTTCCAGTAGAGGGCATAATTTTTGTTTTCAGTTACTGCTGCCGGTGTATACTTCCAGTATTCTTTGTTTTCTTCGTTTGCATGATGTTGTTTTCAAGTGATTGATGCAGTATTTTTCCCATATTATCGTGTCTTGATGTGTATTCGGATTGGTTGAGTTTTGTGCATCCTGCCATGATATGCTGTGTATTTTCTCGTCTTATTCCACACCATCTACAAAGGTCATTTTCAAGATTTCTTTCTTTGATTATGTGTTTTCTATAATTCTTTGTTGCAACTACTTGATCCTGTATATGGGGAGATAAAGAAATTATTATTATATAATATATAAAGAAATTATTATTATTATATAATTCTTAAGACTTGAATTTCTAGTAAAAAATATTCATTTTTCTGTAATTAGAAAATAATAGAAATGTTTTGACAGTTAATTCTAATGATTAAGACTTGAATATGGAGAAACATATTTGATGTTTTTTTCTTTTTCATTGAGGACTGAATTGCATCTGATTTTGGTTTATTATTTTCACCTTTCGAATCATCACGAAAAAAAAAAAAAAAAAAAAAAAACCAAANAAAAAATAGCCCCCACAAAATTTGATATTTTACATTTCAAGTTTCAAGGTACGTAGAATCCAAAATTCGAATAAGAAAATATCCGTTTATCACTTAGCGTTGGCGTTGGATGAAATTTGGTATATAGGTCCCATCTGGACTCCAATTGAGCCCAAATTTTGGGTGTAATCAAAAATTCCGCTGGCGGCTTTTACTGTTTTTTAGCAGTTTTCATTAATCCTGTCTAAAAAGAAAATGGATAGAGCCTGAACCTAATTTGACAACTAACCCCAGATTTTTTTTAGGGGGTATTGTTGTAGATAGTAGAATAATAAACATATGTTTCACATTGGCAGAGTTTTTTTATATAATTATTGTTTCAATTATATTATGCATTACTGAACCCATTACGGATTTTGCTCGATGGTTAGAGAATGTATTTTAATGATGTTATCCACCCAAGGGACAATAAGGACTTAAATGCCAGTTAATTTTTTTAAACAGGTGCATCGATATTTCTTTTAATATTGCATATTATCTTGTAACATTTAGTTGATTTTTTTTTAAACAGGTGCATCGGCATTTCTTTTAATATTGCATATTATTTTGTACTATTTAGTTGATTTTATTAAACAGGTGCATCGGCATTTCTTTTAATATTGCATATTATTTTGTACCATTTCGTTGATTTTATTAAACAGGTGCATCGGCATTTCTTTTAATATTGCATATTATATTGTAACATTTAGTTGATTTTTTTTAAACGGGTGCATCGGCATATCTTTTAATATTGCATATTATTTTGTACTATTTAGTTGATTTTATTAAACAGGTGCATCGGCATTTCTTTTAATATTGCATATTATTTTGTATCATTTAGTTGATTTTATTTAACAGGTGCATCGGCATTTCTTTTAATATTGCATATTATTTTGTACCATTGAGTTGATTTTTTTAAACAGGTGCATCGGCTTTTCTTTTAATATTGCATATTATTTTGTACCATTTAGTTGATTTTTTTAAACAGGTGCATCGATATTTCTTTTAATATTGCATATTATTTGGTACCATTGAGTTGATTTTTTTAAAAAGGTGCATCGGCTTTTCTTTTAATATTGCATATTATTTTGTACCATTTAGTTGATTTTTTTAAACAGGTGCATCGATATTTCTTTTAATATTGCATATTATTTGGTACAATTAAGTTGATTTTTTTAAACAGGTGCATCGGCATTTCTTTTAATATTGATGCATATTATTTTGTACCATTTAGTATAAATACAGGGTGAGTCTTTTTAAAGGATATAGTCAAGTATCTCTGAAACGGTTCAAGATAGTTTTGTCCTTGACGTGCTCTTAATAAAAGATATCTAACATATGTAGCATTACAGCACGCCTATTTGCAAATACTTTTGCATAAATCCTCGATGTTTCAATAAAATTAACACATTTCTGCCCAAGGAGTATAAAATGGACGTACCGGTAATGCTTCATATAATTATGTTAGATATCTCTTAGCCCGAGCATCGAAGATGTGAAAATTATCTCTAAAACTGGTAAGGCAAATTTAGCAAATTTTTGAACTTATACTTCTTTAGGCGCGTTATGCATGAAAAAATGATGAGAGTGAAATTTTAAGATGCGCGCGCACCTGTAACAAAAAATTATTACCGCATCATTGTAACATAAAATTATTACTGCATCAGTGTAACACAGATGAAGTTAGTTATAAAAAAAATGATGAAGATGGAGGTAGTTATGGAAAAATGATGAGAGTTAAATTTAAATATTGTATTTTCTCATTCGATGTCCATACAACAGTGTGGCTCAGTGGCAAGGCCTCTGTTTCATAGTTGGTAGGTTCCGAGTTCACTCCCGGGTGGGGTAGTATGTTTTTTTTGAAATATTATTATATTTATTTTTAAAAAGAAGTTTAACTTCGCACGCGCGTACATTAATTGCACACACCCTTTTTTTTTATATAAATTTTTTTTTTAATACAAAACTCAATGCTACAATCGAAAATATAGAGTTCTATTTTAAAAAACAAAACAAAGTTGACCTTATTATCATAACTTTGAAGGCGGCCTTCGAGCAAATTTTCAAGGTCACCATTAAATTTGTCCCCTAAAAATAAGGGAGGTTGGTATCGAACGGTTTCTTCCTATCTCTAACGGTTTCCTAGATGTCCTTTAAAATGACTCACCCTGTACAAATATTATATCATTAGACAAATAGCGGCTTGATATCAAAAGCTTGCCTATTGATATAGTTCCTCTGATTAATAGATATTAATATAATTGCTATTCATTTGGATTCTGATGTACCTACATTTCATATAATCAAACATTCTACAAGATGGATAGGTAACTATTTATTAGGACTCTTATGGATCTTTTCATACCTGATGCCAGTTGTATGTCATCCAATAACTCAGGTCAAACTAAACTAACACATCATTAATGACAAGGCCGTACCCAGGGGGTGGTCCATGGAGTCCAGACCCCCCCCCCCGAAATTTGATTATTTTTTTTATGCATGACTTATGTAATATTGTAAGGTGTATCTCGTCATCACCACCAACAACAAAAACAACAAGACCATCAACATCAATAAGAACAACAAGAACATTATCATCAACAACAAGAACAACATCAACATCACCTTCCATGATCATCATTTTCATCAGGCGTTAGTCCTGGCTTGGCTGTCAATTCTTCGGACCCCCCCCCCCCCCCCCCCCCCCCCCCCCCCCCCCCCCCCCCCCCCCCCCCCCCCCCCCCCCCCCCCCCCCCCCCCCCCCCCCCCCCCCCCCCCCCCCCCCCCCCCCCCCCCCCCCCCCCCCCCCCCCCCCCCCCCCCCCCCCCCCCCCCCCCCCCCCCCCCCCCCCCCCCCCCCCCCCCCCCCCCCCCCCCCCCCCCCCCCCCCCCCCCCCCCCCCCCCCCCCCCCCCCCCCCCCCCCCCCCCCCCCCCCCCCCCCCCCCCCCCCCCCCCCCCCCCCCCCCCCCCCCCCCCCCCCCCCCCCCCCCCCCCCCCCCCCCCCCCCCCCCCCCCCCCCCCCCCCCCCCCCCCCCCCCCCCCCCCCCCCCCCCCCCCCCCCCCCCCCCCCCCCCCCCCCCCCCCCCCCCCCCCCCCCCCCCCCCCCCCCCCCCCCCCCCCCCCCCCCCCCCCCCCCCCCCCCCCCCCCCCCCCCCCCCCCCCCCCCCCCCCCCCCCCCCCCCCCCCCCCCCCCCCCCCCCCCCCCCCCCCCCCCCCCCCCCCCCCCCCCCCCCCCCCCCCCCCCCCCCCCCCCCCCCCCCCCCCCCCCCCCCCCCCCCCCCCCCCCCCCCCCCCCCCCCCCCCCCCCCCCCCCCCCCCCCCCCCCCCCCCCCCCCCCCCCCCCCCCCCCCCCCCCCCCCCCCCCCCCCCCCCCCCCCCCCCCCCCCCCCCCCCCCCCCCCCCCCCCCCCCCCCCCCCCCCCCCCCCCCCCCCCCCCCCCCCCCCCCCCCCCCCCCCCCCCCCCCCCCCCCCCCCCCCCCCCCCCCCCCCCCCCCCCCCCCCCCCCCCCCCCCCCCCCCCCCCCCCCCCCCCCCCCCCCCCCCCCCCCCCCCCCCCCCCCCCCCCCCCCCCCCCCCCCCCCCCCCCCCCCCCCCCCCCCCCCCCCCCCCCCCCCCCCCCCCCCCCCCCCCCCCCCCCCCCCCCCCCCCCCCCCCCCCCCCCCCCCCCCCCCCCCCCCCCCCCCCCCCCCCCCCCCCCCCCCCCCCCCCCCCCCCCCCCCCCCCCCCCCCCCCCCCCCCCCCCCCCCCCCCCCCCCCCCCCCCCCCCCCCCCCCCCCCCCCCCCCCCCCCCCCCCCCCCCCCCCCCCCCCCCCCCCCCCCCCCCCCCCCCCCCCCCCCCCCCCCCCCCCCCCCCCCCCCCCCCCCCCCCCCCCCCCCCCCCCCCCCCCCCCCCCCCCCCCCCCCCCCCCCCCCCCCCCCCCCCCCCCCCCCCCCCCCCCCCCCCCCCCCCCCCCCCCCCCCCCCCCCCCCCCCCCCCCCCCCCCCCCCCCCCCCCCCCCCCCCCCCCCCCCCCCCCCCCCCCCCCCCCCCCCCCCCCCCCCCCCCCCCCCCCCCCCCCCCCCCCCCCCCCCCCCCCCCCCCCCCCCCCCCCCCCCCCCCCCCCCCCCCCCCCCCCCCCCCCCCCCCCCCCCCCCCCCCCCCCCCCCCCCCCCCCCCCCCCCCCCCCCCCCCCCCCCCCCCCCCCCCCCCCCCCCCCCCCCCCCCCCCCCCCCCCCCCCCCCCCCCCCCCCCCCCCCCCCCCCCCCCCCCCCCCCCCCCCCCCCCCCCCCCCCCCCCCCCCCCCCCCCCCCCCCCCCCCCCCCCCCCCCCCCCCCCCCCCCCCCCCCCCCCCCCCCCCCCCCCCCCCCCCCCCCCCCCCCCCCCCCCCCCCCCCCCCCCCCCCCCCCCCCCCCCCCCCCCCCCCCCCCCCCCCCCCCCCCCCCCCCCCCCCCCCCCCCCCCCCCCCCCCCCCCCCCCCCCCCCCCCCCCCCCCCCCCCCCCCCCCCCCCCCCCCCCCCCCCCCCCCCCCCCCCCCCCCCCCCCCCCCCCCCCCCCCCCCCCCCCCCCCCCCCCCCCCCCCCCCCCCCCCCCCCCCCCCCCCCCCCCCCCCCCCCCCCCCCCCCCCCCCCCCCCCCCCCCCCCCCCCCCCCCCCCCCCCCCCCCCCCCCCCCCCCCCCCCCCCCCCCCCCCCCCCCCCCCCCCCCCCCCCCCCCCCCCCCCCCCCCCCCCCCCCCCCCCCCCCCCCCCCCCCCCCCCCCCCCCCCCCCCCCCCCCCCCCCCCCCCCCCCCCCCCCCCCCCCCCCCCCCCCCCCCCCCCCCCCCCCCCCCCCCCCCCCCCCCCCCCCCCCCCCCCCCCCCCCCCCCCCCCCCCCCCCCCCCCCCCCCCCCCCCCCCCCCCCCCCCCCCCCCCCCCCCCCCCCCCCCCCCCCCCCCCCCCCCCCCCCCCCCCCCCCCCCCCCCCCCCCCCCCCCCCCCCCCCCCCCCCCCCCCCCCCCCCCCCCCCCCCCCCCCCCCCCCCCCCCCCCCCCCCCCCCCCCCCCCCCCCCCCCCCCCCCCCCCCCCCCCCCCCCCCCCCCCCCCCCCCCCCCCCCCCCCCCCCCCCCCCCCCCCCCCCCCCCCCCCCCCCCCCCCCCCCCCCCCCCCCCCCCCCCCCCCCCCCCCCCCCCCCCCCCCCCCCCCCCCCCCCCCCCCCCCCCCCCCCCCCCCCCCCCCCCCCCCCCCCCCCCCCCCCCCCCCCCCCCCCCCCCCCCCCCCCCCCCCCCCCCCCCCCCCCCCCCCCCCCCCCCCCCCCCCCCCCCCCCCCCCCCCCCCCCCCCCCCCCCCCCCCCCCCCCCCCCCCCCCCCCCCCCCCCCCCCCCCCCCCCCCCCCCCCCCCCCCCCCCCCCCCCCCCCCCCCCCCCCCCCCCCCCCCCCCCCCCCCCCCCCCCCCCCCCCCCCCCCCCCCCCCCCCCCCCCCCCCCCCCCCCCCCCCCCCCCCCCCCCCCCCCCCCCCCCCCCCCCCCCCCCCCCCCCCCCCCCCCCCCCCCCCCCCCCCCCCCCCCCCCCCCCCCCCCCCCCCCCCCCCCCCCCCCCCCCCCCCCCCCCCCCCCCCCCCCCCCCCCCCCCCCCCCCCCCCCCCCCCCCCCCCCCCCCCCCCCCCCCCCCCCCCCCCCCCCCCCCCCCCCCCCCCCCCCCCCCCCCCCCCCCCCCCCCCCCCCCCCCCCCCCCCCCCCCCCCCCCCCCCCCCCCCCCCCCCCCCCCCCCCCCCCCCCCCCCCCCCCCCCCCCCCCCCCCCCCCCCCCCCCCCCCCCCCCCCCCCCCCCCCCCCCCCCCCCCCCCCCCCCCCCCCCCCCCCCCCCCCCCCCCCCCCCCCCCCCCCCCCCCCCCCCCCCCCCCCCCCCCCCCCCCCCCCCCCCCCCCCCCCCCCCCCCCCCCCCCCCCCCCCCCCCCCCCCCCCCCCCCCCCCCCCCCCCCCCCCCCCCCCCCCCCCCCCCCCCCCCCCCCCCCCCCCCCCCCCCCCCCCCCCCCCCCCCCCCCCCCCCCCCCCCCCCCCCCCCCCCCCCCCCCCCCCCCCCCCCCCCCCCCCCCCCCCCCCCCCCCCCCCCCCCCCCCCCCCCCCCCCCCCCCCCCCCCCCCCCCCCCCCCCCCCCCCCCCCCCCCCCCCCCCCCCCCCCCCCCCCCCCCCCCCCCCCCCCCCCCCCCCCCCCCCCCCCCCCCCCCCCCCCCCCCCCCCCCCCCCCCCCCCCCCCCCCCCCCCCCCCCCCCCCCCCCCCCCCCCCCCCCCCCCCCCCCCCCCCCCCCCCCCCCCCCCCCCCCCCCCCCCCCCCCCCCCCCCCCCCCCCCCCCCCCCCCCCCCCCCCCCCCCCCCCCCCCCCCCCCCCCCCCCCCCCCCCCCCCCCCCCCCCCCCCCCCCCCCCCCCCCCCCCCCCCCCCCCCCCCCCCCCCCCCCCCCCCCCCCCCCCCCCCCCCCCCCCCCCCCCCCCCCCCCCCCCCCCCCCCCCCCCCCCCCCCCCCCCCCCCCCCCCCCCCCCCCCCCCCCCCCCCCCCCCCCCCCCCCCCCCCCCCCCCCCCCCCCCCCCCCCCCCCCCCCCCCCCCCCCCCCCCCCCCCCCCCCCCCCCCCCCCCCCCCCCCCCCCCCCCCCCCCCCCCCCCCCCCCCCCCCCCCCCCCCCCCCCCCCCCCCCCCCCCCCCCCCCCCCCCCCCCCCCCCCCCCCCCCCCCCCCCCCCCCCCCCCCCCCCCCCCCCCCCCCCCCCCCCCCCCCCCCCCCCCCCCCCCCCCCCCCCCCCCCCCCCCCCCCCCCCCCCCCCCCCCCCCCCCCCCCCCCCCCCCCCCCCCCCCCCCCCCCCCCCCCCCCNAATCTTTTTAAAATAATATTATCACTAAAGAGCAAAGTCCTCAGCCGAAGGCTGCAAAATCTTTCAAAATAATATTGTCACTAAAGAGCAAAGTCCGCAGCCGAAGGCTGCAAAATGGTTCAAAATAATCTTTTTAAAATAATGGTCAACAGAAAATAGAAATATAATAATAATATCACTAAAAGACTTAAAACTTTAGAAGAACAACATCTGCATTCGGTGGTAGTCTGATGGAATGATTAAGGACCGTACCATTTATTTTTTCCCGTGATGACTAAGGTTCATTATTGAAAATTAAAAGGAAATTATTTGTGTTAAAGTTAATGCTTTGTCACAAGGTACTTCCCCGGACATGTTATTACTATATTTGTTGCCTTCGCTTGGATTCGAACTAATATGCTCCTGGTTACGAACCTGTCATTCTTACCAACTGAGCTATTTTATTGAAAACATTATTGAAAATAATAAATAAAATCAAACAACAACTTTTAGGAAAGGAAATGCACAAATTGCAATAGGCTACTATTTTTTTTTTTAAATTGGTATCCTACAGGGTGTCCCAAAATCCGAGACCACCTAAATATCTTTTGAACGACTTTATGTGGAGTTTTGAAATTTTGCATGGTATTATATCCCAAATTAAACCACCTGATGGTGTGACCAATTTTTCATGGGCGGGTTCCTTGTGGCTCCCAAAGGGCCCAACTTTTGTTTTTTAAATACGAACCCCCATCTTGTGATACATTTTCAGAAAGAAAATAGAATAAGAAGTACTTTGCAAAAAAATTTACACGTCTAGCGTGTTTAATTCCAAAATGGCGGTCATTTGAAATTTCCAAGATATGACTTCAAGAGTTTTTAAAACTAGGTGAATTTTTTGCAATGGGATATTGATTGCTTAGGACACCAATGTTGAGGAACCAGCTTTTTAGACATAATTCGCCTAGTTTTTGACACTTCGCCTACTTTTAGAAATAATCCGTCCATTTTTAGACACTCTTGGAAGTCATATCTTGGAAATTTCAAATGGCCGCCATTTTGAAGCCAAACACGCTAGACGTGTAAATTTTTTTGCGAAGTACTTCTAATTCCATTGTCTTTCTGAAAATGTACACAAGATGGTTGTTCGTATTTAAAAGTTGGACCACCTGGGTGCCACATGGGACCCGCCCCTTAAAAATTGGTCACACCATCGGGTGGTTTAATTTGGGGTAAAATACCATGCAAAATTTCAAAACTCCACATAAAGCTGTTCAAAAGATATTCAGGCGGTCTCGGACTTTTGGGACACCCTGTATATCAAGTAAAGGTGTAGTAAAAGTTGTGTTAGGCAAATATACTTGTCACAATATATTTCACCGTGTTATTGTTCAATCTTATGTTCATGCTTAGATTCGAACCAACAACCTCTTGGTTACAAATTTACCGGTTCTACCAATGCCTTCACTTTTTAACATTCCTTTTCTTATAAAAAGGAAAGTATTGTAATGGACTGAAATTTTCAATGTCGAGTTTTCAATGCCTGGAGACGTTTTGAGGTTCTGTAGAGCCCAAATATCGAGTTTTAGATATTGGTCCGTGTATCTTAAGTGCTTAGAGACTTGGAATTTTATATGTTTGTCAAATTTACGCCTGGAACGAACTATAAAGCTTTTGGTTGAAATCGAACTTACTGTTGTTGGTTTTGTTGGTTTTTTACCGCTTTTTAGCGGTTTTAATTAATCCCGTCTAAAAAGAAAAGGTAAGAGCCAGAGCTTAAAATTTGGTGCCTATTCATATTACTTGTAAGCTTTGATTGCGCAAAGTCACTTTTAGTTGAAGTTTAATCCACTGTTTGCGCTTTCTGGTAGTTCCTACCTAAAAAGAGAACGGTAAGTGCCAGAGACTTAAAATTTAATATGCATAATAGTTATAAACATAGAACTTGACAATTTTGTTCACATTTTGTTGGATTAATCTCGAGATTTTGGCTCTAAAGACCTAAAAACGTGTTTCGGCATTGAAAACTGGACATCGAAAATTTCAGCCCATACAATACATTACTTTTTTTTTAATAGATGAGAAAAGTCCAATGATGTTCACACCTGATATTTTTTCTTGATATAGATAAGGATAGTCGTGTGATGTTCACACCAGATATATTTTCTTTATAGATAATGAAAGTCGTGTGATGTTCACACCAGATATTTTTTCTTTAAAGATAAGGAAAGTCGTGTGATGTTCACACCAGATATTTTAATTTAGTAACAAAAATTTCGCTGACACCCTGCTGGTAGATCCAAATATATCTAGTGACTAGATTTGTGTACCAAATTAAGTTCAAAAAGGAGAGAAAGTTTAAACCAAAATATAAATTAAAATGGCCACATTTTTATGTCACCAATAATGAGATGCAGCATTGGTTTTTGGTTCATGTTCTTTTATTATATTATCAATCTATCGTCATGATTAACACCATGGTCCATGATAGGTGAATGGACTGACGTCTTAAATGGTTTTAAAATTGAGCTAAACTAACTACATAAATTAAAGGGATATACACAATCTCGGGTGCATTACTCACCTATTTTTTTGGTCAATTTAGGAGCTTTGACAGCGAAATTATTGTGAACGTTAGTGAACGCCACTTTTGACCCCGGTAGACATCCCAAAATGCACTTCTATCTATACTTATAAAACGCAAAGCCCAGTTGGTATACTGACTGACTGACTGATAATCAACGTAGCTCCGCGATGGCTAAACGTAGAGACTTGAAACTTGGCACACAGGTTCCATTTAGTATGTAGGTGCGTAATAAGAAAGGAAAAAATTTAAAGTTCAAGTGGGAGCAAGTTACCACCAAAAATGACGCTATTTAGCAGCTTTTTTGCAATTTTTTTCTAAGCAAAAAAGAGATAACGAAAAATTGCCGAGAATAGACCCCCCAAAATAGTATATAAGAACCCCATAAAAAATATAAAATTTGAAAATTTCCGGTTTCTCCCCGATTTATGGACGGTTTTTACCAGTAAAAAATCGGAATTGAGAAGCACCACTTCGGGATGGGCGAGAAAGCTGAATTTTCTAACCCATAGTTAAGTAGTATCACTTCGGGATGAGAGATGAGAGAGAAAACTGAAATTTTATACGAAGTGTTCCGCTGTGCAAAAAGTAATCTTTGAGTAAAATATTGAATTTTCTAAATAGGAGCCGTGTTCACTCTGGGGTCGGTTCCACCAAAAATCTAAAATTGAGAAGATTTAATTTCGCGATCTCGAAATTGTTGTTGAATTTTGTAATTGTAGCGAAGCACGGGAAAACAGCTGGTATGTGTATGTATATGTTTTTTGAAATTTGGTATACATATTTAGGACAATTTGCTGTATAGTTTTTGGGGGTCCACTATTGTGTTTTTTGAAACACATGAAGGAAAGTTGCCTTATAGTTTTTTGGGCGCTCTGGGCCCCCCGGGGTCCAATATTGTGTTTTTTGAAAATGATTTTTATCTTTTTAGCGGTTTGTTGTAGAAACGTAATATCAAAGCCCCACCCGGAAGGGCAGGCCCCCAAATTTTGTTTTTTAAAATGATTTTTTAAATTTGATTAAGATATATTTTTTTTAAAATGACTACAACACTAACGTGGACACCTGATCATCTTGATCCACTAGTTCATTTCGTTACAGATTTTAGTTCCCTTATCCAAAGAGGCTTCCTCAAAGATGGTTAATCTTGGAATTAATCAAATCTTTAGCATTTTTCGCTTTTTTGTACAATGGCATTTGTTAAGAGATGTTTATGAATTAAGTCACATGTCTAATATTATGCGACCGTAGAGAGTTACTATTCTTTTTTCAATAAAATATTCCCTGCAATAGGCTATGTCCTCAAAGCGATAGACAGCGCGCAAAGCTCTGTTTTGGAGGATGAATATTTCCTAAGATTGATGAGAAGGTCCCCAGAAAGCAATGCCGTATTATAATAATAATAGACTTATTATGCTGCCTCACTAAGCCCCTAAGGGTATTGTTCTGTCGGCAGTAAACCAAGTCGTATTACCATGTGTTCCATCCAGGGCCGTATCCAAGATTTTTTTTTGGGGGGGGTCCGAAGCATGGACAACCAAGCCAGGACTAACACCTGAAAATGATGATCATGGAAGGTGATGTTGTTTTTGGTGGTGGTGGTGTTGTTGTTGTTGCTATCGCTTTTGTTTTTCCTCTGCTAATAGATTTGTACTTACAGTAGAACCTCGATTATTTCCACATCTATTAGTTCACCCGAAAAGTCCGTTTTTTTTTCTTTTTTGGCCATTGAAGATTATTTTAAAAAAATTGAAAATTTCTTCAATTGTTGTCAAGAAGAAAAAAAAATGGATAGGTATTGATACCCTTTTTGTTTAAAATTTTCATTAATAAGAAAGGTTATTTGGTAACCGTTTTGTTCTTAAAAAAATGTTGTACTCCTTTCATTGTTTTATATGGAACTTCGATTAAATCACCTTTTATACATAACCTAATCAATTTCATCTAATATTAACCTCGATCCCAATTAGTATAATAATAATAGACTTTATTATTATACTAATGATTATCATGGAAGGTGATGTTGTTGTTGTTGATGTTGTTGTTGCTGTTGTTTTTTTTTTTTAAAAAAAAATATTATGGGTCTCGTGCAAAGTAGAGTATTTTCACTAAGTAAAAAAAAAACGATTGAAATTTTGTAGGAGGGTCTGTACCCCCAGCCCCCCCCCCCTGGGTACGGCCTTGGGTCAATCTATATCTATACTCATAAAACGCAAAGCCCAGTTTGTATACCGGCTCACTGATAATAATCTACGTAGCTCCACGATGACTAAACATAGAGACTTGAAATTTGGCACACAGATTCCTTTACTTTTATAGTATGTAGGTGCGTGATGAGGAAAAAGCCGTTTCTAGCCGTTTTTTTTTTTTTTTTTTTTTTTCTTTTTNTTTTTTTTTTTTTTGGAAAAAATATATGAAAATTAATATTTTCCGGTACCCCCTCGATTTTGGTTTTGACCGCCGAAAAATCGGAATGGAGAAGTAACACAAAATTGTTGTTGAATTTTGTAGTCGCATTAGCGAACGAAGGGTGAACACCTAGTATCGTAAGTTCAATTTCATGAAAGCAAGTTACCACCAGAAATGACTCTTTTTAACAGGTTTGCAATTATTTTCTGGACAAACCAAAGGAGATAACGTATCTCATATTGAGGATAACATGCCACGTTCCCGGCTGTCGGCTGGGTTTCGACCCCTGGATAACCAGTCAGATGCCGCCACCACAGATTTACAAGGGATTGAGTATACTTTTGAGAGGACCCTGTTTGGCCGTACTCTATCCTACCTACCTAACTTATTATAGAGAGAGAAAGGCACTAAATATTATGCTATACTCCAATAACTATAATTCTGGTAGCAAGTCTTCTTACCAATGTCCTTAAGTCTTACCATTTATTTCTTGTCTCTTCAGTTCAGTTTAGTTTATAATTTTGTATCCAACGCAACGCATGATATCTCATCAAATCGGTCTAGCTTTACGATTTAAGTGAAAGTATTAAATTAATTTTAAATTAATTTTAAAAAAAATCTGTGAAAACTTCATTTTAGAAAATATATATATATATATCTTTTCGGCTTTACTCTTACATTTCAACATCGGCAGTAAATTTAGAAGTAAATTAAAATTATAGAGAATTATAAAGTAACGTTATAGAGAATCATAACGTAAAATTATAGAGAATTATAAAGTAAAATTATGGAGAATTATAAAGTAAAATTATAGAGAATTATAATTTAAAATTATAGAGAGTTTATAAAGTATAATTATAGTTAAATATAAAGTAAAATTATAGAGAATTATTACAAAGTAAAATTATAGAGAATTTTAAAGTGAAACTATAGAGAATTATAAAGTAAAATTATAGATAATTATAAATTAAAATTACGACTGTATTGTGTGTTTCAGATATTAACTTTGTTTAACTCCTTTATATGGGTTGGTGGCATAATTACATACCAAATTTCAACTCTCTGACTCTTATCATTCACTTTTTAGACAGGATTAATGAAAATTGCTAGAAAGCGGTAAAAACCGACAGCGTTATATTTGATTGCACTCAAAAGTTTCAAAGCTTACTGAGACCGCAAATATGACATCAAACATACCAAATTTCAAATCTCTGGCTCTTACCATTCTCTTTTTAGACAGCAATACTGAAAACAGGTAAATAGCGGTAAAATCCGCCAACGGTATATTTGATTGCACTCAAAAGTTTCGGGGCACAATTAGACCCTAGATAGGACAAATATAGTCCTAATCGGTCAAAGCTAAGTGGCAAATGTGCCCATCACGACGGACAAACGCATTTTTTATTCGATTTTTGGATTCTACGTAACTTGAAACTTAAAATATTAAATTTTGTGTTTAATATTGAAAATAATAAACCAATAACTTTCTGGAATTGACACGACCACAACCCAGGAATTTGACATTTTACCTTTTAATGTACGTAAAATGCGCAAGTCGAATAGAATTGCCTGTCGCACGCTGTGATGTGCACTTTTGCCACTTAATGAAAATGATTTTTTGAGAGAAAAGTCATGTATAGCCCTTGTAACCCAATTCTCAATGTTTACAACCACAGAGATACCTCCACTCAAAGCATTTTATTATTATTATTCCTTTCGGAATTGCAAGTGCTGCGTCCACTAGTTAGGACTATTGCACACTCCTCAAAGCCTTTACTTTGGTACCTCCCTGTAGATAAACTATTCATTTTAATAACGCTTAAAGTTTCATCCTGCACATGGTTGGTAATCATCCCAACCTATTACTATTACCAGAGGCTAATTATGTCTCATCATATGCATACAAGCCACGTCGCAGAATTTGCTAACAATAAAAAGTTTTATACTCATTGCACAATGTAGGAGTTGATCGTGTGCCAATCAATCACAACTGATTAGCATACTAAAATGTTTTTATGATTGTCGCAAAAAAAAACTCTGTAGCCAGCGTCTATGGCACGTTAAATACACCAGTTCCCGTTGGATCACTGAAATTAAGCAACGTTCCGCGAGATTGTACCATGTGGGTGTCACGTGGGTTCGCGCCCTCATGATGCTGGCTATTTTTCCGGCCCAATCCAGGCTGGGTGAGGTCGATGATTATTATAATATCAAACTAATGAAACATTGAGGATTTAATTTAATTATGTCAAAAAAATTAAACATTGAGGATTTAATTTAATTATGTCAAAAAAATTAAACATTTAGGATTGAATATAATTATGTCAAACTAATGAAACATTAGGATTTGTTATAATTATGTCAAACTAATGAAGCATTTAGTATTGAACATAATTATGTCAAACTAATAAAACATTTAGGATTGAATATAATTATGGTAAACTAAAGAAACATTTAGGATTGAATTTAATTATGTCAAACTAATGAAACATTTAGTATTGAATATAATTATGGTAAACTAATGAAACATTTAGGATTGAATTTAATTATGTCAAACTAATGAAACATTTAGAATTGAATATAATTATGTCAAACTAATGAAACATTTAGGATTGAATATATTTATGTCAAACTAATGAAACATTCAGGATCTATATAAATTATTAATTAGTCTATATAATAAATTAAATCACCAAAGACATTGGTGATTCAATTTTTTTGTTTGAGGAAAGAATTTTAAATGTTTTAATTTTGTCAGATCGACTTCTTCAAATTAGATTATTATTATTATTATTATTTAGTGTGTTTCAGGGGGTTAAAAACCGCTGACACATTACAAANACTTGTTTCCTGAATTGAGTCCCAGATGGTTTAAATTTTAAATATTTTAAATTAAAATATTTAAAATTCTTTCCTTAAACAAAAAAAAAACTTTTAGATGATCTATATAAATACAATACCTTTATTCGTAAAAGAATTATTTAAAGTTACATTTTTTCAAAGGTATGCGATAATGTTTTTTTCTTAAAATCAATACTTATTTTACTTTTGTATTGCTATTTAATTTATGAATTCCAAATTATGTTCTATTATATTTGACTGATTAATCATTATACCTATTTCATTAAGAGTTGTGGACTCCTAATTTCCAAATTCTCAATAGGAACAACTAATAAATTGTTAACTAAATTTTAAAAAAATGTCCAAATTTTCTGCACGATTACAATACTTTAACTTTTATGGAAAGTGAAAGTAAAAATTGAATTCATAAAATTTATTTTGAAAATAAGAAAGAAATGAACTAAGAACGATTTTCTCGTCAGATTGAACAAAATGAAGGTGTTCACTTTACAAAATTGTCAACTTGGTTTGATTTAAAATTGTTTTTGTCTCCCAAATTTGATCTTTTTTGCTCCATGGATACAGCTGAATAGATTTTTGAAATGCTAAGAAGACCATGGCCACCTGTGTACCGTCATCCTGGATCAGTCGGTCTACCTCCTGGTCCTTATCATACATTTTTTCCTTCATTTCGACCATCAAATGATTTTCCAAGATCTCCAGAATATTATTCAACACCTCCTCCAAACGAATTTTATCATCAGAAAATGTCGAAAGGTGACTACTATTTTTTGGCTCCTCTCTATCGAAATGTTTTACCTCCTCCACAACCACCAGCACCATTGAAACCAATGCCTAGAAGAATAATGCCAATGCCTCCATTAGATTTAATGAGAAGATCAAATAGTCAACCTCCATGTACGTGTGCAGTGCCCCCTCGAATACGATCAAGATCTTTAGAGAATCTCAACAACGTCATTGTCGACACGCCAGACGAAGACTATCCTTCATCGAGTAATTATAGAGACAATGGGCCGGGATCCAAAGAGAAAGAAAACTTTAGACGTTCACTGGAAAATCTGCTGGATGCAAATAACAACCATCCAGTGCCTACGCATTTCTTCAAGAAGTCAGTCAGAAAGGTAAGAAGATGAGATTCTATTATTATCAGGGTGAAATGTTGACACAGAAACAGTGTAGGCAGAACACGTCATTTCCAACACAAATTTCTATATTCAGCATATGCAGTTTTCGCTTCGTTTTCAAGATGGCGAACAGTTATGTAAATTTCGACCTTATCCCACGAAATCACTTGTAACTTTTTTCGGCTTCAAATAGAGAAATAGATATTAAATCAGCGGAACAAGTACAAAATTTTCGTAAATATTATTTCAAAAAAAATCGAAACTTTCAGTCAAAAAAATCTTGGGAATTTTGCACTGCAATTTGGCCCGAAAAAAAAATCAACCCAGAAATGGGCATACCTTTTTGATAAAATATATCCGTAGGTACTCTAAGCTGTTAAATGAATCCAAAATCGTTTCATTATTCATATTTTTGACTGAGCTGTGATTGCTAGCTACCAAAAAACTAACAGTTTTTCAGTGCAAAATCCCGAAAAACATATCAACATTTTGAGGGGGGGGGGGGATTNAGGGGGGGGGGTAATTTTTTTTTTTTCGTGACGATTCCAAAGGTTCATTATTGAATATAATAAACCAAAAATAAAGTTAGTTTTTGAGACGAAACTTCCAAAAACGACATCCACTAAAAGTTTTTTTTTTTGTAATAATATTTACGTGAATTTTGTTCTTGTTTCCATGGTTTAAATTATATTTCTCTAGGTGAAGCCAAAAAAACGTATGAGTGATTTTGTGGGGTAAAAAGATCGAAATTTACGAACTAGCCGCCATCTTGAAAAAGAAGAGAAAACGTCATACGCTGAATAGAGTATTTTATGTTGGAAATGACGTATTCTACCTAACCTAGGCCTGTGATAACTATCTTCACGTTAACCCTGTATATGAGAAAGCCATTAAATTAAACAATTTATTTGTGCTAAAGCTAATATTTGGTTCCTCGCTTGGGCTCGAACCAATAAAGACGGTTACGAGTACGTCTCTCTTGTCAACTCGAGTTTTACGATGTACATATGGATAGGTCTCTACAAATTCTGTATATAGCTACCTAGACTGGGCTGACTGGATGGTAGACATCGCAGGGCCAGCGATCCCCATGAGGTCCGTGACATTTTTGGGTATTCCTGAGCACAGGAGTACCCGAAATCTGAAATATAAACAAAATCTTTGTTGTAGTTTCTTTCAAGCTGAAATATAAACAAAATCTTTGTTGTTGTTTCTGTAGCGCCAATTATTGGGTATGGCGATATTCTATGATATGAATTAAGGATATGATGCATATTACCTATTTTACACATCATTACCATAGTAAAATAGGTAAGGGCCTCGAAAATCCTATTGAACTGTCGATGAATGTATAGTCCATATATGACAACGTAACAAAGATTTTGAGAATTGGGTTGTTCCGCCCTTATAAAATATTATTTGGAAATCGTGATCATAGGTTGAATAATATTGCTATAGAGCAGTGGTTCTCAACCTTTTGTAGCATAATGCCTTCTTAATGAATTCACTCGTATATTCGTGACCTAGATTCCTCTTAAGGGCTATATCAGTCCCTGCACCTAAGCCTCCGCCGGGCGTTTTGTGCTTGGAAAGTAGCCTATGTGCCTAGTCAAGGCCAAATATCTGAGCAAGCTTGATCAGCCTTTTGGCTAGGTATTTTTCGTGGATGTCGAGCCTGGATTGTATCCGCCCCATGTTCAGTCTCCACACAAGTAGGGAATTGCAGTCAAAGATGACATGAGAAGCAGTCTCGTCATCCTCCCCAGAGAGTCTACACATAACCTGGTCCTGATGGGGAAGCCCATATTGTGAAGGTGTTTTCTTAGACCCCACAGTGACCAGACATATGAGTAATCTGATATTTTTTAAACTCAGGGCCAGGATCTCGATCGTAAGGTTCGTGGATGGTCCCTCTAGCATGGCCTTTCTGTATCTCAGACCTGAGATGGCCCGCCACCGTTCTAGGTAGCTTTCGAGAACCCACCTGTCGATGATCTGACCTCGCTGGCTCTTGGAGCGACTTACTTTATAGGTAAGTACGAAGTAAGAAGGTTAAAATAGGTACTTATAGTAAAAAAAATATCGTATATCTAAAGCTGGCGACAGATAGCAATTGTTTTCTTCAAATTTTTCTCACAAATTTATATATGAAAAGACGAAAACTTTTCTTGGCTACACACGTTAGTTCTTTTTGGAAAAAACTGTCGGAGGTCTCTGATTGATAAAGGAAATACCGATCCATAGAAATTCTCCCTCTCTCTATCTATCTCTTTCCCTCCTCCCCTCTATCTCTCTCCATCTATCTCCCTCTTTCTCTCCCCTCTCTCTCTTTCTTTCTTTTTCTATCGCTCGATACTCAACGAATTGGTGCATATTCGATAGGAAAGCAACGCAGTGACCACTATAAATTTGTTGATGATCTCTCATCATTGTTTGGAACCAAAGCTTTTTAAAGGCTGGATATCCTTACTAACACGAAACCTTCTGTATTTGCACAGGCTTAGAACCGTCACCTAATGAAGCTGGCTTGCTCTTCTCGGTTACGGAATAAAATGGTGATAAATTAGTCGCTATTGGAGGAGCTGGTAGTTTTGCTGATTATGGGGTAATGAGCTTGGTCAAACTAATTTCATCGCCTCCTTATTGCCTAAAATAATTTCATCGCCCCACGATTATCAAAAATAAACTTTGAAAAGTCCCCCAGGGGGGGGGGGCAATGATTCTTAATGTGAGCCACATTAAGAATCATTGCTATAGAGATTAATTTTGAGGAATAGAAATGTTAGTCAAACTTTGAATCCTCATCATCAAATGACGTAATACCAAAAGAAAGTAAAAGTATCCGCCCGAGCCCGAGGTAACAAAACTGTCAGCCTTGATTGTCAGAACAAGTAGATGTAATTTATTAGATGCTCTTCAGACTCGTGTTGTAAAAAAAGATCAAGTCGTTAGTGAAGAACCAAATTGGTTTTCGTGTTAGGTGATCGATTTAATTAATTCTGATTTTTGGAAGCTAATCGATAATTTATGACTTTGTTTTATGTGAGTTGATAGTTTTAACAAATAATCGTCACTGTCATAATATTTACCTAGCCCCTCGTTATAGTTGATAACTTCTGTATTTATGAGTTCACAGCTCTAAATATGGCAAACTCGTCTTTGTTATGATCGATTTAATTTTGAATTTTGGAAGCTAATCGATAATTTATGACTTTGTTTTATGATGTGAGTTGATAGTTTTAACAAATACTCGTCACTGTCACAATATTTGCCTAGCCCCTCGTTATAGTTGATAACTTCTGTATTTATGAGTGCACAGCTCTAAATATGGCAAACTCGTCTTTGTTAGAGAGAGAGGGGGGAGGGAGAGAGAGTTGGGGACAAGATGTTGGCCCCGAAACTTTTGGGTGCAATCGACTATACTTTTGGCGGTTATCAGTATTACTGTCTAAAAAGAGAATGTTATTAAGAGCTAGTTTGGTATCTATGGCATATTTGGGGTCTCCGTAAGCTTCGAAATTTTGGTTATCAAATTTACCAATGGCGGATTTTACCACTTTTCAGCGGTTTCTATTAATTTTGTCTAAAAGGAGAATGGTAAGAGCCAGAGACTTGAAATTTGGTGTGTATATCAAGATTAGGGTCTAATTACGCCCCAACATTTTTTATTGGGGGGGGGGGGNTTTTTTTTGGGGGGGGGGGGTTAGCTAGTAAAATAATAATCCGATGTGTCACATGGCAGAGTTTTTCAAATCGGTGTCTGCGTACCTTGGAAAGTATTATATCCACTTTTGGGGCGATTGATTTCCGCAGATTGAATTGTGGAAATAATACACCAAAAGTACCTATATGAAACGTATCACATGAGCAAAGCAATGCCAGTTTAGGTTGTAATAATTATTTTGTATATCTTCAGAGAAACATACCAACTTTCAATTCTGTCTATTGATGTGTGTATACCCTCATGTTGCTCATCCTCTGCAACTTTTACTTTTTTTGATTATTTACCAATAAAGTAGTAAGGTAGGATATGTGTTAAACCAACTAACAAGTTTCACCCAAAAATTAAAATCTAGCAACATGAAGAAGATGCCTCTCCATACACTGACGCGTTTATTTTTAACATGTCCTTATGTGGACCATACACTTTCATTAGTTTATCGAGCAGAATCAAAGAGGCTCTGAGAAGATGCTTCTCCAAACACTGACGCGTTTATTTTTAGCATATATATCCTTATGTGGACCATATACTTTCATTAGTTTATCGAGCAGAATCAAAGAGGCTCTGAGAAGATGCTCCTCCAAACACTGACGCGTTTATTTTTAGCATGTCCTATGTGGACCATATACTTTCATTAGTTTATCGAGCAGAATCAAAGAGGCTCTGAGAAGATGCTTCTCCAAACACTGACGCGTTTATTTTTAGCATGTTCTTATGTGGACCATACACTTTCATTAGTTTATTGAGCAGAATGAAAGAGGTTCTGAGAAGATGCCCCTCCAAACACTGACGCGTTTATTTTTAGCATATATATCCTTATGTGGACCATATACTTTCATTAGTTTATCGAGCAGAATCAAAGAGGCTCTGAGAAGATGCTCCTCCAAACACTGACGCGTTTATTTTTAGCATGTCTTATGTGGACCATATACTTTCATTAGTTTATCGAGCAGAATCAAAGAGGCTCTGAGAAGATTTATTTATTTTTAGCATATCCTTATGTTGACCATACACTTTCATTAGTTTATTGAGCAGAATGAAAGAGGCTCTGAGAAGATGCCTCTCCAAACACTGACGCGTTTATTTTTAGCATGTCCTTATGTGAACCATACACTTTCATTAGTTTATCGAGCAGAATCAAAGAGGCTCTGAGAAGATGCCTCTCCAAACACTGACGCGTTTATTTTTAGCATGTCCTTATGTGGACCATACACTTTCATTAGTTTATCAAGCAGAATCAAAGAGGCTCTGAAAAGATGCCTCTCCAAACATTGACGCGTTTATTTTGAGCATGTCCTTATGTGGACCATATACTTTCATTAGTTTATCGAGCAGAATCAAAGAGGCTCTGAGAAGATGCCTCTCCAAACACTGACGCCTTTCTCTAAATGAGGCAGCAACAGCAGCAGCATGCACTGCTTCTCTAAATAAGCACCTCTCAATACTTCAGCGTAGAAGAATCCATTCCTCAACTATCATCCGTGAGGTTCATGCCCTCTAATAATCTTCCCTCAATACTTCAGTGTAGAAGAATCCATTCCTCAACCATCATCTGTGAGGTTCATACCCTCCAATAATCATCCCTCAATACTTCAGTGTAGATGAATTCATTCCTCAACCATCATCCGTGGGGTTCATACCCTCTAATAATCTTCCCTCAATACTTCAGTGTAGAAGAAGCGATTCCTCAACCATCATCCGTCAGTTTCAAATCCTATATCTTTGTACTATCATACACATGCATGAACAAATTGTACCGATACTTAACAATCTACATACATTAAATCCGTTTGAAATTTGTGTTCTAATTCATGTAAATTGTTGTCTAAGGGAAAGTCATGGCACATTCAGCATTATGTACTTGCAACTGAACTTTAAAATAAAGTTCACTTTCTGTCATTGCGCAACGAAATATTTACTATGTGTGTCTAAATTTTCACAATGGTTTCATATGATATATACACTATTTTTAATTTATCTTAAAACCGCTTGGTGTGCTCTTTAGTCTCCTGTAGATAGGGTGATTTTCCAAGGCACCCAAGTCTATGCTGGTCGTAAAAGGCGACTAAGAGCAGGGTCAGAAACGATATCTTTTCCAATTACCCATGCAGAAAGGAAGGAGAAGCTACTGCATTATCCTTCCTATGTACCCTGTGGATAGGGGAACTTGAAAGAATACTTCCAAAGCCATGTCTATGCCGGTCGTAAAAGGCGACTAAGGGCAAGGTCGGAAACGGTATCTTTTTTAATTACCCATGCAGAAAGGAAGGAGAAGCTACTGCATTATCCTTCCTATGTACCCTGTGAAAAGGGGACTTTGAAAGAATACTTCCAAGGCACCCAAGTCTATGCCGGTGATAAAAGGCGACTAAGGGCAGGGTCGGAAACGATATCTTTTCCATTACCAATGCCTAGATTGCATAGGGTTGCTGCGATATTGGTCTTTATGCGATATCCGAATCGATATTTTTTCCAGTATCGATATCGCGATATTATTGCAAAAGAAATATCTATATCGAAAGATATCGATTTGGAATACAGTTTAAAAAGTTATGATGTGAGAATTGAAGTTTAATTTAATGTTTGCTAGATTACTTTACTCTACGGATTATGATTACTTAAAAACCAGCAATCCTCTGATAAGAAGAACTCCAATAAAATAGAGGAGGAAGTGTCAATCCACTATACAACACAAAGGATCTAATATGCTCTAGGCTCTAGGACTTCCTATGACATTCTGATCTGATATCGATATTGATATTTTTCTTCCGATATCTGGATATTATCGAATCCCTGGTATCGATATAAATATCGGAAATATCGAAAGAAAATATCGATATTTATCGAAAGGAGAAGGTACTGCATTATTCAAGAACTCGAAGCGAATTATTGTAAGCCGGTGATGAAGATTGCCTTTGGAGGTAGTATCATTCTGTGTGATTCTAAAAATATCGGCAATAGTACACGCACTAAGTGTATTAGGTACACAGAGATTCATATTGGTATACCATGTCAACTGCACATTTAGCAAGTACAGGTTTTGAGATTTAATAAATTTATTTAATAGGTCATTAAATAAAATTATTAAATCTAAAATATTTTTCTCTTGATGATGCTAATAGTTTGTGGCTGTAAGATTTCAATCTCTCTCTCTTGAAGACATAGACGTCTATAACAAACAGATTACAGAATGAATCCTTGGACAATATGAAAAATAGATGCAATATACTCCAATACGTAACATTTCAATTCGATAAAGTTTCGAATAACTATTGGTTTATTATTTTCAATAATGAACCTTTGGAATCGTCACGAAAAAAAAAATTACCCCCCTCAATTTTTTTTTAGTAATTTACATGTGATTCCCAGCTTTAAATTTCGTTCTTTCTTCCATAGCGATACGTTCACATGATCTTCTCCCTCAAAAACCTCCTCACAACACTGTTTCCTATGGTAAATCCTTCTTTATCTCTTCCATCGATCTCTGGAACGCACTACCCTATCCTATCCTAAATTCACCCACCTTTCACTCTTTCAAATCATCTTTATTGGAGGCAGTCAGTGAGGGTTTGTTAACTCTCATTCACTAACACTTTCTAGTATGATAAGAGCCAGAGACATGATATTGGATTAGCCAACGATCATACCGCGTTGAATATCACTGAAGTCAAGCAACGTTGGGCGTGGTCAGTACTTGGATGGGTGACCGCTTGGGAACACCACTTATCGTTGGCTCTTTTTTGCGGCCCAACCCAGGCTGGGTGAAGTCAATGTGGGTAGCTGGTTAGCAAGTTTCCAGCGAATGGAGGGTAAAACCCCCGTCTTGAATGACCAATAGATGTTAAAGAGACGTTATAAGCCAAATTAAAAAAAAAAATGAAATTGGAAGTATGTCACATTTAGGGTCTAATTACGCCACATTTCGGAGGGGGAGGTATTTTTTAGCCAGTAAAATATTAAACCCATGTGTCACATTGGCAGAGTTTTTTTTTATTATTATTGAGAAACATTTCTTTATAACAAATAGATTATATAAAGTATTTCATAATATTTTGACATTTAAAAATAAGAATTTTGTTGATAACAAGTAGTCATATTACCATTATAAATAGACTTTGTAGATTTCTCGGATTACTCGTGGACTCTATCAAAATTGAAAGTGACATTAAAGAATAGGTATGGAATTTGTAAAAGCATAGATAATTGATTCAACGGCACATATTAATGTAATTTAATGTAGAATGAACAAGAGCAAATCCGTCCTGGAATAAAGAGACGAAAACCATATTAAAGAATATGGTATTTGTAAAAGCATAGATAATTGATTCAACGGCACCACAACATGTGAATGTCATCTAATGTAGAATGAACAAGAGCAAATCCGTCCTGGAATAAAGAGAGGAAAACCATATTAAAGAATATGGTATTTGTAAAAGCATAGATAATTGATTCAACGGCACCACAACATGTGAATTTCATCTAATGTAGAATGAACAAGAGCAAATCCGCCCAGGAATAAAGAGAGGAAAACCATATTAAAGAATATGGTATTTGTAAAAGTAGAGATAATTGATTCAACGGCACCACAACATGTGAATTTGTGAATGTCATCTAATGTAGAATGAACATAACCCTATACTCGTTTACAAGAGGGCTTTAAACGAAATCAGCAACAACAACAACAAGAGACGAAAATTTATAAAGAAATTATACCTTTTATTATTATTATTATTATTGATCCATGTTCTCAATTAAAAATGCAAGCCCGTACCAAGGAGGGGTCCGGTCCCCCTCGAAATTTCAATCGATTTTTTTATGAAAATAATGTACTTTGCACGTGACCTAAAATATTTTTTAAAAAATCAGCAACAAAAACAACAACGGCAGCAACAACGACAAAAATAACAACATCAGCAACAACAAAAAAAACATCAACAACAATAACAGCAGCAACAACAACAATAACAGCAGCAGCAACAACATCAACAATAACAGCAGCGGCAATATCAACAACATCATCATCTTCCTTGATAATCATTTTCAGGTGTTAGTCCTGGCTTGGCTGTCAATATTGTCAATGCTTCGGATCCCCCCCCCCTTGGGTAGAGCCCGGTCAAAATGTATATTTCTTTGGGTTGTTATGTTACAATTTTAGTGGACAGCATAGCAATACAAGGTATTCTCAACAATCACTCCAATATCACTAATAAGCCTAAGCTACACTTTAAACAATTTCCTTACAATGCTACCATTTGTTGCTATTGTAGTGACTTTTTTTCAACTTACTAAATTAGAATTCAATAAATTTCGAATCTTTACATTTTTTTCTACTCTTCTAAATTCAACATGTCTTCTGAAGACTCAACAAGTCCTAACTTTGAGACTTCTAAACTATTACCATAGCTACTCAATTATCATCCAGGACGTTGAGTTACCCCCAACACGTCCAGACCAAGAAGGAAATTTGAAAAAAAACTTTATAAAATTTTAAACCCGAATCCTCCTTGCAAGACGAATGTGATGCGTACTCTGCCACGGGACGTCTATACATTATCTATACTTCAAAGATGAGACTAAAGAGTCCCTTTATCCTCACAATAGTCACAATCCAAACAGTTTCCATCAAATGGAGGCATTTACCCTCCATTCGATGGAAACTTATACAAACCAGCTACCCACATTGACCTCACCCAGTCTGGGTTGGGTCGGTAAAATAGCCAGTATCACGAGGGCGCGAACCCAAGTGGACAGCCACATGGAACAACCTCACTTGACGTTGCTTAATTTCAGTGATCTAACCGGAACCGGTGTATTCAGCGTGCCATAGACGATGGCCAATTTCAGATTTGTTGATCCAATCAGAACAACTAATGAAAGAATTGAAGCAAAAATAAATATTACCACTTTCACTCTATTCGTGTATTGGTTATTCAATATCTCTAAAGTTATTGTCAACTAGGTTTTATTGATGGTTCTCTTTCTACATGAACGAATATAATACTACTACCAGGGGCGGACTGGGGCTCCAGGGGCCTACCGGGCATATTGGAAGAAGGGACCCACATTTTTCTTTCATATTTTTGTCACGAGATGAGCCAGAGGCTCATCAGGGCCCACATATTTTTTCTCGCACATATATTTTACATGCATTTTTCTTTCATATTTTTGTCCTCTGATGAGCCAGAATCCCATCAGGGCCCACATATTTTTTTCACAGATATTTTACATGGATTTTTCTTTCATATTTTTGCCCCCCCCCGTTGAACTGGGGCTCATTAGGGCCCACATATTTTTTCTGCACATATTTTACATGAATTTTTCTTTCATATTTTATCCCCTCCCCAAATGGGCCTCCGGCGCACGGGTGGCCCATAGGGTATTTGCTCGATTGCCCAGTCCGCCCCTTCCTACCTGAAACATACATACAACGGCCTGGAGCTGATATATTGGATCATTTCCAACAAAAAATATTCCCATAAAAAATGACCGATCTCGCGTGGTTTTCAAGATATCCGCCATTTTGTTATTTTTCGACTTACGCTTAGTTTTATTGAATAACTTTTTACCTACTTGTCTCACGATGAAACACTTTTTAATTTTCGGAATTGACACAGAATTGTACATGAGATAGAAAGTTAGCAAGGTTAAATCATGCTACAAATAAGAGTGCTTACCTGTTTTAAAGAGGCATATGGGTCATAATTTATGTGATCGTCGAATCCTCATGAAACTTTGAACTTGATTATCTCCAAAAGTTCCCCCAATAAAAAATAGTGTTTATCTAGTTTGTCCTGGCCGGCGCGGCGTGCCCAAAGCGGATCAGCCCGAATTTAAGAAAACCGAAACCAGTTGAAACGAAGACTACAGTGTGGAGGTATCAATCGGCTTTAGTCGATCGGAAGACGCATTTGAACAAAAGGGATTGTGGTTTTCCTCAGCAGCATTTTGAAATCTGTCCTTTTCATCGTGAAGAAGTTGCTAGATCCCACTTGCTTCCTATATTCCAAGTTTAGATGGTCTGCCTTGTCTAGAATTAGGTCTTCATGAACTTACTGGCTGATTTCTTTCAAAATACTAGGACAAACCTTAAATCTTCGAGGGCGGTAGCATCGGTGATGACGAGCAGCAATCGAGGTGATGTTCTATTATCGAAACCTTAACATCGATAGGCGATATTATCGATATAAATATCGACAGCTGTACTCCAACAAGCAGCAAAGCGGCGTAATTTCCGACGTAGGTACTTGATTTTTTTTGTTTCGATACCGATATCGAATATCGATATTATCGATTTAATATCGACATCCCTAGCAGAGGCTGCTAAAACCGCATCATCATCACCTGATTACTCAACAGATACTTGCTGAACGCATCCTGAGCCTTTCAGTATCATTCGTCATGTCTTAACTATACACAACAGGTGTCTATGTCATGCCGAACCGGCTTCATTGGGCATAGGGTTTTCCTCTTTAACTTCACCCTTCCTCAATTCTTTTTGTGGTCGGCGCTGCTTTCCTTAATTCTACCATGTCACAACCTTTTCTTCGATGCCTACTCTCTTTAACTGTAACCCCTTACTGACACGGTAACACTAGTGTGCTTCTCACAGTATCCATAGAAACTGCGTAGAAACTCGCTTTTTGCTCTCATCATTGGTTTGAAGCAGAATTTTAAGTCTGGATGCCCTTCCTAACACCAAAACTTCTGTATTTACACGGGCTTAAGGCCGTCACCTAATGATGCTTGTTTGCTCCCCTCGTGGTGCCTACATTTGTGCACGAATCTTAATAGAGTTTTTCCTTTGTTTGTTTCAGGTGAGACTTTTTTTTTTTTTTAATTCAGCTCTAAGAGAAGTTCTTATATTAAAATTTAGGTAAGTTGATGTGCCTCAATTGTTTACATCTCTACATTTAAGTTCTCGGAGAATGTTAAATTCAAAAATACTTCTAAGTTTTGATGACCCAACACATTGAGGTCTAGTTAAATCATAATCGTTGTGTTAAACAACGATTTTGATTTAAACATCTGTTTGTTTATTCTTTCCAGAATAACTCTCAAACACTTTGACTGAATTTGTTCAAAATTTCTATTGACATTTATTATGATATTTACTTCTTATTGGTTTATTATTTTCAATACCTTCGGACTCGTCACAAAAAAAATATCCCCCTCTCAAGGTACCTTTTGATTTTTCTGAGGGGGGAATCAAAAAATCGAAGTTTGAGCGTTTTGGGCTTAATTTGTATTAAAAAAATAATATTCCAAAAATCGAATACAAAAAAATCGTTTCTCCGCCGTGGGCCTTGATGGGCGCGTTTCCTCTTAACCGTTAACCGATTTGGATGAAATTTGGTATGTAAGTCCCATCTGGGGTCTAATTGTACTCCGAAACTTGAGACCTGAAACTTGGTATGTCATATTGGTAGGTCCTCAGTTAGGTTCGAAACTTTTGGGTGTAATCGAATGTATACCGTTGGCGGTTTTCTTCCTCTTTTTCGGTTTTCATTAATCCTGTCTCAAAAGAGAATAATAAGGGGCAGACTGCAGAGTCTTGAAATTTGGTTTGTATGTCAAATTAAGGGTCTAATCCTGATATCAAATTTTGAGGGGTATCCCCCTCAAATCCGGCATAATAATTAGTAATTCTGTGAAGTATATATCTCACTCCTTAAAATGGTCACTAATTGACACCAGACATCTTAGAGGCATGGCCGTTCTAGTATTAGTTGCAGAGGGATGTTGCTCAAACTAATCTGAAATATTTAATATGTAAATGTCTTTGAAGAATATTTTTTTAGTCTTAAAAAAACAATTTTTTCGGGGGGAGTATTTTTTTTCGTGACGATTCATTATTGAAAATAATAATTTGGTAATTCTATGAACCTAATATATATGCTGATGCCAAATTTTCATTACAATCGGATGTGGTGATCGATAGTTATTGTGCGCTTTTTAGTGATTTTCACTAATCTCTAAAAAGAGAATGGTAAGAGCTAGAGACTTGTAATTTGGTATGTATATCATATTTGGGGTCTCAGTAAGGTTCGAAACAATTGGATGCAATTAAATTTACCGCTTTTTAGCGGTGTTCATTAATCCTATCTAAAAAGAGAATGGTATTAAGAGTCAGAGACTTCAAATTTGGTATGTATGTCAAATTTAGGGTGTAATTACGCTCCAGATTAGGAATCGTCACGACAAAAAAAAAAAAATTGGGGGGTGTATTTTTTTAGCCAATAAAATAATAAACCCATGTGTCACATTGGCAGAGTTTTTGAATTCTACGTACATCGTGAAACGTAAAATATCAAATTGAGAGGGGAAGTATTTGTATGTCAAATTTAGGCTCGCTCTAATTAAGCCCCAAATTTGAAATCGTCGCGAACAAAAAACATTACTCCCCTCAATTTTTTTTTTTTTTGGGGGGGGGGTAGGNTTTTTTTTTTTTGGGGGGGGGCGGTATTTTTTTAGCCAGTACAATAATAAACCCATGTGTCACATTGGCAGAGTTTTTGAATTATACGTCCACCGTGAAACGTAAAATATGAAATTTGAGAGGGGAAGCCACCGTCCCTTAATTGAATCAATAGTTCAAAGGTTATTTTCACTAATCAAAAAGTAATGAACTACCTGAATTTCACCTGTGTCTCTCTCTATCCTGTTGCGGATTTCATTTTTAATTGATAGACTATGTATTTCAACCTTCATTCCTAAATAGATAGAAATTATCTTACTAAATTGCAATATTTACATATTAATCAATAAAATCTGGCAACCATTTATAAATTGAACCGGTGTTGTCTATTCAACTGGCCAAATCAATTTATCTTCAGCATAGAAAAGGTAGGAAGGAACCTGTTCGGTTGATTTTAATTAGTCCAATAATTTACACGATAATGTCTAATATATCGGGAGATTCATTGAAAAGGAAACAAGTCATATTTGCATATAAAGTGTACGTAGCTAATGAAGAAGAAGAAGAAAAACGAAACTTTTATTTTATTCTGGTAATGCTGTGATGGAAATCAATTCAACAGTGGCATCATTCTGTCCGATGGTAGCTAGATGTATGAGACAGCACCTCCTGATTGGTTCTAGTCTAACTGCTAAAGTTTTAATTGTCATCATACATCTGTTCTTGTGGAGGCTGATAATTGATATGAGCTCCCAGAACCATGACAATCACTGTAATATAATTACGTCTGTAACTCAAGAGTTATAAACATAATACAGAGTTGCTTTCTGTGTTATTTTACACCATCAGCTCAGGGCCCGTGAGGATGTCACCCTCAAGTAACTTCTTACAATCTCAAGTATGATTTATTTTTCCTCATGGAAAAAGTCAGCAAGTCACATAAATGGATTGGAAGATATTACGTTTTCGGTAGTGATGGCATTAAAAAATATTATCTGAGGCTCTTACAGACTTCATAGGCAATTTTGGACCTACCATGTCCACAAGATTTGTGTTGGTGGTGATGGCAAAATCGATTATTTTCATTAAAATGATTGAAATTTCGGGGGGGGGTCTGGACCCATGACCCCCCCCTAAGTACGGCCTTAGATCTGGCATTGATTCATATCTTTCAAGGTGTAAGTAGTGCTAGGATCAATCAAACAATTGCCTAAGACGCAGATCACTGAATAATTTGAAAAGTTCGAAAAAATGGGTTCGAGCCGGCCAAATCGGGACGTTTACCAAATTTTAAGTCTCTGGTTCTTACCATTCTCTTTTTAGGCAGGATTAATAGAAACCGCTAAAAAGAGGAAAACTCGCAAGCGGTACCTTCGATTGCACGCAAAAGTTTTCGGGTACAATCAAACACCATCAAATATGATACACATCTCACATTTTAATTCTCTAGCACTTACCATTTCTCTTTTAGATGAAATAAATGGAAACCGCTAAAAACCGAAAAATCCGTCAACGGTACCTTCGATTTCGGGCCAAATAAGAGACCTCAAATGGGGCCTATATACCGAATTTCACCCAAATTGGTCAACACTGAGTGGTGAAAGTGCCCATGACGGTGTACGGCGAGGCGGACAAACGGATTTTTTTTATTTGATTTTTGGATTCTACGTATACCCTGAAACGCAAAATATCAAATTTTGAGGGGGGTGATTTTTTTTTTTTTTTTTTTTTTGNTTTTTTTTTTTTTTTTTTTTTTTTTTTTTCATGACGATTCTTATTGATATCGATAAAGATTTTTAATTCTTATTGATATCGATAAAGAAAATTGATTAAGATTTTTTCAAATTTTCTACTTGGTCTGGTTGAGTTTGGGGGGGTAACTCAGCCTCCTGAGGACAATTGAGTAGCTATGGTAATAATGCGGTAGCATTGTAAGTATAGATTGTTGAAGTGTAGTTTAGGCTTAGTGATATTGGAGTGATTGTTGAGAATACCTTTTAATGCTATGATGTCCTCTGAAATTGTGACATAATAACACAAAGAAATATACATTTACATTTTTACATTATTTTTTTTGGAACTTTTGTGTCTCTCTTCTCATTCTAAAATGTCAACTTTCTGAAAGTGCTAGTGTACACCAGTTTCTCAATTGACTCAACTTTTACTTTTATGATGTGTAATGAAGATTATCAATTATTTATCAGTAAGTAATTAGTCAAAGATGGCGTATGTAACTGAAATCTTCATGGGCTGCTGGTGTAGTGGTAAGACGCTCTGACTGGTAAACAGTAGGGCGTGTGTTCAAAATCAACCAACACATGGAATTTTATTCTCATTAATTTGAGATATTTACCATTATTAGAGGACATGAAAGGGGCCGGATCTATCAACATCTAGTCCGGGCGTCTCAGAGTAGCATAATATGCTACCCAACCCTTCTACCAACATCACTTTCCGTAATGGACACCGAAAGTAAGACTGATCACTGTACTAATAATGGGACATTGTGGTCTTAGAAAACAGCTACACAATATGAGAATCTTTAGGGAAAACCCATTGTGTACACTATGTGGGGAGGAAGAGGAAACAAATGAGACTGATCACTGGACTAATAACGGGACATTGTGGTCTTAGAAAACACCTACACAATATGGGAATCTTTAGGGAAAACCCATTGTGTACACTATGTGGGGAGCAGGAGGAAACACAATTGGAGAGTGAGTGTCATCGGGTCAGTAACCACAGAGGAACTCATCCAAAATAATCTGGTAAAAAGACTGCTCAATCTCCGAACTTTAGCTATAGAAAAATTTAGCTAGAGAAATCAGCTCAACTCCAATACACAAAGAGCCCATGAGGCTGAGGTGTAAAGATTGCAAACCTTAGGGGTGAACCTTAATAAGCTTAATGATATGGCTGTGTATCTGCATCTATTTCTTCAATGGGTGTCAGGTTTGTGGTTGAGATTTGTTCTTTAGATATATCATGTAATGGTTTCAGGTTTTTAATAAATTAGGCTTAGAGATAATTTATTGCAATTCAAGATGACAAAGTTCGCCATTGTTCATTTATTTAGTGTTATATTTACAGTTATGTAGGTGGCTTCAGTTGACACCGTGCATCTGATTTTGTTTAATATAATATTGTGCCATGCCATTTGCTGTGCGGTAAATATTGCATACATTTTAAACCAGTTGTTTCTCTCCCGTGCTTCACTATGATTCTTATAGGAAAAAGTCGAATGGAGGGGGGGGGGTATATGTTTCGCCATAAGCTTTAAGGTACTATTTGTCATGAAGCAAAACTTTGTCATTTTTTCGACTTCAAACAGTGTGATAGACAAATATATTTGATTAAATTCACTATTGATTACTTTGACCAAACCAAACCTTTTGTGTTTACTCGTGCTTAGGACCGTCACCTACTGAAGCTCCCTTGCTCCCCTCCCAGCTTTAGGCTTTAGAATTGTATATGCGGTAGTTCGAAAGCAAAAGACTGCACGATCGTGTGTGGGGTGTAAGTTTGCAAGTGTTTCGCCGTATATAGTATATATACGTATATAGTACGTCATACGCAAATCCTGTTAAGTAGAAGACTATTTAAAATTGATAATTTCCTGCTAAAATCTATATTATTTTTCTTCCTGTATTGCAAATGTGACCGAGAGCTGATCATTCAGACCAGCTTTGAGAATTTACACATCCGTTCACAATGCTCTCACCAATTAGCATTACTTCTGGTATCCAATCGGAACGATCTTTTATAGAATTATAAATAAATAGGTATGAGTATCTCTTAAGATATATGTTCAACTCTAGTTATGATGGGGCCTCCCCGCAAACTTTCACTAGGGTGCTCATCCACTTTTTTTCTCTCCATATATCACCTATCGTAAACTTTGCCGGGCTACTCACAAAAAATTAGGTGCAGGAGTTTGACTTCCCAGTTATAACGAAGCATAACCCTATATATGGCCAGATACAGCTATAAGGACCTTATAGTTCTTGGAACGAAGAATTTCCTGGCCATGTCATTCAGGCAAAAGTCTTTGGTCCTTTCATGCTCAATGGATATAACGTTAAGCATATAACTCCGTAAAGGTTTTGAATGTATTCATAGTATGATTACATTTAATGTCAATAGGGGGGCCCCCAGATGTTACCTAGGTATAATAAAGTTATACATAACCAAACAGGCTCCCTGAAAAACTTGTCTCTTGATCCCTGAGGATCATGAGTAAAGCCTTCAAGTCAATAAGAGGCCCCGACTTTATGCGAATTTTAACAGCTCTATTTTTTTTAAAAAAATTGCTATACGTCTCTTTAAAGCCGTGTTACACGAGGCCAGTAGGCAGTCCAACTGACTGGCGCCAGCTGAGTGGAGTGACTGGAAGCCAGCTGACTGGCGCCAATAACCGTTTAGACGTAGCCATTTGACTGGCGTCATTTGAAGTAAAACCATGGAGGAGAGTGCATCCTCAAGCCTTACCCGCGTTCAACTAAACAACATTTTTCGAGATTTGTGTCGAGATTTTGTAAGTGAATCGTCTAAGGTGCTGCAAGAAGAACTCGACAAGAAACGAGAGTGGAGAAGAAAATGGATTTTACGGAGGGATTCATCTGGGGCCTCACATCTCAGCTGTTAACGGAATTGCGGTTAGAAAATCCCATTGAATATAGAGCTTTGTTGAGATAAGCACTTTTGTAGTGATGGACAGGTCGCTGGACTGGACTGGCGGGAGTCGTTCACACACTTCCAGTGGCTCACGCCATGCTCGTTTTCCGGCGATGGGGGAACTGGACTGGCGCGAAATCTACTACTCAAGCCAGTGCACTGGATAGCCTTTTTTTCGCTGGACTGGAGTGCCAACTGGCGCCAGTGGTGTTTACAAGAGGCCAGTAGCTGGTGCCAGTTAACTGGCCCCAGTCAGCTGGACTACCTACTGGCCTCGTGTAAACGCGGCTTAACATATCTATTGGTCATTCGAGACGGGGGTTTTACCCTCCATTCTCTGGAAACTTGCAAACCAGCTACCCACATTGACCTCACCCTGTCTGGGTTGGCCAGAAAAATAGCAAACATCACGAGGGCGCGAACCCACGTGGACATTTACATGGAACAACTTCGCTGAACGTTGCTCAACTTCAGTGATCTAACAGGAACTGATGTATTCAACGTGCCATAGACGCTGTCTGCGCTATTTTGATTCCCTCGATATATATATTAAACAAATATATATTTTTTCAATCCTAAAGTTCTGCTTTTCTAATGGTACTATCGTTTCGTAATTTCTTTTTAATTAATTAAAGGGCTGAGTTGTGGAATTTAATAAATGTATGTACCTAATTATAATTAACACAACACATTAAAACTACTGGTGTTTAATTGAACAACAAAAACTAAACTGGTTTACTTTATGAACCAAACATGGCGTTTGATATATTATTAGGTGTCCCGGATTGTTTCGACACATTTTTTGGTGTCCAGTTCCATATAAAAGTAGGTCACATGTTTCCAAGACATTTCACCAATGAAAAATAAATTATCAGCCTGTAGATTAAATTTGATCCAATAATATAGCGGAAAGGTGCATGCAATGTTATCCTCGGCTGTGTGTGTTTACGTGTTAAAGATGAATTTTTCCACAGATGAAACTTTATTACATCGAATTCACAGCCTAAAAGTCTCCCGTACAACAAATTTTGGACGCAATCGTTAGAGCCGTTATTAAATTTGGATTTCTAAGGATAAAATGGGAAAAGATCAATATCATAGACCCGATATCTTCCCCCCCCCCCCAACTTTGATTCTTTAGGTTGCCACTTCACATTCACATATCTCGCAAATGGTTAAGGACACACAAAGAATGTAAGGAGTGATTTTGTAGCAAATTGAGTTGTCATTCTTCTTCTGTATGATGAATTGAAACTTGAGTTTATGAGCTACTAGCAGCTGTTTTCCCGGTTACAAAATTCAACAACAATTTCTAGAATGCAAAATTACATCTTCTTAATTTTAGATTTTTGGTGGAACCGACCCCCAGAGTGAGCACCGCTCCTAGTTAGAAAATTCAATATTTTATTCAAGGATATATGACTTTTTGCACTTCGGAACACTTTTGTATCGAATTTCAGCTTTCTCGCTCATCCCGAAGTGGTACTTCTCCATTCAGATTTTTTGGTGATGAAAACCGTCCAAAAATCGGGGAAAAAACCGGAAATTTTCAATTTTTTTTATTTTCAATGGGCTTCTTATATACTATTTTAGGGAGATCTATTCTCGGTAATTTTTCGTTATCTATTTTAGTTTGCCCAGAAAAAAATTGCATAAAGACCCGCTAAATAGCGTCATTCTTGGCGGTAACTTGCTCCCAATTGAACTTTTTCCTTTCTTATCACGCACCTACATACTAAAAGGGATCTGTGTGCCAAATTTCAAGTCTCTACGTTTAGCCATCGTGGAGCTACGTTGATTATCAGTCAGTCAGTATATCAACTGGGCTTTGCGTTTTATAAGTATAGATTAAGGAAAAACCAAGAGAAGGATCTTAAATTCAAAATGGCGGCCGGTTGCTGAACACCCACACATACATTTTATGATACAGTTCTGGAGTCTATATTATTCAAATATTAGCTCCGATGGCTCAGTGGTCACTGCACTAGTTTTGCACTGCGGGAGACCCAGGTTCGAATCCTGGCAGGGGAAAAAATTTGTCATTGCGGTTTGGATGTCCAGTTTCGTTAAAGCATTCTCCAACTTGCCTAATTTTTTAAGAAAAATAAAAAAAAATCTTTTCATTTCTACTCTAAGATCATTTTGTCCCACAGTTTGGGACTGACTAGTAGTCCTTTCAATGTACAGAAATAATGAATGCACCAAATACCAAATTGTAATGGTTGATTAAATAGTTACGCTGTTGCTAATAACTAGAATGGCATATGGTACTGCACGGCAAACTCGTTGACTATTATACCACAATAATACCAAACATGAAGCAACAATTGGTAAAGTGACAAGACGTGATGTACGAGCCGAACTGGTTTAGTGTTGACTGATTAATGGTTTCTAGTTAATAAAGAGAAAAAGCAAAAGTATTGCGGGGGACCAATTAGAACCACCATCATCATTAGGTGACATCATCGTGATCGATGGTACTTACTTTGTGAGTAAATTTCCTCAAATCTAGAGTTGTATTTCAATAATAAATTAAATTAAAAAATAATTCAATAATAATTGAAATGATAGCCTGAGTGCTATTGAAAGCTCGCCTATATTATTATTATTTGAATCTGAATTTATATTGTCTTTTTGTAAATATTATTAATAAATTAAATATTTTGGAAGTTATTTTGATGGTCAAATAATGAGCATTTTTTTTTTTAATGGTCCATCATATCTCTTAAGTCCCATACGGTTTAAAGGTTTGTCATTGTTTGATCGTTTTTGTAAACTATTTCACTAATCTTACCTTCAAAAAAATATTTCTGAGGTCTCTATGGACGCCCAAGTCCTCAATTATCGGAAATACACATCTAGTGAAGAAAAACTAAATGAATTTTCGAACAGAAATCGTATTTGAGGAAGAGAAAATATCAAAATTGTATTTATTACAGATAAATATCTTGTTGCCATGGTATAATACACAACAAATAAAATCTGGTGTATAGGCAAATAACTCTGTTTCAAAGTCTCGTCAAATAGTGTGATCCATTGTTTTACAATGCAAACGAAAAATGACCGTGTATGGACCTCCCAAAACTGTAGCCAATGATCTCACTAAAAATATGTAAGGATACAACGAAAAATGAAATTTCAGGAACCAATAAAAAATTTGAAAATTGAAATTGAGAAGTACCACTTCGGGACGAGTGAGAAAGCTGAAATGGGAAACAAAGGTTTTCCTCAGTACGAAAATAAAAGCCTAATTCCACTACTTAGGTGGTAAAATTCTCGAAATTATTGTTAAATTTTCAACCGTAGCGAAGCAAGCTAGTCATGTACTATTACATATTAAATCATTTGGTCATTGGTAAATGTTTTATTACTTCATTAATACAAAGCTTTCCAATAGCTCTAGCATTGAGGAAGCAATTTCAGTAAAATGAATGAACACAAAGAGCTCTTTCTTCGTTCCAAAAAATCAAGTGGAAAGCCTTGATGGAATTAGTGCAATTCAATTTACACCTCATGTTACGCAACAAAACGATGCAATTTTATGACGATAATTATTATCATAACTCAAGATTATTTTGTGATAGTTTTTATTGAATCTAGTACAAGTTAACACATTTTGTAGTCTGATCTTTATTTTAATATGATTTGACCAGTACAAGTTAACACATTTTGTAGTCTGATCTTTATTTTAATATGATTTGAACAATATATGTTAACATAGTTTAGTCTGATCTTTATTTTAATATGATTTGAATAGTACATGTTAACACATTTTGTAGTCTAATCTTTATTTTAATATGATTTGAACAGTACATGTTAACACATTTTGTAGTCTGATTTTTATTTTAATATGATTTGAACAGTATATGTTAACACATTTTAGTCTGATCTTTATTTTAATATGATTTGAACAATACATGTTAACACATTTTGTAGTCTGATCTTTATTTTAATATGATTTGAACAGTACGTTTTAACACGTTTTGTAGTCTGATCTTTATTTTAATATGATTTGACCAGTTCATGTTAACACATTTTAGTCTGATCTTTATTTTAATATGATTTGACAGGTGCATGTTAACATATTTTGTAGTTTGATCTTTATTTTAATATGATTTGAATAGTATACGTTAACACATTTTAGTCTGATCTTTATTTTAATATGATTTGAATAGTACATGTTAACACATTTTTTAGTCTGATCTTTAATTTACTATGATTTGAACAATACATGTTAATACATTTTGTAGTCTGATATTTATCTTAATATGTTTTGACCAGTACATGTTAACACATTTTGTAGTCTGATATTTATTTTAATGGGATTTAAACAGTACATGTTAACACATTTTGTAGTCTGTTCTTTATCTTAATAGGATTTGACCAATTACTCTTCTCTCAATTTTCTGACTTGAGTTCAGTTGTTGTTTATTAGTTATCATAAACTATCACATTATAATCTACAGGTTAATACATTTGTAATGTACAGAGATTGTCATATATGACGTTTATTTTTCGTAAAATATGACCCTAAAAATATGTTGTTATGTTATTGAAAATTCTAAAATATGGCTCCTGAATAAACATCATTGTCCTAAAATATGACAGTGAAAATATACCGTTACGGTAGTGATAATTCTAAAATATGACGTTTCTTTGTCCTAAAATATGACCCTAAAAATATGCCGTTACGCTATTGAAAATTCTAAAATATGACTCGTAAATATGACGTTTATTTGTCCCAAAATATATGTCCCTGAAAATATACCGGCTATTAAATTAAAATAGTACTCCTAATAAATTCCGTATTTTGCACCCTTGAATATGAAAAAAATGATAATCCTTTGAGTAGTTTCGGCCGTTTCGGAGGAGTAAGAATGTAGGATGACAAGTTTGTAGGGAGTATAAGGTTAACGCTTCGCTTCTCCCAATAATAATACAAATGTGAGTAAAGTCTCAAGAAAATGATTTTATTGTCAGAACATTTATAATATTAAAATAAAAAATCAAACAAAATTTTCTTCTTTCGATATACCGAGAGATTTTTGAGCTTGTGCCGTATACGCCTCCATTTGCCTTAATTCCTCAATTTTTTTTCCAAGTTTGAACCCTTCATCTTTATCCATTTGTCCTCCATTACTCCTAAACGTACTCATCGAAGTTAATGCACCTTGTCCTGCACTTATTACACTTCCTATTGCTTTTAACTTCTCTGGTATTTGATTAAATATAATTGTAGCCCTGGACGCGTCCAGGTCAGTTGTGCCCAAATTTGCCATATGCTCCTTCAATTCAGAGAAATAGAGATCTAGATAATATTTATCTAATAGAAATTGATTTTTTTTTTTTTCCATTTTCACCTTCTCTTCTTCTAGATTTCTGGATTTGGATTCTAAATGAGAGAATAAAAGGGGAAAATCAATTATTAAATTTATTGAAAAAATAGTTAAAAATTTAACTATATATTTTTTGTTTTATATATTAAAAAATTATTAAATGATGTAAATATTAATTTAAAAATAAGACAATATCATTCAATATGCGGTGCCCAGTGACAGATTAAGCCTTGTGGGGGGCCCCGGGGGCGGGGGGGGGGTAAATACAATTCAACTCATTTTCTGCAATTATTTATTTATGTATTTTTATGTGGCTCCCTCTACCCACATATTGACAAGACTGTGCTACACTGCAACATAATACTTGATTGTGGCTCCCCCTACACACATATTGACAAGACTGTGCTACATAATGTTTGATTGTGGCCCCCCAACCAAATATTGACAAGACTGTGCTACACTGCTACATAATACTTGATTGTGGCTCCCCCTACACACATATTGACAAGACTGTGCTACATAATGTTTGATTGTGGCCCCCCAACCAAATATTGACAAGACTGTGCTACATAATACTTGATTGTGGCTCCCCCTACACACATATTGACAAGATTGTGCTACATAATGTTTGATTGTGGCTCCCCATACCCACATATTGACAAGGCTGTGCTACATAATACTTGATTGTGGCTCCCCTTAAACACATATTGACAAGACTGTGCTACATAATCTTTGATTGTGGCTCCCCCCTACACACATATTGACAAGACTGTGCTACATAATCTTTGATTGTGGCTCCCCCTACACATATATTGACAAGACTGTGCTACATAATGTTTGATTGTAGCTCCCCCTACACACATATTGACAAGACTGTGCTACATAATATTTGATTGTGGCTCCCCCCCTACACACATATTGACAAGACTGTGCTACATAATGTTTGATTGTGGCTCCCCCCCTACACATATATTGACAAGACTGTGCTACATAATGTTTGATTGTGGCTCCCCCCTACACACATATTGACAAGACTGTGCTACATAATGTTTGATTGTAGCTCCCCCTACACACCTATTGACATGACTGTGCTACATAATATTTTATTGTGGATTGTGGCTCCCCCTACACACATGTTGGCAAGACTGTGCTACATAATGTTTGATTAGAGCTCCCCCTACACACATATTGACAAGACTGTGCCACATAATATTTGATTGTGGCTCCCCCAACACACATATTGACAAGACTGTGCTACATAATATTTGATTCTACGAAACAGGGAGAGTGTTCATACGCTTTTATTTACGCACGAATCGATAAAATAATGCAGACGAAATAAAATTCTGAATAATTTATATTGTTTATAGAATTTAAATAGTTAAATAAAGACTGATCTCCAAGCAAAATGTCAAAATATTAAGTTCCCAAATTTTGATTTAAACGTATCTCACTATTTTCATGATTCCAAAATTTTGGTACAATTTATTTGTGCTAAAATTTGGTATATTTGTTGAATTTTTGTCGTTAGTATACATTTGTGCCCCTATCACACTATTTGATGACACTTTCAGACAAAATCTGGGCGTAAGTGTATATTATACCATAGCAATCAGATATTTATCTGTAATAAATATAATTTTGATAATTTATATTTTTCCAATAAGATTTCTGATTGAAAGTTAATTTAGTTTTTGTTCGCTCGTGTATTCTCGATAATTGAGGACTTGGTTGTCCACAGACGCCTCAACGAATGAAATCAAATATATTTGCGATCACACTGGTTTTTACTGTTAGAAGTCGAAAAAATGACAAAATTTGGTATCATGACAATTAGTGTGATACCACCTTTAGAACGGTAAGAACGCGATCCTACAATAATGGAGTAGAATGATGCAGCTCAACACACAGACCAGGACACCTCAGAAGTTCATTTATTTCTCTTTAAATTTGGTGATTCAACGCATAGAGTGCACTATTTACTCACCAGAGATGTGGAACAGAGAAATAAAAATCATGCAACCGTATAATTTGGCTTTCAAATCCATTCTAATTTTTCTTACAAATCTGAAAAAATTTGCAATATTTTAAAACTTTATAAACTAACTAAAGCTCTTCTTTTTTAACTTCACCCTTTCCCAATTCTATTTGGGGTTTCCTTTTGTTCGGTGCTTACTCTCTTTAGCAGTAACCATTTCTTGGCACGGTAACCCTATCTTGCTTCTCACAGTAACCATAGAAACTAAGTATTAGAAACTCGCATTTTGCTGATGTACTCTCATCTTTGTTTTGAAGATTTTTTTTTTTTTTTTTTTTTTTTTTTTTTTTTTTTTTTTTTTTNTTTTTTTTTTTTTTTTTAAGTCTGGATGCCCTTGCTAACACCAAACCTTCTGTATTTACATGGCCTAATGATAATGAAGCTGATTTGCTCCCCTCGGTGGCTATACATATTTCAGCTAAATAAAGCTACTCTTCTCAAAATGCGCCAACCTAAATGATTCTCACATATTCCCATGGAGCGCTTCAAAAAATTGAGCGTTAATGTAGCCAGTGTGAATTAGCAGATTTCGGGGTCCGGCATCACCTCTTTGTAACCTATCCCCACATCCCTCTGTCAGACCATTTCATTTCAAAAACTTTCATATATTTTCCTTTTCTTTAGCACTCCATATAACCTATGCTTAGTCAGCGTCTATTGCACGTTGAATATTGCACTGAAGTTAAGCAACGTCCACGTAGGTTCACGCCTTCGAGATGCTACTTTTTTTTTTCTTGGTCAACCCAGACTGGGTAAGTTAATAAAAACCCGTCTCGAATGACCAATAGATAAGAAAAAATAACTTATGGTTAACATTCAGTTTCTGACAAGGAAAAATTAAATGATTTTTTTTTATATATATATTTATTTGAGTGCAGTCAACAATGTATTTTTATATACAAAGATATAAAAACAGTTATATACACAATGAAAAATTTACCTTTATAAGTGAAAAAAATATCGACTAGTTTAGCTTGCCACGTATGAATGATATATTCTCAGCCCTTCTGCGTTGGCAATACCTATGGAAACTTTATGTACACTTGTGTGTCCTAACTTTTGAAAAACAACTCGAGCCAATAGCCAATTACCTAATATAGAAGGAAAATAAAAACATTAAAAAATATATTATTTCCAAACTAGCTGAGTACCCGAATTCAGAGCTGTACCCAAGATTTTTTTTTCGGGGAGGGTCGAAGCATTGACAGCCAATGATTATCATGGAAGGTGATGTTGTTTTTGTTGTTGCTGCTATTGTTATTGTTTTTTTGTCGATGTTGTTGCTACTTGTTGTTGTTGATATTGTTGTTTTTGTTGCTGTTGTTGTTTTTGCTGTTGTTAATGCTGCCGTTGTTGTTTTTGTTGTTTTTTGAAGTTATACTTCTTCAGGCGCGTTATGAAAAAATTATGAGTGAAATTTTATTTTTCTGTAACGCAAAACTATAACGTTTTTCACCCACGACGTTTGCTTCATCCACAAAACTGTATGCATTCTGTAACTACTTATCCGATTGCAATGAATTCCCTAGAACGGAAATATAATTATATATTACACTTCTTGATATATACCACTTGAACCTAAGTTGTATTTTTTAATTTCTTGTATGAAATTGATATGAATGGGCACCAAGTTTAAAGTTCTAGCTATTACCGTTCTCATTTTAAGCAGGATAAGCGATAACCACTCAAAAGGGGCATAAAACTGCGAACGGTATATTCGATTTAAACCAAAAGCTTATTTTACCGTTCAAGGCATAAAACTCAAGTACTCTCCGTTCTTGAGATATTTTGTTCACAGACAGATACACCCACGGACCAATGGCTGAAACTGGGGAAATATTGCTCTGGGGACCCCAAAACGTGTTTGACATTGAAAACTCGACATCAAAAATTTTAGACCATTACAGTACTTTCCTTTTTATAGGATAAGACATGTTTTTTTTAAAAAAAAAAAAAAATGTTGCGGGATTGGAGCTTGCGAATCCCGCAAAATGCAAATACCGCAAAAAACGCGTGGATCCCGCAAATCTTGGGATCTCGCATTTGCGGGATTGGAAGCCCTAGACCCAGACCCAGCCTAACCTTGCGCAGCCTTCAACACGCATTTTGGTTTATTATTTTCTATAATAAACCAAATTTTCCCAAACGTCACGAAAAAAAAAATTACCCCCCTCAAAATTTGACTACGTACGAGTACCTTGTACGTAGAATCCAAAATTGAATTAAAAAAATCCGTTTGTCCGTCGTACGTCGCGTCGCGCGCCGTACCCCGTGATGGGCTTTTTTGCCACTTAGCGTTGACCGATTTGGATGGAATTTGGTATATAGGTTTTATCTGGGCTCTAATTGTACCCTGAAACTTTTATGTGCAATCAAATACACCCTTGGCGATTTTTGCCGCTTTTTAGCGGTTTTCAGTATTGCTGTCTAAAAGGAGAATGCTAAGAGCTAGAGATTTGAAATTTTGTATGTATGTCCTGATTGGGGTCTCAGTCAGCTCCGAAACTTTTATGTTCAATCAAATATACCGCTGGCGGATTTTACCGCTTTAAAGCGTTTTTCATTAATCTTATCTAAAAAGAGAATGGTAAGAGCCAGAGACTTCAAATTTAGTATTTATGTTAAATTTAGGGTCTAATTACGCCCCAGATTTGGAATCGTCACAAGAACCCCCCCCCCTTCAATTTTTTTGTGACCCCCCAATTTTTTTCCAGAAAAATAATGAAACCCAGGTGTCACATTTGCAGAGTTTTTTTTTCTTTGGAACCTAACCCAATACTTCTTTGGAACCTAACCCAATACACAGAACGTGTATTGGGTTAGGTTCCAAAAAAGAAAAAAACCCAACAAACTTGGTGTTCAATTCTATTAAATTCTATCGGCACTAACAAAACACATCGGACAAAATTGTGCAATAATAAAATCGTCAGTAACTCAAAAACGGCTGAAGAGTTTTGAACTCTGATAATTTTTCTGAGGTCCCAGCCTTTGGTTTGGGAGGTGGGGGGGTCCATTCCCATCAATTGTTTTATATCTCTTACCGTTTTTATTAGTATTCGATAATTTCTTATAAAATAAATGGTACGAAAAACCGTACTAGACTTTATCTTCACTCTGTATTGAATACTCGGTATTTATAGTAAAAAAAAGAAACATTTCAATTAGATTTGACAGCCTTCGACGGTTGTCACAGCTCTTCAGGAAGTATTAATTTCATAGGATAGCCTTCGGCTGTTGTCACAGCTCTTTAATGAAATATTATTTTAATTGGATTTGCAGCCTTCGGCTGTTGTCACAGCTCTTTAGTGAAATACTAATTTCATTGGATTTGCAGACTTCGGCTGTTGTTACAGCTTTTTAGTGAAGTATTAATTTCATTGAATTTGTAGCCTTCGGCTGACGTCATAGCTTTTTAGTAAAATATTAATTAAATTATATTTGACAGCCTTCGGCTGTTCTTACGGCTCTTTAATAAAATATTAATTTAATTACATTTATCAGCCTTCGATTGTTGTCACAGCTTTTTATTGGAGTATTAATTTCATTGGTTTTGGCAGCCTTCTGGTGTTGTCACAGCTTTTTAGTGAAATATTAATTTCATTGGATTTGCAGCTTCGGCTTTAGTGAAATATTAATTTCATTGGATTTGCAGCATTCGGCTGTTGTCACAGCTCTTTAGTCAAGTATTAATTTCATTGGGTTTGCAGCCTTCGGCTGTTGTTACAACTTTTTAGTGAAGTATTAATTTCACTGAATTTGTAGCATTCGGCTGCTGTCCCTGTTTTTCAGTGAAATATTAATTTCATTGGATTTGCAGACTTTGGCTGTTGTCACAGCTCTTTAATGAAATATTAATTTCATTGGATTTGCAGCCTTCGGCTGTTGTCACAGCTCATTAATGAAATATTAATTTCATTGGATTTGCAACCTTCGCTGTTGTCACAGTTCTTTAGTAAAATATTAATTATTAAATTAGTTTTAACAGTCTTCGACCTTCGTCATAAGCTCTTTAGTAAAATATGAATTAAATTATATTTGACAGCCTTCGGCTGTTCTTACGGCTCTTTAATAAAATATTAATTTAATTACATTTGGCAGCCTTCGATTGTTGTCACAGCTTTTTATTGAAGTATTAATTACAAAGTACAGAAATAGTGAATGCACCAAATACCAAATTGAATGGCTTATGGTACGGCATAGCAAACTCGTTGACTATTATATTACCACAATAATACCAAACATGAAGCAACAATTGGTAAAGTGACAAGACGTGATGTACGAGCAGAACTGGTTTAGTGTTGACTGATTAATGGTTTCTAGTTAATAAAGAGAAAAAGCGAAAGTATTACGGGGGACCAATTAGAAACACCATCATCATTAGGTGACATCATCGTGATCGATGCTACTTACTTTGTGAGTAAATTTCCTCAAATCTAGAGTTGTATTTCAATAATAAATTAAATTAAAAAATAATTCAATAATATTTTAAATGATAGTCTGAGTGCTATTGAAAGCTCGCCTATATTGTTATTATTTTAATCTGAATCTATATTTATTTTTGTAAATATTATTAATAAATTAAATATTTTGCAAGTTATTTTGTTGGTCAAATAAAACGATGAGCATTTTTTTTTTTTTAATGGTCCATCATATCTCCGTATGGGACTTAAGTCCCATACGGTTTGAAGGTTTGTCATTGTTTGATCGTTTTTGTAAACTATTTCGCTAATCTTACCTTAAAAAAAATATTTCTGAGGTCTCTATGGACGCCCAAGTCCTCAATTATCGAAAATACACATCTAGTGAAGAAAAACTAAATGAATTTTCGAACAGAAATCGTATTTGAGGAAGAGAAAATGTCAAAATTTGGGGAAGAGAAAATTATTTATCAGTAATAAATATCATGTTGCTATGGTATAATAGACAACAAATAAAATCTGGTGTATAGACAAATAACTCTGTTTCAAAGTCTCGTCAAATAGTGTGATAACAAACACAAAAACTCTGCAAAAGTGACACATGGGTTTATTAATTTTCTGGCCAAAAAAATACCCCCCAAAAATTTATGGGGGGGGGTTCTCGTGACGATTCCAAATCTGGGGCGTAATTAGACCCTAAATTTGACATACGTGCTAAATTTGAAGTCTCTGGCTCTTACCATTCTCTTTTTAGACAGGATTAATGAATACCGCTTTAAAGCGATAAAAACCTCCAGCAGTATATTTGATTGAACCCAAAAGTTTCGGAGCTAACTGAGACCCCCAATATGATATACATACAAAATTTCAAATATCTAGCTCTTATCATTCTCCTTTTAGACAGCAATACTGAAAACCGCTAAAAAGCGGCGAAAATTGCCAAGGGTGTATTTGATTGCACCCAAATGTTTCGGGGCACAATTAGAGCCCAGATGGGACCTATATATCAAATTTCATCCAAATCGGCGAACGACGCTAAGTGGCAAAAGTGCCCATCACGGCGGACAATCGGATTTATTTTATTCGATTTTTGGATTCTACGTACCTTGAAACGTATATAATATAATATTTTTTTTTTTTTTTTTTTTTTTTTTTTTTTTTTTTTTTTTTTTTTTTTTTTTTTTTNCACACATATTGACAAGACTGTGCTACATAATATTTGATTGTGGCTCCCCCTACACACATATTGACAAGACTGTGCTACATAATATTTGATTGTAGCTCCCCCTACACACATATTGACAAGACTGTGCTACATAATATTTGATTGTGGCTCCCCCTACACACATATTGACAAGACTGTGCTACATAATATTTGATTGTAGCTCCCCCTACACACATATTGACAAGACTGTGCTACATAATATTTGATTGTGGCTCCCCCTACACACATATTGACAAGACTGTGCTACATAATATTTGATTGTAGCTCCCCCTACACACATATTGACAAGACTGTGCTACATAATATTTGATTGTGGCTCCCCCTACACACATATTGACAAGACTGTGCTACATAATATTTGATTGTAGCTCCCCCTACACACATATTGACAAGACTGTGCTACATAATATTTGATTGTGGCTCCCCCTACACACATATTGACAAGACTGTGCTACATAATATTTGATTGTAGCTCCCCCTACACACATATTGACAAGACTGTGCTACATAATATTTGATTGTGGCTCCCCCTACACACATATTGACAAGACTGTGCTACATAATATTTGATTGTAGCTCCCCCTACACACATATTGACAAGACTGTGCTACATAATATTTGATTGTGGCTCCCCCTACACACATATTGACAAGACTGTGCTACATAATATTTGATTGTAGCTCCCCCTACACACATATTGACAAGACTGTGCTACATAATATTTGATTGTGGCTCCCCCTACACACATATTGACAAGACTGTGCTACATAATATTTGATTGTAGCTCCCCCTACACACATATTGACAAGACTGTGCTACATAATATTTGATTGTGGCTCCCCCTACACACATATTGACAAGACTGTGCTACATAATATTTGATTGTAGCTCCCCCTACACACATATTGACAAGACTGTGCTACATAATATTTGATTGTGGCTCCCCCTACACACATATTGACAAGACTGTGCTACATAATATTTGATTGTAGCTCCCCCTACACACATATTGACAAGACTGTGCTACATAATATTTGATTGTGGCTCCCCCTACACACATATTGACAAGACTGTGCTACATAATATTTGATTGTAGCTCCCCCTACACACATATTGACAAGACTGTGCTACATAATATTTGATTGTGGCTCCCCCTACACACATATTGACAAGACTGTGCTACATAATATTTGATTGTAGCTCCCCCTACACACATATTGACAAGACTGTGCTACATAATATTTGATTGTGGCTCCCCCTACACACATATTGACAAGACTGTGCTACATAATATTTGATTGTAGCTCCCCCTACACACATATTGACAAGACTGTGCTACATAATATTTGATTGTGGCTCCCCCTACACACATATTGACAAGACTGTGCTACATAATATTTGATTGTAGCTCCCCCTACACACATATTGACAAGACTGTGCTACATAATATTTGATTGTGGCTCCCCCTACACACATATTGACAAGACTGTGCTACATAATATTTGATTGTAGCTCCCCCTACACACATATTGACAAGACTGTGCTACATAATATTTGATTGTGGCTCCCCCTACACACATATTGACAAGACTGTGCTACATAATATTTGATTGTAGCTCCCCCTACACACATATTGACAAGACTGTGCTACATAATATTTGATTGTGGCTCCCCCTACACACATATTGACAAGACTGTGCTACATAATATTTGATTGTAGCTCCCCCTACACACATATTGACAAGACTGTGCTACATAATATTTGATTGTGGCTCCCCCTACACACATATTGACAAGACTGTGCTACATAATATTTGATTGTAGCTCCCCCTACACACATATTGACAAGACTGTGCTACATAATATTTGATTGTGGCTCCCCCTACACACATATTGACAAGACTGTGCTACATAATATTTGATTGTAGCTCCCCCTACACACATATTGACAAGACTGTGCTACATAATATTTGATTGTGGCTCCCCCTACACACATATTGACAAGACTGTGCTACATAATATTTGATTGTAGCTCCCCCTACACACATATTGACAAGACTGTGCTACATAATATTTGATTGTGGCTCCCCCTACACACATATTGACAAGACTGTGCTACATAATATTTGATTGTAGCTCCCCCTACACACATATTGACAAGACTGTGCTACATAATATTTGATTGTGGCTCCCCCTACACACATATTGACAAGACTGTGCTACATAATATTTGATTGTAGCTCCCCCTACACACATATTGACAAGACTGTGCTACATAATATTTGATTGTGGCTCCCCCTACACACATATTGACAAGACTGTGCTACATAATATTTGATTGTAGCTCCCCCTACACACATATTGACAAGACTGTGCTACATAATATTTGATTGTGGCTCCCCCTACACACATATTGACAAGACTGTGCTACATAATATTTGATTGTAGCTCCCCCTACACACATATTGACAAGACTGTGCTACATAATATTTGATTGTGGCTCCCCCTACACACATATTGACAAGACTGTGCTACATAATATTTGATTGTAGCTCCCCCTACACACATATTGACAAGACTGTGCTACATAATATTTGATTGTGGCTCCCCCTACACACATATTGACAAGACTGTGCTACATAATATTTGATTGTAGCTCCCCCTACACACATATTGACAAGACTGTGCTACATAATATTTGATTGTGGCTCCCCCTACACACATATTGACAAGACTGTGCTACATAATATTTGATTGTAGCTCCCCCTACACACATATTGACAAGACTGTGCTACATAATATTTGATTGTGGCTCCCCCTACACACATATTGACAAGACTGTGCTACATAATATTTGATTGTAGCTCCCCCTACACACATATTGACAAGACTGTGCTACATAATATTTGATTGTGGCTCCCCCTACACACATATTGACAAGACTGTGCTACATAATATTTGATTGTAGCTCCCCCTACACACATATTGACAAGACTGTGCTACATAATATTTGATTGTGGCTCCCCCTACACACATATTGACAAGACTGTGCTACATAATATTTGATTGTAGCTCCCCCTACACACATATTGACAAGACTGTGCTACATAATATTTGATTGTGGCTCCCCCTACACACATATTGACAAGACTGTGCTACATAATATTTGATTGTAGCTCCCCCTACACACATATTGACAAGACTGTGCTACATAATATTTGATTGTGGCTCCCCCTACACACATATTGACAAGACTGTGCTACATAATATTTGATTGTAGCTCCCCCTACACACATATTGACAAGACTGTGCTACATAATATTTGATTGTGGCTCCCCCTACACACATATTGACAAGACTGTGCTACATAATATTTGATTGTAGCTCCCCCTACACACATATTGACAAGACTGTGCTACATAATATTTGATTGTGGCTCCCCCTACACACATATTGACAAGACTGTGCTACATAATATTTGATTGTAGCTCCCCCTACACACATATTGACAAGACTGTGCTACATAATATTTGATTGTGGCTCCCCCTACACACATATTGACAAGACTGTGCTACATAATATTTGATTGTAGCTCCCCCTACACACATATTGACAAGACTGTGCTACATAATATTTGATTGTGGCTCCCCCTACACACATATTGACAAGACTGTGCTACATAATATTTGATTGTAGCTCCCCCTACACACATATTGACAAGACTGTGCTACATAATATTTGATTGTGGCTCCCCCTACACACATATTGACAAGACTGTGCTACATAATATTTGATTGTAGCTCCCCCTACACACATATTGACAAGACTGTGCTACATAATATTTGATTGTGGCTCCCCCTACACACATATTGACAAGACTGTGCTACATAATATTTGATTGTAGCTCCCCCTACACACATATTGACAAGACTGTGCTACATAATATTTGATTGTGGCTCCCCCTACACACATATTGACAAGACTGTGCTACATAATATTTGATTGTAGCTCCCCCTACACACATATTGACAAGACTGTGCTACATAATATTTGATTGTGGCTCCCCCTACACACATATTGACAAGACTGTGCTACATAATATTTGATTGTAGCTCCCCCTACACACATATTGACAAGACTGTGCTACATAATATTTGATTGTGGCTCCCCCTACACACATATTGACAAGACTGTGCTACATAATATTTGATTGTAGCTCCCCCTACACACATATTGACAAGACTGTGCTACATAATATTTGATTGTGGCTCCCCCTACACACATATTGACAAGACTGTGCTACATAATATTTGATTGTAGCTCCCCCTACACACATATTGACAAGACTGTGCTACATAATATTTGATTGTGGCTCCCCCTACACACATATTGACAAGACTGTGCTACATAATATTTGATTGTAGCTCCCCCTACACACATATTGACAAGACTGTGCTACATAATATTTGATTGTGGCTCCCCCTACACACATATTGACAAGACTGTGCTACATAATATTTGATTGTAGCTCCCCCTACACACATATTGACAAGACTGTGCTACATAATATTTGATTGTGGCTCCCCCTACACACATATTGACAAGACTGTGCTACATAATATTTGATTGTAGCTCCCCCTACACACATATTGACAAGACTGTGCTACATAATATTTGATTGTGGCTCCCCCTACACACATATTGACAAGACTGTGCTACATAATATTTGATTGTAGCTCCCCCTACACACATATTGACAAGACTGTGCTACATAATATTTGATTGTGGCTCCCCCTACACACATATTGACAAGACTGTGCTACATAATATTTGATTGTAGCTCCCCCTACACACATATTGACAAGACTGTGCTACATAATATTTGATTGTGGCTCCCCCTACACACATATTGACAAGACTGTGCTACATAATATTTGATTGTAGCTCCCCCTACACACATATTGACAAGACTGTGCTACATAATATTTGATTGTGGCTCCCCCTACACACATATTGACAAGACTGTGCTACATAATATTTGATTGTAGCTCCCCCTACACACATATTGACAAGACTGTGCTACATAATATTTGATTGTGGCTCCCCCTACACACATATTGACAAGACTGTGCTACATAATATTTGATTGTAGCTCCCCCTACACACATATTGACAAGACTGTGCTACATAATATTTGATTGTGGCTCCCCCTACACACATATTGACAAGACTGTGCTACATAATATTTGATTGTAGCTCCCCCTACACACATATTGACAAGACTGTGCTACATAATATTTGATTGTGGCTCCCCCTACACACATATTGACAAGACTGTGCTACATAATATTTGATTGTAGCTCCCCCTACACACATATTGACAAGACTGTGCTACATAATATTTGATTGTGGCTCCCCCTACACACATATTGACAAGACTGTGCTACATAATATTTGATTGTAGCTCCCCCTACACACATATTGACAAGACTGTGCTACATAATATTTGATTGTGGCTCCCCCTACACACATATTGACAAGACTGTGCTACATAATATTTGATTGTAGCTCCCCCTACACACATATTGACAAGACTGTGCTACATAATATTTGATTGTGGCTCCCCCTACACACATATTGACAAGACTGTGCTACATAATATTTGATTGTGGCTCCTCCTACACACATATTGACTAGACAGGGAGAGTGGTCATACGCTTTAATTTACGCACTAATCGATCAAATTAATGCAGACGACATAAAATTCTGAATAATGTATATTGCCTATAGAATTTAAGTAGTTATTAAATAACTGAATTCTCCAATAAAGACTGATCCCCAAGCAAAATGTCAAAATATTAAGTTCCCAAATTTTGATTTTCACGTGATCGCCGCTCAAAATGTTGAATATCTTTAAGGTGGTTGTATCTCACTATTTGTCATGATTCCAAAATTTGGTATATTTGTTGAATTTGTGTGCTTAGTATACACATTTGTGGCCCTATCACACTATTTGATTAGACTTTCAGACTCTTATAAGAAATAATAATAATAAAATTATTTACTTTCAAATTTTGTTGTATATTATACCATAGCAATCAAATATTTATCTGTAATAAATATAATTTTGATAATTTATATTTTTCCAATACGATTTCTGATTGAAAATTGATTTAGTTTTTATTTTCGATAATTGAGGACTCGGGTATCCATAGACGCCTCAACGAATTAAATCAAATATATTTTCCGATCACGCTGTTTGGTTCTGTTTGAAGTAAAAAAATGACAAAATTTGGTATCATGACAAATAGTGTGATTCCAACTTTAGAACGGTAACAACACGATCTTACAATAATGGAATAGAATCAAATGATGCGGCTCAACAACCCACAGACCAGGCCACCTCAGAAGTTCATTTATTTCTCTTTAAATTTGGTGATTCAACGCATAGAGTGCACTATTTACTCACCAGAGATGTGGAACAGAGAAATAAAAATCATGCAAGCGTATAATGTGGCTTTCAAATCCATTCTAATTTTTCTTACAAATCTGAAAAAAATTACAATATTTTAAAACTTTATAAGCTAACTAAAGCTCTTCTTCTTTAACTTCACCCTTTCCCAATTCTATTTGGGGGTTCCTTTTGTTCGGTGCTTAATCTCTTTAGCAGTAACCATTTCCTGGCACCGTAACCCTATCTTGCTTCTCACAGTAACCATGGAAACTAAGTAGAAACTCGCATTTTGCTGCTGTACTCTCATCTTTGTTTTGAAGATTTTTTTTTTTTTTTTTAAGGCTGGATGCCCTTGCTAACACCAAACCTTCTGTATTTACATGGCCTAATGATAATGAAGCTGATGTGCTCCCCTCGGTGGCTATACATATTTCAGATAAATAAGCTACTCTTCTCAAAATGCGCCAACCTAAATGATTCTCACTTATTCCCATGGAGCGCTTCAAAAAATTGCGCGTTAATGTAGCCAGTGTGAATTAGCAGATTTCGGGATCACCTCTTTGTAACCTATCCCCATATCCCTCTGTTCGATGTTTTCCCTGTCAGACCATTTCATTTCAAAACCTTTCATATATTTTCCTTTTCTTTAGCACTCCATATAATATAACCTATGCTTAGTCAGCGTCTATTGCACGTTGAATATTGCACTGAAGTTAAGCAACGTCCACGTAGGTTCACGCCCTCGAGATGCTACATTTTTTTTTTTCTGGGTCAACCCAGACTTAGTAAGATCAATGTGGGTATCTGGTTTGTAAGTTTTCAGTGAATGGAGGGTAAAACCCCCGTCTCGAATGACCAATAGATAAGAAAAAATAACCTATGGTTATCGTTCAGTTTCTGATAAGGAAATAATAAATGAAATGAAAAATTTACCTTTAATAAAGTGAAAAAATATCGACTAGTTTAGCTTGCTGACGAACCACGTATGAATGATAGAATATTGTCATCACTCTGCGTTGGCAATACCTATGGAAACTTTATGTACACTTGTGTGTCCTAATTTTTGAAAACCAACTCGAGCTAATAGCTAATTACCTATAGAAGGAAAATAAAAACATTAAATAATATATTATTTCCAAACTAGCTGAGTACTCGAACTCAGGTCCGTTCCCAAGATTTTTTTCGGGGGGGGGGGGGGGAAGGATTGACTGCAAACCAGGACTAACACCTGAAAATGATGATTATGGAAGGTGATGTTGTTGTTGGTGGTGGTGATGATGAGNTTTTTTTTTAATATTATAAGTCACGTGCAAAGTAGAGTATTTTCATTAAAAAAAAAGATTGAAATTTCGGGTGGGAGTCTGGAACCCCCGGACCTCCCTGTCTGTGTACGGCCTTGCCCGAACTTCTTTTCGAGAAGCTGAAAGAAAAAATGATAATAAATCTGATTCTTACATTAGTTATATCATATGACCGGGGTACAACCGTTTAAACGCGATCAGAACATACCACACATAGATTACATATTACCTACACGTTTGTTAACCTATGTAGAACATGGGGAGTAGTAACGGGTTGTTAAGCTGTGTATGCAACCCAGCCTAATCTTGCGCAGCCTTTGATACTTTCCGTTTCAAGATACGTATAGAATCTACCTATCTTGATAAGACATTGCAAACTATACGTCACTGGACGCCAGACTTTGGCCACTGTACTCTGTTTAAACAAAGGAAACTGGTTGCATGTTTTGTCTTTTATCTGGTTCATTACATTTCAAGTGTTACATAATTTGTTCACTTTAAGATAATTGAGAGATTGTTTTTAGCAACAATAATTGCATGGTCTTTGTGTCCCCATTATTGTGAAAGACATCCAAATTTAACTGTTCATTTATAAGCACAAAAATCAAACCAACCAAAGTATTATTTATTCTTTTGTCATCATTGCATAGTGTGAATACAAAACCCTCTAACACACTCATTGTTCATGAAGAATATATGACGTCATCCAAGGTGTTTTTGTTTCATGGTTCTATGTTCTTAAAACTCTTCCCTGTTAGATTCAATCCACCAAAGTGTTAGTTATTCATTTGACAGCATTGCATAGTGTGAATACAAAAGCCTTCATCACACTCATTGTTCATGAAGAATATATGACGTCATCCAAGGTGTCTTAGTTTCATGGTTCTATGTTCTTAAAACTCTTCCCTGTTAGATTCAATCCACCAAAGTGTTAGTTATTCATTTGACAGCATTGCATAGTGTGAATACAAAAGCCTTTATCACACTCATTGTTCATGAAGAATATATGACGTCATCCAAGGTGTTTTTGTTTCATGGTTCTATGTTCTTAAAACTCTTCCCTGTTAGATTCAATCAACCAAAGTGTTAGTTATTCATTTGACAGCATTGCATAGTGTGAATACAAAAGCCTTTATCACACTCATTGTTCATGAAGAATATATGACGTCATTCAAGGTGTCTTTGTTTCATGGTTCTATGTTCTTAAAACTCTTCCCTGTTAGATTCTATCCACCAAAGTGTTAGTTATTCATTTGTCAGCATTGCATAGTGTGAATACAGAAGCCTTTATCACACTCATTGTTCATGAAGAATATATGACGTCATTCAAGGTGTCTTTGTTTCATGGTTCTATGTTCTTAAAACTCTTCCCTGTTAGATTCAATCAACCAAAGAGTTAGTTATTCATTTGTCAGCATTGCATAGTGTGAATACAAAAGCCTTTATCACACTCATTGTTCATGAAGAATATATGACGTCATCCAAGGTGTTTTAGTTGCATGGTTCTATGTTCTTAAAACTCTTCCCTGTTAGATTCAATCAACCAAAGTGTTAGTTATTCATTTGTCAGCATTGCATAGTGTGAATACAAAAGCCTTTATCACACTCATTGTTCATGAAATATATATTGCGTCATCCAAGGTGTTTTAGTTGCATGGTTCTATGTTCTTAAAACTCTTCCCTGTTAGATTCAATCAACCAAAGAGTTAGTTATTCATTTGTCAGCATTGTATAGTGTGAATACAAAAGCCTTTATCACACTCATTGATCATGAAGAATATATGACGTCATCCAAGGTGCCTCAGTTTCATGGTTCTATGTTCTTAAAACTCTTCCCTGTTAGATTCAATCAACCAAAGTGTTAGTTATTCATTTGTCAGCATTGCATAGTGTGCATGCAAAAGCCTCTATCACACTCATTGTTCATGAAGAATATATGACTTCATCCAAGGTGTCTTAGTTTCATGGTTCTATGTTCTTAAAACTCTTCCCTGTTAGATTAAATCAACCAAAGTGTTAGTTATTCTTTTGTAATCATTGCATAGTGTGAATACAAAAGCCTCTATCACACTCATTGTTCATGTAACGTTATCCAGGATGCACATGGTATTGTTTTTGGTATACTAATAAAATGTAAATGTGATTTAATTTTTTTAATATTTGTGTTAAAGCATAATACTGCATTTTCACAACCTAGATTTATGGTTATCACAGCATTACAAGGGTCATTACACTACACCATCACTGGCATTATATATATTATTTATTTGCGTTTTATAAGTATAGATTTGCTCCTGTAATGCCGCCACTGGTGGTTACCCACATTAAAGTAGCTACTCAATTGTCCTCACGAGGCTGAGTGCACCCCGAACAATCAGGCACAGTTCCGAAAAAAAACCGATTCTACCAGGATTCGAACCTGGATCTCCCGCGTGCAAAACCCGTGTGATACCCATTAGTCCAGGGAGGCTGCCAAATATTTTTCGTTTAATATTTTCAATAATGAACCTTTGGAATCGTCACAAAAAAAAATACCCCNCAAAATTTGATATTTTACGTTTCAAGGTATGCGTAGAATCCAAAAATCGAATAAAAAAACATTTGTCGACCGTGATAGACGATTTGCATGATCAGTAGGGTCCAACTGTGTGTCAAAATTTTGAGAACCAATTAGACTCCATATGGGACCTGGGTATTAAATTCGGTGAAGGATACTACTGGTGCCTTATAAGCGAACAGGGAGTACGGACGGATTTTAGCACATTTATTCTGTTCTTATAATATAGTGTCCCCTGTGGATATGGGGACTTGAAAAGAATATTTGCAAGCACCCAAATCTATGCCAGTCTTTGCATTATCCTTCCTATGTCCCGTGTGGATAGGAGGTTTTAAAAAAAATACCTCTAAAAATACGGTGGAGGGCCGTCTCGGGACTGAGAAAAAGCAAGGCCATGCCTCAGGGACCATCCAAGAGCCTTACGATGGAGTTCCTGGCCCTCAGTCGGATAAATATCAGATTAGCCACAGGCCTGATTACAGGAAACTGTGGTCTAAGAAAACACCTACACACTATCTTACATGGAGACTGTGAGCATAGGACAGCTACATCCCAGGCTCGACATCCATGGAAAACACCTAGCCAAAAGGCTGATCAATCTCGTGCGGATCTTAGAATTTAGCTAGGGAAACAGGCTACTCTCCGAGCACAAAAAATCCACCGGAGGCTTAGGTGCAGGGGCTCACATAGCCCCAAAGAGGAATTTAGCTCACGAATATACCCCAGTCCATGCCAGTCGTAAAAGTCGACTAAGGGCAGGGTCAGAAACGATATATTTTTCATTACCCATGTATCCGTAAAGATTCTCAAGAAAGATAACTAACACTTGAGTTGATTGAATCATTATCCGTAAAGATTCTCAAGTATCAACAACTCATGCCGAGTTTTTGCTAACCAGCCCCACGGCTGTTAATCTATGATGATGAGGCTTATATGTATTGATGAGGCTTATATATATCACTTATACAATAATGAATGTTTATGGGTAACTAGAAGAAGTGGATTTGTTTGGCCGTAGATTAGGTTTTTGTTGTTTGAAATGAAATACTATTTCTTCTTGAGACTGGTTGTGTCTCATTTGATTATTGATTTCCTTGTACTTCTTGCTTTACAGTTCAATACACATAAACAGAATCAAGTCATCGATAGTGTCACATCGATGGTGACGATTTGTTAAGGAGGTATTCTTCGGTTCCATAGTTCATAGTCAATCAATAGTTATGGAAGGTGTTCCACTTGAATTCACTCTCTGGAACTGTCTTTCGGATTGAACTATACTGGGTTTATCTGATCTCTGGAACTGTATTTCTGATTTAACTATACAGGTTTTATCTGATCTCGGAAACTGTTTTTCTGATTTAACTACACTGTGTTTATCTTATCTGATCCGAAAGGCCTCGTACATACCTTATGTATGTCAGTCTTCGTAGCAGAGTCTCCATCACACTCGACTTGCACCAGCCCCGTGAGTGTAACTTGTTTTCATTTATTGGAAATGCGCTCTCTCCTCGTATCCTATACCTTACCAAAGCATCGCACATACCTTATGTATGTCAGTCTCCGTGGCAGAGACTCCATCACACTCGACTTGCACCAGCCCCGTGGGTGTAACTTGTTTTCATTTATTGGAAATGCGCTCTCTCCTCGTATCCTATTCCTTACCAAAGCCTCGTACATACCTTATGTATGTCAGTCTCCGTGGCAGAGACTCCATCACACTCGACTTGCACCAGCCCCGTGGGTGTAACTTGTTTTCATTTATTGGAAATGCGCTCTCTCCTCGTATCCTATACCTTACCAAAGCCTCGCACATACCTTATGTATGTCAGTCTTCGTGGCAGAGTCTCCATCACACTCGGCCTGTACCAGCCCCGTGAGTGTAACTTGTTTTCATTTATTGGAAATGCGCTCTCTCCTCGTATCCTATACCTTACCAAAGCCTCACACATACCTTATGTATGTCAGTCTCCGTGGCAGAGACTCCATCACACTCGGCTTGCACCAGCCCCGTGGGTGTAACTTGTTTTCATTTATTGGAAATGCGCTCTCTCCTCGTATCCTATACCTTACCAAAGCCTCGCACATACCTTATGTATGTCAGTCTCCGTGGCAGAGACTCCATCACACTCGGCTTGCACCAGCCCCGTGGGTGTAGCTTGTTTTCATTTAATGGAAATGCACTCTCTCTCTCTTCTCGTATCCTATACCTTACCAAAGCCTCGCACATACCTTATGTATGTCAGTCTCCGTGGTAGAGACTCCATCATACTCGGCTTGCACCAGCTCGGTGATTGTTAAAAAATACCTTGTAATACTATGATGCCTATAAAATTGTGGTATAATAAAACAAAGAAATGCATATTTACAAATAGATGTCTCTAGGGACGTAACTAAGGTAGTCCAGCAGTCGGGACAACCACCCATTTTGGCGCTCTAAAAACCTCAAGCCCTGGATGTCTCCCATAGCTGCTTCAAAAATCGAATCGAAGTCATTAGTCAATAAAGTGATAGGCAATATAGATCAAAGTCATTGGTCAATACTGTGATTGACACTATCAAAGTCATTAGCCAATACTGTGATAGGTACTATAGATCAATATCATTGGTCAATACTGTGATTGACATAGCTCGAAGTCATTAGTCAATACTGTGATTGACATAATAGATCAAAGTCTTTAGTCAATACTGTGATTGACACTAGATATCAAAGTCATTGGTCAATACTGTGATTGACACTATATATCAAAGTCATAGTCAATACTGTGATAGGCACTTTAGATCAAAGTCATTAGTTAATACTGTGACTGACATAGCTCAAAGTCATTAGTCAATACTGTGATTGACACAATAGATCAAAGTCTTTGGTGAATACTGTGATTGACAGTAAAGATTAATTCATGTTGATTTGTTCAATCGACAATTTCCTCGGTACTCTCAATCGGGACCAGAATGATTCAACTGAAATCATTTCTCAGTATAAATTTTACATTTTGGTTCAATGTCTTTTGGTTTGATCTGTTGACTTTTTGGTCTAGTGTCTAGTGGATCATGAATCATGACTCATAACTTGAATCTTTCATCTTTCCGGTGCAATTTTTTTCTGAAAATCTTTTATTTTGCGATTTTTTTTTGGCATTTCTGAGTTATAAGCGATCAAAACTCAACAAGTTAATAAGTGCCCAGATATGTTGAGATCTCATGTTTGCCATTTCCGAGTTATAAGCGATAAAACCTCAACAAATTAATAAGTCTCCAAATAATTATGTTGAGATCTCATGTTTGCCATTTCCGAGTTATAAGCAATAAAACCTCAACAAATTAATAAGTCTCCAAATATGTTGAGATCTCATGTTTGCCATTTCCGAGTTATAAGCGATAAAACCTCAACAAATTAATACGTCTCCAAATATGTTGAGATCTCATGTTTGCCATTTCCAAAATGTCAATATGGGCCTCCCCTTCAAGGAGTTGTCATCTTACAATTTCTTTGTTAATAAGTCTCCAAATATGTTGAGATCTCATGTTTGCCATTTCCGAGTTATAAGCGATAAAACCTCAACAAATTAATAAGTCTCCAAATATGTTGAGATCTCATGTTTGCCATTTCCGAGTAATAAGCGATAAAAACTCAACAAATTAATGAGTGCACAAATATATGTTGAGATCTTATGTTTGCCATTTCTGAGTTATAAGCGATAAAAACTCAACAAATTAATTAATAAGTGCCCAAATATGTTGAGGTTGAGATCTCGTGTTTGCCATTTCCGAGTTATAAGAGATAAAACTCAACAAATTAATAAGTGCCCAAATATGTCGAGATCAGATTAAGATAGAAATCTGAACATTTGAGAAGTAATCAGAGTGTGTATGCTTGTCCACGATAACTGAAAAATATTGCTCTAATTTCTCTTTTTCTAATATTGTGTGACCACAATCTGTGATGATAAAATCTCTAACATTACTTGGGCCCATGTTCTTGCTTGTACACGATAACTGAAAAATAACCTACAGTTGCTCTATTTTCTCTTTTTCTAATATTGTGTGACCACAATCTGTGATAAAATCTCTAACATTACTTGGGCCTATGTTCTTGCTGAACGTTTTGAAATCTTCTCAAGTCATGTTTGTGGCACCTGACTGGAACCTGGCATTATACAAACGATTGATCAAACAATCTGGTCTGGTTTTCTACATATTTCTGTTAATTTCTGGTTTTCATGTTAAATTCTTGTCTATTTTAACTATCTAGAGCAAATGCAGGTACTGCTTACAAATATGATCTTATCTGATATTAAAAACCGTCAGTCAACTCGTAAATACATGGAAATATGAATTACTAACTTTCATATTGAATGAACAGTCCCCTGTAAATAGGGGGGGGGGACTTAAAAGGATACTTCTAAGACACCCAAGTCCATGCCAGTCGTAAAAGGCGACTAAGGGCAGGGTCAGAAACGATATCTTTTCCATTACCCAGAAAGCAAGGAGAAGCTACTACATTATCCGTAAGGATTGTTTAGTATCAACAACTCATGATGAGTTGTTACTAACCAGGCCCACAGCTGTTAGCTGTTAATCTAATAACGAAATTGAAGCAAATGGAACATAAGAGAGTCATGTAATATGTATAGGTACTTAAAAAAAACTGTGAGCGTTCGCAGATAACAGGAAAAGATGTAGGAATTTGTAAAGTATGTTATGTTTTGAGTAGGGATGTCAATATTGTATCGATAATATCGATATTCGCAATTCGATATAATTGATATTTTATATATTAAGATTTCGATATATTAAGTTACAGTTCTGGAACCCGGGAGGAGTATATGGTCGTCCTTTTATTTTTTTTAACCAATTTTAACCCAATTAGAAAGGTTAGGAAACGTTTTTACGTTAATGCTTCTTTTGTGTATGTACAATCGTCCAAAATGGATTCATGATGACCAAAAAATAAAATAAGGATTCGACACAAGGCTCGAATGGAGCAATAGTTTTTCCGAATGGTGCAACAGTTTTTATAGGGATAAGTGACTTCATTAGCAGAACAAGTTTGTTTATTTTATCAATATATAAGCGTTAAGATGAACGTCCCCCAAAATAGAGGGGTTTGATCGGCCATGCTTCGATGAAGAAGTTGTTTTTTTGGTAAGAACTCGAAGTTTATCCCTAAAAACTCTTGCACCATTAGGAAGAAAACTATTGTTCCATTCGGGTCTTGTGTCGCGTCTCAAAAAAAAAAAAAACGCGTTTAAAAAATTTGAAAAGGACGCCAATTTACTAGCATTTACTCCCACCCGGATCCAGACCCATTAAGGCAAGGCCGTACTCAGGGGGGTCCAGACCTCCCCCCCGATATTTCATTATTTTTTTATGCATGACTTACGTAATATTGTAATGTGTAACGCATCATCATCATCACCACCACCACTAACAACAAGAACAACATCAACAGCCACAACAACAACAAGAACAAGAACAACATCAACAAGAACAAAAACAACAACAACAACAACATCAATAGCCACAACAACAAGAAGAACAAGAACAACATCAACAAGAACAACATCAACAGCCACAACAACAAGAACAAGAACAACAACTACAGCTACCACAACAAGAACAAAAACTACATCAACAACAGCAGCAACAACAACAACAACAAAAAAAGAACAACATCACCAAGAAGAAGAACAACAACATCACCTTCCATGATCATCATTTTCAGGTGTTGGTCCTGACATGGTTGTGAATCCTTCGGGCACCCCCTCCCCCTCCGAAAAAAAAATCTTGGGTACGGCCCTGCATTAAGGTACCTAAAATATTAGGGTACCTATGTCTGAAATTACACCCCTTTGCTGCTAGGCCTGTAGTATTTCTATTACCTCTGCGTTTGTAAAAATGTGGGGTCGCGAGGTGACAGTGTTGCCCTCCGTGTGAGCAAATGATCAAATATTATTTGAGTCGCAGTACAACTCAATATATAAATACAATTTAACATACTGTGATGCAGATTATCTATCTACCTAGGTACCGTGAACATTCTTATTGAAAGTAATTTCATTTCCAGCCTAATTTGCAAGCTTTAGAACAATTCCAGCCTAATCTGGAAGTAATTTCATTTCCAGTCTAATCTGGAACCGTGGTTTCGATGTAGATTTTTTCATTAATTTTAATTTCCCGCATTTTTTCCTTTGTGCCCCATTAGGTCTGTGTTTTTCTAAGAAGCAACATTGAGATAGTTTTTTCTGTAGACAGTATTCTTTAAAGGCTGTATACCCTTCCTAACACCAAACTTTTTACTTTTTCTTCCATAGAAGATAAAGTATTGTATTCGTGCAGAAATTTTAGATATATTTTGGCTCAAAAAATCGTTTGACGGGAAGCCAAAGGCCAAAATAAAGATCAAATATATTCGGCCATATTGCTTTTGGGCCATATTTTCAAAATTTTGGGTCATTTTTGAATTTTGAAAATATTTGGAGCCACGGGGCAAAAAAAAAAAATATACGCTACTGAACCAC
>CM022880.1:20148490-20159382 GCA_012654025.1 Pachypsylla venusta | reverse complement strand
AATGGTCAACATCAACAGAAAATAGAAATATAACAATAACTAAAATATATAACTAAAAACCTTAAAACTTTAGAAGAACAAAATCTGCATTCGGTGGTAGTCTGATGGAATGATTAAGGAAGAGAAAGTCTAGTACGGTTTTCCGTACCATTTATTGTATTTACACGAGTTTGGACCGTGTCCTAATGAGCTGGTGACTTACTCCCTTCGTAGCTACATTATTCTTAAATCAGATTATTAGGTGCTCTTTTTTTGTGTGTGTATGTGTGAATTATGTAAATAAATTGCAAAGGGATGTAAACTAATAGGTTTGAGTAATAAGTTAACTTTTAAAATGACTCGACCTTAAAATGAAACTAATTAATATAAAGGAATGTTTTTGGCTATTCTTTTGGGTTTCTTTAATAAGAATATTCTACAATTTTTTTCGACTCAACACCTTTTTAACATCTATTGGTCATACGAGACGGAGGTTTTACCCTCCATTCGCTGGAAACATACAAACCAGCTACCCACATTGACCTCACTCAGCCCGGTTTGGTTCGGAAAAATAACCATCATCACGAGGGCTCGAACCTACGTGACCATCCAAATGGTAAAACCTCGCTGGACGTTGCTTAACTTCAATGATCTAAAGCAGTGATCCTCAACCGGTGTGCCGCGAGAAATCTGAAATTAAAATATGGAGACATGTCTCTAAATTCTTTCTGGGTATCTCTAAATTCTTTCTGGCTCCGAGTGCTGCTTCAATTTTCAACTTCATGGTTTTGTGAGCACGGGTTTTCTGCTCTGACCAACATAAAATCCAAAAAGCGTCAGAGAGCTTTCTTCTAGTATTAATCCTCGCCACCCTGGGTAAGAAACATCAGGCACAAATCAGCCACTAATTTTTGATATTGTTCGGCTGAAGTCAGGGGTACCTATTGACTGATTGTGTGTGTGTGTTTGTGTGTGTGTGTGTGTGTGTCCTTTATGCATTCCTAAACCACACATCAGATTATGAAACTTTCGCAAGTCATTGAGCATATATCCGAGATGGTTTCTGGCCAAAAAAGTATATATATTTTGTGGGCGGGGCCATGTGAGACCGCCATCTTGGAATATCGCTTTTCCCCAATATTTTGAGAACCGCTTAAGTTATTGCAACCAAACTTTTGTGGGACGTTATACGCCTGACCCTTAAAGGCTTTCGATCACTTTGAGTCTTATAGTTTGTGGGCGGGGCCATATGAAGCCGCCATTTTGGAATTTCGCCTTTCCGCAATATTTTCAGAACCGCTTCAGTTATTGCGATCAAAATTTTATGAGATGCTTTAGGTTTGACATTAAACAGCTTTTGTTCACTTTGCGTCATATATTTTGTGGGTGGGGTCATCTGAGGTCGCCATCTTGGAATTTCGTTTTTCCTCAATTTTTTAAGAACCGCCCATGTTATTGAGACCAAACTTTTGTGATATACAATATGTACCCCTAATATAAGTATTTGAGCAAATTTTTTTCAACTTTTTCTCCATATTTTTGTTCCAGTATGTTCGATTTAGATAAAATTATGTACAAAAGCGGTTAGTGCCGATAAAAAGTAATAGAAATGAACACAAGTTTGATGGGTGGGGCGTGTTGGGAGTAATATTGGGTTAGGTATTTATATAAAAAAATGGCGTTTTGAGGTCTACACAGGTTGAGAAACATTAAATATTCAATTCGCACCCCAAAATATTCCATTCAAAAAGTAATCCATATGTGGTATAGTTATTAGGTGTAAGTTAGGCTAATATGCTTCGCTGACATAATAGTATTGAAGTGGATGTTTCTGACTCAAAATCATATAACTGACCTAAAAACCACCCAGTTTGTTGGGTAGAACGTGTTGGGAGTAGTATTGGGTTAGGTTCCAAAAAAATTAAAATGCGTGTTGAAGGCTGCGCAAGATTAGGCTGGGTCGCAGACCCAGTCTAAACCAGGCTTTTACGAATTAACTGAGATAGTCCTGTTGTTTTATAACATTAGCTAATCAACAACAGCTATTGTTGTTGTCAACAACAACAATAACAACATCACCACCAACCACAGTTGTGAACGGAACTCAGAACAACGAAATTGTAAGATGGCAACTCCTTGAAGGGGAGGCCCATATTGACATTAAATTGCTAATGGAACTCAGAACAACTAAATTATAAGATGGCAACACCTTGAAGGGGAGGTCCATATTGACATTATGTTGTGAACGGAACTCAGAACAACGAAATTGTAAGATGGCAACTCCTTGAAGGGTAGTCCCATATTGACATTAAATTGCTAACGGAACTCAGAACAACGAAATTGTAAGATGGAAACACCTCGAAGGGGAGGTACATATTGACATTAAGTTGTGAACGGAACTCAGAACAACGAAATTGTAAGATGGCAACTCCTTGAAGGGTAGTCCCATATTGACATTAAATTGCTAACGGAACTCAGAACAACGAAATTGTAAGATGGAAACACCTTGAAGGGGAGGTACATATTGACATTAAGTTGTGAACGGAACTCAGAACAACGAAATTGTAAGATGGAAACACCTTGAAGGGGAGGTACATATTGACACTAAGTTGTGAACGGAACTCAGAACAACGAAATTGTAAGATGGCAACACCTTGAAGGAGAGGTCCATATTGACATTAAGTTGTGAACGGAACTCGGAACAACGAAATTGTAAGATGGCAACTCCTTGAAGGGGAGGCCCATATTGACATTAAATATCTAACGGAACTCGAAAAAACAAAATTGTAAGATGGAAACACCTTTAAGGGAATTGTAAAATGGCAACTCGAGTGCTAATAACTAAGGACAAGATGTGCTACTAAAAACTCTAATTATATTATTGCGGGTGCTTACGGGTCCAGACAGCAAATTAAAATCCTATTCTCACTCTTTTGTTTCCAGTTATCTAATTATATTATTGCGGGGGTTACGGTGTCCAGACAGCAAATTAAAATCCTCTTCTCACTCTTTTGTTTCTAGTTATCTAATTATATTATTGCGGGGGTTACGGTGTCCAGTCAGCAAATTAAAATCCTCTTCTCACTCTTTTGTTTCTAGTTATCTAATTATATTATTGCGGGGGTTACGGTGTCCAGACAGCAAATTAAAATCCTCTTCTCACTCTTTTGTTTCCAGTTATCTAATTATATTATTGCGGGGGTTACGGTGTCCAGGCAGCAAATTAAAATCCTCTTCTCACTCTTTTGTTTCCAGTTATCAAATTATATTATTGCGGGGGTTACGGTTTCCAGGCAGCAAATTAAAATCCTATTCTCACTCTTTTGTTTCCAGTTATCTAATTATATTATTGCGGGGGTTACGGTGTCCAGGCAGCAAATTAAAATTCTATTTTCACTCTTTTTTTTCTAGTTATCTAATTCTAATTATATTATTGCGGGGGTTACGGTGTCCAGGCAGCAAATTAAAATTCTATTCTCACTATTTTTTTTCTAGTTATCTAATTATATTATTGCGGGGGTTACGGTGTCCAGGCAGCAAATTAAAATTCTATTCTCACTCTTTTTTTTTCTAGTTATCTAATTATATTATTGCGGGTGCTTACGGTGTCCAGGCAGCAAATTAAAATCCTATTCTCACTCTTTTGTTTCAGCCTATTTCAAGGTCAGATGGTGATGGCCAAAGTAATTCAGGCCGACCCCGATTTGTTGCAGTTACCACTCTGGAAGATGCCCAGGCCGTACGGTGTGCTGAATTCCATCCTAGTGGCAGTATTTACGCTGTCGGTTCAAATTCAAAAACCTTACGGATTTGTGCGTATCCTAAGTTGACAGATTTAAGGTGAGAATTTTTTCCGTTCTTTAAAAGGCACGTAAGGCCATTGTCTCCTCTCGCTCTACCGTGACATAGTTTTGAATTAATGTAAACCTGCTAAAATAACTTTAAAATTATATATAGATGACCTATCATCAAAATGACGTCTTCTCTGAACGAAGAGGTCTAGTTTAACTCTACGAGTTTATATTCATAGAGTTAGGTATCTGATTTTAAGTCCTATTCAGCAACTCGGGGCAAATTAGTTGCTATAATAAGGGATAGAACCTCGTTCTAACGAAATCCAAGGGAAACGCCATATCCTTAGATTCATTTTGAACTATTCTATTTAGGGTTGCCGTATCGAAAGAATAAGAATATCGACATTGCAGATATCGATATTATAAAAAGATCAATATCGATAAGCGATATTATCGGATGGTCGTATATTGATATAAAATATCGGTTTAATCGGAACCTCAACATTCGATATTATCGATGTAAATATCGACAGCCCTTGCAGCATAGCAGTGTAATTTCTGACGTACCTAGGTACCTTAATATTTTTTTGTTTCGATACCGATATTTTTTTCGATATTATCGAAATTTTAATATCGATTATAACGAAACCCGAGTATATCGATATAATATCGACATCCCTAATTTTGTTCAAACGTAATCAAATCAAATATTAATTAATAATGGTCTTCTAAAAAAATGTAAGAATAATAAAAATTAAAATTTACAAAAATTTTCTTCTAAAAAAACAACTAACTACCTACCTATATGAAAAAGAAAAACAGGTGTTATTATTATTATTTGGTATTGTACATTTTATAGAGAGGTGACTTGGTGAGGATGTTGTGCTGACCTACTTTTGGCACACAGTTTACTTACAATATTCATAACCAAATGAAACAATGTCCGTCGTTGGTCCATCTCGTTGCGACATAAGATCTGTATTTAATGTAGCCAAGTATCTATCTGTTCTGCTTGGTGGAGCATGTGGACAAGATCATGGCATGTATCGGGACCATAGTCAGGAGGGGTTCCAACAAATAACGAACGAACAAAAAACGTCAGCAAAGTAGGTCCGTATACGGTCAAACGGGACTTCTGAAGATGTTACCCAAAAGTGGGGTATTTACCCGAAAGAAGGTTTTACACACGCAGCTCGGGCCACCTGGATATTATCTGCAATTGCATTGTCCCTACTAGCGTTTATCGCACGTAGAATACACCAGTTCCCGTTAGATCACTGAAGTTGAACAATGTCCAGAGAGGTTTTATCAAGTGGCTGTCTGTTGCCTATCCTCGTGATGCTGCCTATTTTTCCGGCCCAACCCAGGGTGAATGAGGTCAATGTGGGTAGTTGGTTTGTAAATTTCAAGCGAATGGAGGGTAAAACCCCCGTCTCGAATAACCAATAGATGCTAAAGAGACGTTAAGCCAAAAAAATAATAAGTATTCCAAAAATGGTATTCAAAATAAAAAGAGAGTTAAATAATTTTCCACCTAAAGAGTCAAAAAATATGGACTTAAAAATCACTAGCATACAGTGAGCCCCGCATTGAACATGATCGTTTGGCGGTAGTTTCCTCAACAATTTTCATTAAATTTCAAGGAATTATGATGTTTCGGTTCCCTCTCAATTTTATTAAACTTTATTCAGTACTTTCGATTGCAATACTTATCAATTTCATTAAATTTTATTCAGTATCTACTTTTGATTGCACAGCTCATCAGTTTCTTTAAGTTTGATTCAGTACCTACTTTTGATTGCACAACTTATCAATTTCATTAAATTTGATTCAGTACCTACTTTTGATTGCACAACTTAACAATTTCATTAAATTTGATTCAGTACCTACTTTTGATTGCACAACTTATCAATTTCATTAAATTTGATTCAGTATCTACTTTTGATTGCACAACTTATCAATTTCATTAAATTTGATTCAGTATCTACTTTTGATTGCACAGCTCATCAGTTTCATTAAATTTGATTCAGTACCTACTTTTGATTGCACAACTTATCAATTTCATTAAATTTGATTCAGCAGGGCCGTTCGGAGCTTTCCCGGGACCGGGGACAAAGACCTTCCACCTGTTCGGCACCATTTCGTGAAGTGCTGGGACTGATGGGCGGAGGTCTTAAAAAAGAATCAAGAGAAAGTTGCCTCTTTTATTTTTGTTCTTCTTTATCTTTTCTCCACTGGGCCCCCGATTTCTCCGATTTAGAACTCATTTTTCTAATGCTATATTAAAATAATAATTTCGGTTAAAATTATACCTATAGACATAATAAGTGTAGAAAATATTCTAGAATGTAACGAATGGTAAAATAATAGGAAAAAATACCTAAGGCTGGCGTAAAGATCCCCCACGATCCCCGCGGAACCCCTTTGAAGGTTTCCTATCCTCTAACTTCCTATTCTCCGAAAAAACTTGAAAGGGAGCCCCCAAAATTTTCCTAACGCCACTGAAAAACCCCGCACGTGAATTGAACCGGTTATCTTCACATACAAAAGGCTTTGAATATTATTTAAACTCAGAAAAATCGCAGGTTCAATGTGCTGTTTTTAAAAAGGCTGAGTAGTGACTTTTCCAAGAAATTGTTAATCTGTTTAATTATTCAAACTAATACCTAGTTAACAATACCTAATTACTAATTAGAAACCTCCAATGGTTTCTAATTAGTAATTAGGTATTATTAAAAACTTAAGAGTAAAATACTTACATTAAGTATAAATTAACATCTTTTTCAACTATCTATCTATACATATTATAAATAAGTCACTTTTCGCGTCTGTCTGTATGTGTGATATCTGGCCAGATTAAAGTTTTGAATTCTATATTTGAATTTCAGAATTTAAACTAACTTATATTTTGTCTATTACAATTTTTCTTTTTGTGTACTAAAATATTTTTTCTTTTCGGAAAATATAAAATTAATTTTCCACCAAAGTTCGTTTTCCTTTGAAATATTATAGTATGTTCGCGATAAACTCAAAATCTACCGAACGGATTTTAATGCTGTATTTATCAATCGACCAAGTGACTCCCGAAGAAGGTTTTACTGTAAAAAAATATAAAAAAATCATAAATGTCCGGCCGTTTTTTAGTTTTCACGAAATATTCTGAATTTTGGACAATACATTAAGATTTTTCGCGACATCATATGAACTCAAAGAAAAAAAGTTTTAGGTAACATCTTAATCCTTAATTTTGGACATATTTTGCAAAATTGTGGCTAGCCAGTCCAGGGTAATAGGTTCGAATTCGGGATCGGCCGAAATAAAATTTAGACAATATTACATAATTGTTTAGCCAAATCGGCAAGAGATATAGAAAAATTGATAGGAACGGACCCCCCCCCAAAACCATAGATTTAGACCCTAGAAAAATTATCAAAACTCTCCCAACGTTTCTGAGTTACGGACGATTTTCTGATTTTTGTATGGAAATTCAAGTTTTTGCACAATTTTGCCCGATTTGAATTTTTGTACAAAAGCGGTTAGTGCCGATATAATTTAATAGAATTGAATACTATGTTTGTTGGGTAGGACCTGTTGGGAGTAGTATTGGGTTAGGTTCCAAAAAAAAAAATGCGTGTTAAAGACTGCACAAGGTTTAGTCCGGTTCGCAGACCCAGCCAAAACTCAACAGGCTTCAACAACAAACGTTAACAAACGTGTAGGTAATATGTACTCTATGTGTATGCACTGATCGCGTTTAAACGGTTGTACCCCGGTGATATCATTATTAATGGAGTCAGATTTATTATCATATTTCTCTCATCTTCTCGAAACGAAGTTCGGGTAATCAGCTAGTAACAAATAATTTAGAGTTTTTAAATTGTCGAATTAAAAATTTTTTATTATTGAAAAATGAAATAATAATTTTCAATATGAAACAATGACCAGCAAGGAGGCTGCACCGAAAAACCATACTGGTAGCTAGGCTAGCCAATAAACACCACATTACTCCTTCCATTACACATGTGCCCCTCTCAACTGATCCACATGACAAAGACACCCCGGGCTGTAGTGCCATTTGGTAAAGTAAGGGAAATAGGCAGAATTGATATTTTTTACAAAATTTTATTGAATAGCAAAAACTGAATTCTGATATTAGAAGCCCAGATCGAATGGCCAAAATATATTAATAATATTAGGTTCCAAACCGATCTGGCCCTAAGAACTACAACAGTTACCATGTCAGGAAAGAATACAGGTGCAGAGAGTGGACACTGAACAAAAGGTTGTGGCACGGTAGAATTAAGGAAGATAACGCAGAACCCAAATACAATTGGGAAAAGTTGAAGTTAAAGAAGAAGACTTTGCTGTTGTAAGATATTACTTTAGTTTAATATCCTCAACGGGAAAGTCCACCTGAGCTGATGGTGTAGGTAAAATAACACAGAAAGCAACTGCAGTGATTGACATGGTTCTGGAGGCCCATGTCAATTATTAGCCTCCAAGAAAAGATGTATGATATGACAATTCGAAATTTCAGCAGTAAACTAAATTGATTTAGAGCTTCATCCGTCCCATCTGGCCACCATCGGAAACGATGATGCTACTATTGATTGATTGACTGGGCCACTATATTGTCCATTTTAAGTGAGTGAGGTCTGTAGTTCACAGAAATACAGAATATAGTTTCTTGTGAGATTGTTTTTTACTTTATTATATTGCATACACGCGTTGTTTTTTACTTATTGCGTTAGCGTTCGACATATGTTTCACAATAATACCTATGATTGGTTGGTTGGAAATACATTTTGGGGTCTTTCACCTATGTCACATAAATGTGTTTTTCTTCCATGACGTCAAATCAGGCCATGACGAGAATATTGTTCAGCTTCAACAGGGGTTACTCTGTACAGGGGGTCTCATAAAAGCACAGGTGTCTTATAGACTATGGAGACTAGGGTGGTTCATATTACTATGGTAAAAACTGTTGAAGCAGGAGACCAGGCAGGAGACATTCCCCCCACCCCAATTTAGTTCCATTTAGTAATATAAACAATTTCTCAAAATTTCAATTAGAAGGCAGTGCTCACTAAGCTTAAGAAAAGCTCTGAAAATCAGATAAACGCACTCGGCATAACATTTATTGGTCATTCAAGACGGGGGTTTCACCCCCATTCGAGGAAAACTTGCAAACCATATACCCACATTGACCTCACCCAGTCTGGGTTGGGCCGGAAAAATAGCCAGCATCACGAGGGGGCGAACCCAAGTGGACACCCATATGGTAAAATGTCGCTGGATGTTGCTTAACTTCAGTGATCTAACGGGAACTGGTGTATTCAACGTACCATAGACGCTGGCTGGCTATTGATATTATTTGTCCATTTTTGTCGTATCTTTTTTTTTTTTTTGGTACGTTGTATTTGTTTTATTTTATTTTTTTATTATCAGTAAAAAAATCCGCTTGAGGAGTCCGTGCCCGGTACATTTTGTCCCCTTTGTACCCCCCTCTGAACGGTCCTGTGATTCAGTACCTACTTTTGATTGCACAACTTATCAATTTTATTAAACTTGATTCAGTACTTTCATTAAATTTGATTCAGTACCTACTTTTGATTGCACAACTTATCAGTTTCATTAAATTTGATTCAGTACCTACTTTTGATTGCACAACGTATCAGTTTCATTAAATTTGATTCAGTACCTACTTTTGATTGCACAACTTATCAGTTTCATTAAATTTGATTCAGTACCTACTTTTGATTGCACAACTTATCAATTTTATTAAACTTGATTCAGTACTTTCGATTGCAATACTTATCAATTTCATTAAATTTGATTCAGTACCTATTTTTGATTGCACAACTTATCAGTTTCATTAAATTTAAATCAGTACCTACTTTTTATTGCACAATTTATCAATTTCATTAAATTTGATTCAGTACTTTCGATTGCAATACTTATCATTTCCATTAAATTTGATTCAGTACTTTCTATTGCACAACTTATCAGTTTCATAAATTTTGATTCAGTACCTACTTTTGATTGCAGAACTTATCAGTTACATTAAATTTGATTCAGCACTTTCGATTGCACAATCCTGTTCTTTCTGGAGACTTGCATCCTAAAAAAATTTCTGACCATTTTGTTGATCGCCTTCTACGAACAACATTAACTTTGCTTTGGACTCCTCCTCCCTCCCGGGTCCACTTGTCCTCTGAGAGGATCTTTCAGATCAGTTTCATTTGTTTCCCCAACAAGATTATTCTACCATTAAGAATAACAAGTTTGTATATTCTTCTCGTTCTGTAAATTAGTTTACAATCTGAAATCTAGCACATCTACAACGGATGGTACTCTGTTCCTCTTAATAGTTAATTAAATTAATTTGTTTGGAGACGGTAAATTATGTACCAATATTGCCACGGCAAATGACCTACTCACCAAAAACAATCTGGTGTAATCATTGTTGTATGAGGATTTGATCAGCCTCATCATCATAGGTTAACAGCCATGGGGCTGGTTTGCAACAACTCGCCATGACTGGTTGATACTAAAGATTCCTTGCGGATAATGCAGTATCTTCTCCTTACTTTCTGCATGGGTAATGGAAAAGATATCGTTTCCGATCCTTCCTTTACTCGGGTCATAACCTATCCAAAAGGACCCAGAAAGACGAAATCTCACGTGGAATAGGAATCGGGTGGAATACGTTCAACAAATACAAGCACTTGTTTAAAGCCAACATCAAAATAAAACAAAAGAAAAAACTATTCAACATGCGTGTTTTGCCGTTTTTAGTTTATGGTTGCGAAACTTTGATATTAAACAGAGAGGAAAATGAGAGTGACTGTGAGATCAATGGAAAGAGAGAAGTTAGGAATTATACTACGAGATAAGAAAAAAACAATTTTGAGAAGAAAGTGGAACTGGGTTGGCCACATTGTAAGAACCAAAGATGAAAGATGGACGAGATTAACCATTGAGTGGTACCCCGGAGATATGAAAAGAAAGAGAGGTAGATCTAAAATAAAGTGGGATGATGAAATAAGAAAAGTATGTGGTGAGAGTGTGTGGAAGAGAGTTGCCTGGGATAGAAGCGTATGGGAGAGAATGAGAGAT